>CM022948.1:45265897-45570897 GCA_012931725.1 Litsea cubeba | reverse complement strand
TCTCATTTTCTTATTATGCGGAATTCAACATAGGCCACCAATTATAAAGTAGCCAAGGAATCAAGAAAAGAAATATAAGCATAGAGCAAAATATATGATATGCAAATATTTCATTTCTAGCATCGTGTTCTCAAATAAACGAGTCCCACCGGGTGATGCCAGCTTGATGGACCCCGCTCCTGCTCGGTTCTACCGAGGTCGGCGGACGTGGGAGTCCGTTGGGTCCAACCCTTTCGTAACCGGGGGGCAGGGGCGTGCATCAACATTTCTTTTTTTTTTTGTGGGTGTGCCAGATTTTCTATTTTTACTTGGAATTGCAAGTGGTGATCCGGAAATCAACCTTCGCAAGTAAAAAGGAAATCAACTTCTTTCAAGTTTTCCATTGCACATATATTTAAGAAAAGAGACATTTTTCTTAGTTTGCCGTGAAAGGCGATTTTTTTGGCATTTATAGCCGATTTTGGCGTTTATAGCCGATTTTTGGCGTTTATAGCCGATTTTGGCGTTTATAGCCGATTTACAATCCTTATCAACAATGAAAGACAAGAATTGTGATTTTTGTCTCTTTTGAAAAAATACAAACTACAATGAAAAGCGAGAAAAGGAGGATCTAACTTCTCAGGAGATTGTGGGGGACTCGTTTAGATTGACGGTCGCAAGCCATATGTGGGCTTCGCCATCATCCATGCAGATGAGAACAGAGGATGCTATTGATTCGCTTGGCTTGGCTATAACCTCGGGTTTTTAGAGGACAAAGACCAAAAGGAGGTCCTATGTCCAATAAAAAGCCGAGTAGACGGGCTGAAAAGCCATATCTAAGCCATTGGAGGCAGGAGGAGAAGGCAAGGACCTTGGGGGGGGGGTACCCCCCAAGGGACTTTTGTCACCTTGTTGCGGTGGCCGGTGTAGAACTTCCGCAGAGTTTTCTCTCTTTTTCTTTCTCTGGATTTCTGACTGCTGTCTGTTGATGTTCGTTGTTTTTTTCTTCTTGGAGAGCCCTCCTATTTATAGGCTTTTAGGTAGCCTTTTAGGTGGGTTAATGGGCTTTTATTGTCATTAAGCCGCATAATGGGAGGAGTTACAAAATTGAATTGTTTATTTTGTAACTCCTTTTTCTTGGCTTCTGATTGGCCGGAGGAGATTGAGGGCATTTAATCGCCTTTAATCGCCATGATGGGAGGAGTTTCATGGGTTAAATGCCATGAATCTCTTGACTTGTAACTCCCGAATGCTTGCTTCTGATTGGGCCGTCCAAAGAAATGGATTAATGACTGTAATAAAGCTAGTCAATTAATCGCATTAAGTGGTCGCCGAGCAGCTGAAGAGTCGCGGGCCGTGCCACGTCTTTTGAGATTCTTCTGTTGATGATCATCGATGGATCTTCATGTAGATCGACATCAGATGATCATGTAATTTCAGGTGTTTGTTGCCAACAGCGGGTCGGTGCCATCTGTCCTGTCGATTTCTCGATCGGTCGGGTGGAAAGCACACTTTTTTGGTTGACCGGGTGGCGATCAATACTGTCTTCGATACTCTTGATGATTTACCCGTGTTTTGGATGGATGTCAGAGGACTTGGTGTCTCAAAAGCATGAATTTTGGAAAGTACCAGAGGCTGGGCCCTTCGAATCGCGAAAAAACGGCGAAAACCGGGGTTTCCGGGGCTTTCCCGGCGACCCCGGGGTCCAAGGTCGCCGGCGACCCTGGCCCAGGGTCGCAGGGGTCTGCGACCCTGGGGGGGTTTTCCCCCTTTCGTGTCCCGTTTTGCGTCCGTTTTTGCTTTTTTTTATTCTTTTTTCTTCTGTACTTTTCCTTGACATTTTGACCATTCATTGGCCTGATTTCTTTGTAGGAAACCTGATGAGAATCCTTGCATTTTATTTTGCAAAGTTTCCAATTTCCTGAGAAAGCCGAAGACTTTGTCGCGCAGAGCTGCCGATTTTCCGTCAGAAGCTGAAACTGGGCCAAACGATGTCGGAATGACCTGAAATTTGGTGTGAAGCCTCCTGATCAATAAACAAGACCAACCATAGGCTTTTGTTTGAGTTTCGAAGCCGTTTGGGGTCCTATCACCTGCAGACTTGCTTTTTGTCGCGATGAAGATGTCGCGGTTTGATGTGTGGTCAACCGATGTCCGATTGACTTGAAATTTGACAGGGAACCTATTGGAGTCATTTTAAGATGATCCATAGGTTCTGTCTTGGAAACCATGGTCCCGGAGATCTTTTGTCGCCGAGAGCTCCTTTTCGGTTGTCGGAGAAGCGAAGTTAGGCCAAATGATTTTGAAATGGCCCGAAACTTCTTGTGTACTCCTCTTTTGGCTGTCTGGAAGAATCTTGCAGTTTTTGTTTGATTCTGACAAGATTTGGTTTTTGGAAGCAGCATTGCCTATTTATGGCAGGTTGCGACTTCATGTAGCTCTTTGGATCTTGAAAAGGCAAAGTGACATTTTTGGTGTCAACACCCTCTATCAATATCCATGGATCAATTGGACCTATCTTCCAAACTAGGTCCATATCTTATTATCTTTGAGCCCCAATTAATTATAATGATCATAGGTACCTTTCCAATTAACTCTTAATCGGAATGGGTGCGCACTTACCAATGATAAATTCATCAATTGGCACAAGCGGATATGAGAGATAGATTCCATCTTGATCATTGAATGTTCCCACAGCTCTACTACCATGTACCCAAATCACCGAGGTGTTGACCTACAGTTGGCCTCACTCATTGGTGACTCAAAGCAAATGAATAGATAGAAACTTGAGTTCATTAATGTCTCAGGATTGAGAGCCTATTGCTAGGGAATTATGAGAGCAGACCTTAAAATAAAGACAGTGTTTATAAGGTGCTTCTCATGTTCCTTCAATACATCCAATGTACCAGCACTATGATCCAGAGTCTTCCATTCTGATGATCGAGACAAATCACACTATCTCATAGTGATCAAAGTGCTGCAACCTTGTCAGTATGAGATGTCCAGTCTCATCACTGGTTGTGAAGATATTTAAGTATAACATTTGTCACACATGTCTCCCGTATGTGGATCTCATCCATACACATGTGTTACATCTAATATACTTGTGGACCCCGGTTCATCTCATGAACCATCATGTCATTCGTATTGGTTATGTGCATATATATAATAAATCACCATTCATCTCAGGAAAGGTAAACATGAATATATGAATAAATAAAGAAATTAATCAATTTATTATATCATCTCCTGGATTGAGTCCATAAAACTAACACATATAACCATGAACATAAAATCCTGTAGAAGTTAAACAAAATTCTGAAACACAAAACCTTATGAAATTACAAAATTATATAACTCATGAAAAAGAGTAGAATGACATAGTTATTTCAAAAATAAGCCTTAAAGAAGAAACATAAATCCATTAGCATACATCCCAATCAGTTGATTCACTTGCCTAATTCAAAAAAAGGGTCCTAAATCACTCCAAGAACACTCCTCCTACAGCCCAACCTCCAAGCTACAAATCCAAGGAAATACCATCTCAAAATAAATCCCAGTTTTTGAAATAAAAAGGGGTTCTCAAGAACCTCCTTGCATGCATGCTAAAAAGCTTCTCAATGGTCCATAAAAGCTATAAATCTGAAATGGAAGTCAATGCTAACCTTTAAGTGTCCCAAACAAGGAGAAGAACTTGAAGAAGAAAACAATCCAACTGAGATTCTTTCAAAAATGGGTTTGTAAGTGCCTAAAGATTCACGGACTTGATTATGTGGAGATGAGGCTCCTTTGAGGAGGATGAAACTCCTTGATGATGATAGAATGCCTTGAAATCTGAAAGGGGAAGAGGAAGAAGCAGTGAAGGACCCTGGCTGTTGTCAGCGCAAGGCTCTCCGATGCCTAAGTTAGTTGCAGTTGCAGGACTAAGCGAGGTAGGAGATGGAATTTGGGGGAGGAGATAACATACCAGCGTATGGATTTTGCCATGCTTTGTTCTAAACCCGTTCCTGTGTTTATATATAGAGAGAGAGGAGGCAGGGAGGTGGCTCTATTAGTGAGCTATCCCATCGTATCCCACTCTTCTTTAATATCAGTCCCATCGGGCCTTATCCCGGCGCATTGGGAGTCGTGGACGCCGTTCTGTCAGGGACTATGGGCAGTGCACTTGTCTTGTTGTACGTTCTGTAACGTGGCAAAGTCTCCATAGAGATGCAGCTGTCAGTGCTCAGTACTTTTACCGAGATGAGGCTCTTGGCCGAGATGGAGCATCTGGCCGAGGTGAGGACCTGACAGAGATGGAGGCACCTGACTCTGTTGCCGAGGTGGAGGGCCTGGCACTGCTGCCTAGCTGGTGATCTCGGTTGGCACTGTTGCGGAGGTGCCGAATATGGCAAAAATGGTAAAAAGGCCTTTTTCGGGGTCGAAACGATGGAATTTGTCCTAAAACGAGAAGTCCATTAATGGATTTTGAAGATCTCGCCGTTTCCCTTCCAAAATGGGGTTTCGTTCGTGATTCTGACTTCGGGGCCCTCATTCAGCCTAGTACCGTTTGGGCGCTGCACGGTGATTTCGGTGTCTGGAAAATCCCCCACACAGGGTTCTTTGGAAAGCTTGGAGAATAGGGAAGGGAATGGCGAGATCAAATCTCTCATTGGGCTAAGAAGATCAAGACATGCAGAGGAGAGAAGGTGACTGGGAGAGGAGCTCTCTCTTTGGTTCGTTTGTTACAGGAAAATGAAGAAGATGGAGTGAACTCACGTGGTTTTATGTGGGTTGTGGGCCCCATTACAGCTGAAACTTAAAATGGGAAAATCATGGTCTTGTGCGCCCCGGACGAGATTGACGAAGAAGGATAAAATGATCCTCGAAAAATCTAGTTTCCAAAAAGTATAAATTTGGCATGGTTTTGAGTTTTTGAAATTTATGCCCAGATTTAGTGTGAAAAGTCATTTTTTTCCTTTTTTTCTCGAAGAACGTGATTTCTGAGTTTCAAATTCAAATGGACAAAACATGAAAGTTGATGAGATCAATAAAACAAGTCAAAAGGAGTGAAAATCGAGATGTTTTGAAATAAAGAATAAATCCCCACACGAACACTAATCACACGGGCCACCTCGGACCGGGTCAAACCAAACTCAACGAGTCTCAAAATTCTCCAAAGTTATGAAAAATCTAATCAAACTCACAAACGAAGCCAAACCACCTCTAATCTCACTTAGAGAACTAACCCACAGCTAAAAACACACTGATCAAGGAAATTAGGGGTCGAGGTTGAAAGTCCAAGGGATCCTAACCCTAGAGGGGGGGGGGGGGTGAATAGGGTGATCTTCAAATTAATGGCCAATTTTAATTTCTTGCCAATTTACTTTTAACTAGTGATGATTATGTGAGTAAGTGCGGTAGATAAACAAATCAATCACCACAAGCCATTCACCATTACACAATAATTTATAGTGGTTCAGCCTCAATGCCTACATCCACTACCGGCTTCTGCTCAACACCCCACCGGATTTCCACTATTTATGCTTTTGCAATAGGCTAAGCAATAACCTTTACAAAGTTGTTTTTCTAGGCTAAACAACAACCTATACACTATGCTTTTCTTAGGCTAAGCAATAACCTCTACAATATATTTCTTTCTCAAGAAAGTGTCTACACACTAGAAGAGAAATAGATTAAGCTCTTAAAAGGTGCCTCTTAATTAGGCAAATATGAAAGTGAAAATAAACTCACACAACACACTAAGAAATGCAAAGATGAATGCTCATGGGGTGTGTGTGTGTAGAACTTCAATCAAGTTAAAATTAAGTCCAATGAATTTTATGCTTAAAGCATTTCAAAATTTAAAGCACATAAAAGATATGATTGAAGTCAAATGAAAATCACTTGAACAATTACAAACTTGTGAATGATATGAAAATCTAAAGATCACAGGTTGTATGAAAATGATTAAGACTAATCAAGTGATGCATGTGTAAAGTTGTTTTCAAAAACAAAGATTTAACTAAAGTTCTAAACAAATTGAAAACAACAAAGAAAGACTCAAACAAGTTAATGTATCATGCTATAAAGAAATCAAAGATTTAGGCTAAGCATGATTAACAAGGTTTATACAAAACTTGGTTTGAAATCAAGAGGTGGAATCCAAAACATGTGAATCAAAGATTAAATAAGATATGAATTCCACACAACATAGTTAGCATGCTAGAAAACATTTTCCAAGGGTTTAAAACAAGGCATGAAACATATGAACTAGGAAATTAAAGCTTACTAGGATTTAACTTCTTGTAATCAAGCTTTAGCTTTCCATTTGGACCAATTAAGCTCAATTAATTCATTCCCTTTGCTTGGGCACTAGCAACACCAAAAATGGCCTCTTTTTCAGTCACACATTTCCTTGGAATGAACTTGCTTTTTGTAGAAAAAGTGGTCCAATGGATGCCTGTCGGTCAGCCGACAACTAGGTGTCGGTTGACCGATAGCTCAACGGTCACATGCAACGGTCATATTTTTGAAAGTTTTTCTGACCCATATGCATTTGTCGGTTGACCGTCATTTATCAGTTGACCGACAAGGAACCGATAGATGAATCGATAGCACAAAGATGATGAAAAAGTCACTGTCTGTTTTTGGAACCGACGAGCTCTCAGTCTTACAATTCATGCACTATCGGTTGACCGATGGGAGCCGAAGAGCTGACCAATGGAGAAAGTCTGAAACTATAGCTCTCTAGAAATGGAACCGATGGAGCCATCGGTTGACCTTGGTTCATTTGTGGGTTAGCCGATGCGAACCGACAACTTGACCGACAGAGTGGTCAGGTTGATTTTCTGAGGATCTGAAGTTTTTGAAGAGTGAAACTTTGAAACCATTTGAAAACTCAGATTTGAAAGGTGTTTTTATAAATTGTTTCATCAAGAAAAACATGATTAAAATCAATATTCAAATCAACTAATCAAGAGTTTAAATTAAAACATGAGTAGGTCAATTCAAAAGATGATTTTCAAGAAGAAACTTGTGAAATGAAAATGCAAGTAATGAGATGAATATTATGCAAATGCAAGACATCAAATTGCAAACAACTTAGGGTCTAACAGGGGTCTTACACCTACCTTGTAAGACCCCAACCCCCAATCCTCGTGTTTAGTATTGTCTTAGTTGTGTATTAGCCTTTTGAGTGCGATTTGAGTTGGTTTCACTTCGTTTGTGCCAATTTTTATTCCTTTTGACTCATTTTTATTGATATTAACAACTTTCATGTTTTGTCTTTTTGAATTTCAGGCTCAGAAATTGTGTTTTTCAAGAAAAAGGGCAAAAACATATTTTTACACTCAATCTGTACATAAATTTCGAGATTGGCAAAAATTGGGGAAAATATACTTTTTTGAAGCTAGATATTTCGATGATTGATTTTGTCTTCTTCGACATCTTCGTCCGGGACCCACAAATGTCATTTTCAGCCCCTTGAAGTTTGGGACCCACTTTTTAAAAACCTAAGTTGGTTCATCTTCATCTCCCATTCTATTTTCCTACAACTCTTTTGGCTAAAAGATTGTTTTCTTCTAGCCACTTTCTCTCTCATCTTGCAAGCTTGTTTCTTGGATGCCAAGTGGAGGATTGATCTTCTAGACCTCTTCCCCACCTCTCAAGCTTTCCTAGGATATCCTATTCAAGGGATTTGAGCTAAGAGAAACCTTTTCTTCAAGCCCTTTTTCTTGTTTTGATCCTTTCAAGGTTAACAATGGCTTTTCTTCCTTGAGATCTTTGTTTTCTAAACCATTTAAAGTGTTTTTGTCATACATGCAAAAGGTTTCCTTTGAGATTTATAAATGATTGACTTTTATGGCTTTTCCTCGGGCTATTTTAGGGTTTTTGTAGATTTGGAGCTAGAGGCTTGATAGAGACCATATTAGAGTGATTTGTGCCTCATATTGACCAAGGAAAGTAGATATTTCAGCTAATGTGGTGATTATTGTTCAATATGGATGATTTTATAGATTTCCGTTACCTTGATCTCTTACTTCTAAATCTTTTACGCTTCATCTAGTGTTGTTTCGAAGTTTAGTCTACTAAAGACATGTTTTGATTGCTCATATGTTTGGATTTATTCCATTGATTTCTGATTTGAAAACTTGATTCTTTAAGTTGGGATTTTTATGCATGAATGTTTGAAATGGTGAAGTGATTGAAGGATGTTCGGATGGGTAGATTTGAAGTGTGGATTAGTGTTTTGGCGGAGCTTTTAGCTCATTTTAGTGCAGGGAACTTATGTTAGGAAATGAGAAATGTTTTGGATAAAGGAAGGAGATGAACAGCTTCAGAAATTCATCCCTCGTAGCAATGTCGATCAGCCGACAGCTGACTGACAGGTGACCGAACTTCTCGGTCCCTTTTCCAGAGAGCTGCAATGTTTCTGATGCTAAAGTGTGGGCCAACCGAACCCCGACCAACACCATTTCGGCTACAATTCCAGAAGTTGTCCTCCTCCTTGATCCCGTTGTTGGGCTAGCTGTTGGTCAGCTGTCGGTTGTCAGCTGTCGGCTAACCGACAACCAGCCGAAAGGTGACCGAACTTCACCCAGAATTTTTGAAATGAGTGAAAATCTTGATGTCGGGAATTACCTGGGAATTCTTTTAAGGTCTTAATGCACATTTTATAACCTTAAATGTTGGGCATCTTCCGTGGTACCAAACCCTCTTTTCATAAATCAACATTGAGGGTTTAAGTGTGTACTGAGACGATCCTAGGTAAGCTATTCAATCACTATACATTATTTCATTCCAAGTTAGGAATTTTTTATGCTTTTCTACAAATTGATTCAAAAAATAGATTTGAATGGTTTGCTATGCCTAAAAACGTTGGTAAGGCTACTCATTTGGTTTGTTTGAGAGTGTCAGATTGTATTTGTTCAGGAGTAGTTCTTTTATCGATTTTAGAAAGGTATTATTATTATGATTTGATTTGTGTCGGTTCAGACTTTGATTTTAAACGGCATCACTAAGCTTAGGTTACCTTGTTGGGCTGATCACCTAGCTTGGGATCTTTAAAAATTCTGCCAACTACAGTTTGGATTCTGTTTGTACCGAACATGGCAACGGTTCTGTATTTCGGTCCCACGTGTGTTGGAATTTGAGATGACATGATTAGTCTTTGAAGAATTGAAGAAATTAGCATCTCAAGTATTGTTTTGAGTTGGAATTCTTGTCAACACATTGTCACAAACGAGATGTTAAAAGGCTAGTGTTGATAAAGCTGAAAAGAAGAATCAGAAGTGAAACAGTCAGGAATTCAGAATTCCTGAAGCAGAGCACGCGGTCGACCGGGCTCTTCATGCGGTCGACCGAGCGAGAAGAAACCTGCAGAAAACAGAAAAAGGCACCTCTCAGTTATTTTCGTGACACAGTGTGTCTTCGGTCGACCGGGACTCCAGGATGTCGACCGAGCTCGAAATTGTCTGTTTTCCAGTCAGTGTCTTCGGTCGACCGGGCAAGCTAGGATGTCGACCGAGCACGGGAACCAGAGTTGCGCAGAATTAGAAGTTTTGCACGAAAATTCAGCACTCTTATCTATTTCGTTTGGGACTCTTTCTAAACGAATTGTAGCCCGTTTTGAATACAATTAAGGGTTATTAAAACCTATATAAAGGCATGCTTGGGTCGTTCATAAACACACCAAGAAAAGACACCAGAAGAGAAGAGAAAAGAGAGAAGAGAAGAGAGAAGAGTGTGCTGTGTGCTGGTGCTGTTGCTGTGTGCTGTTGTGCTACATCTTTCTACAGCAATTATGGACGGGATTATGCTCTAGAAGATGGTGATTCGTCCATGAGTTAAGTGTCTCTCTGTTTATGCTTTAATTTCAATTTGTAAGGGATTGAGAGAGAGAGAATTGTAGAGGGGAAGGGCTGTAGACAGAATTAATCTTCTACTCTGTTCGTACATCAAGTTGGTGCTTGGTGTTTAGGGTTTGGTGATCCTATCTGTGGGTGCAGATAAATTGTAAAGGGAGTCGGTGCTTCCTAGATAGTTGGTGCTATCTGAAACTCAAGGGAGTAGGTGCTTCCTAGATAGTTGGTGCTATCTGAAACTAAGGGTTGGTGCTCTTTGTCGTTGGTGCGACTAAATAAGATTCAGATCTGTCCCGGATTGGTGTTCGGACAGTCTTTGAACCGTGGACGTAGCCTTTCGGTGAACCACGTTAAATCTGGTGTCATTGTGTGGTTTGACTTGTTTTGTTGTTGAATTGGACCTGTTTTTAGAAATCACTGATTCACCCCCCCCTCTCAGTGATCGCGGTATCCAACAATTGGTATCAGAGCGAGGCTCCCTTGATCAGTTTAATACGCTAAGGGTGATCTCTTGTCAAATCACATGGCAGTCAATACAGGGAATATGAAAGCACCTCTGTTTGATGGTTCTAATTACTCTTTCTGGAAGATTAGGATGCAAGCCTTCATCAAATCTCTTGGCTATGATGTTTGGGAGGCTGTCAGAGTCGGTTACAATGCTACCAACGTACCCAATGATACTGCATCGAAGAAGTTGGCAGACAACGACTCCAAGGCGCAGAATGCACTCTTTAGTGGCCTTGTGGACAGCGAGCTTGTCAAAGTAATTGCATGCAAAACAGCCAAGGAAATTTGAGACAAGTTGCAAAGCATACATGAAGGTGATGAGAAGATTAAAGAAGCCAAATTGCAAACTCATCGCTCTCAATTTGAAACTCTTCGCATGGAGGAAAGCGAAAATGTTGACTCATATTTGCAACGAGTGAATGAAGTCACGAATGACATTCGTGGACTAGGGGAGGAGATTAAAGAGCCGGTCATCGTCAAAAAGGTTCTAAGATCTCTTCTTCCCCGGTTTGATTCAAAAGTCTCAGCCATTGAAGAAGCCAAAGATCTGAATGCATTTTCCATGGATGAATTACATGGTTCTCTAACTGCCTATGAGATGCGCATAGGAAAGACGTCTTCATCTGATAAAGAAGCGGCCTTCAAAGTTCAGAAAAAGGCAAAAGAGACTGCTGGTCATGATGTTGATTCTGATTATGATGAGCTTGAGGCTCAATTTGTTAGAAAGTTGAAGAAAGGAAGCATTGGCAAGTACAAAGGGAAGCTACCCTTTAAATGCTTCAATTGTGGCGGTGTTGGTCACTTTGCTGCGAAGTGTCCCCTAAAAGAAGACAATGATAATGACTCTTATGCTGAAAAGAGTAAAGGACAGAGAAATTTTAGAAAAAGGGGCAAAGCTAAAAACTTTCTATGTCAACAAGATGACAGCACGTCTGAAACTTCAGACGATGATGAATCAACCGAAGCTCTCTTCATGGTCACTGTTGAAGAAGAAGAAGAGCTAGATCCGGAAGAGGATGAGGAGGCTGAAGTCAATCTTGAAGAGGAACTCATATCCGCACTTGAGGAACTTAGCAAGGAACGCAAAACAAGTAAGAAAAATCTGAAACTTCTCCATGAATCTGAAAGTTCCATTATTGCTTTGAAAACTCAAGTAGAAGAATATAAAAGAATGGTAGAAGTCCTTGAAAACCAAATAAGTATCAAAAAGGAAGAGGCTATGAAACTTGAAACTGAGATCGCTAGAGCAAAGGCTGAAAATTTGGAAAATAGTAAAAAACTCAAAGCGCTCCAAGCGATTGAAGGGACTATGAAACTCAATGAACTACTGAAAGTTCAAAGACCAGCCCACTTCAGATTTGGTCTAGGATTTGAGAAAGGAGAATCCTCTAAGATTGCACCTCCTAAAAGGAAAGAGTTTGTGAAGCAAGTCACTGCACCCTCTAACACTATGAAGCCCACTCAACCTAGAAAGGAGTCCATTCCTGTTAGAAAGGTAATGAAGACTAACCAGCCACAAAGAAGATACAAATTCTATGGTTATTGCTTTCATTGTAATATGTTTGGACATAAAAGAGCTGATTGCAAATTCTATGTAAGAAACAGTCCATTTGTGACTAGGAATCCTTTTTCAATCCTAAGTAGCCACAAAATTGAGTGCTATATGTGTCATAATTATGGACACTTGGCTAGGGATTGTAGGTTGCCTATTGCTAACCAATTTCAGGTTGAAAAGAAACCCAAGTTAGTTAAGGCATGGAGGGCAAAGAAAAGTGCAGAAAGTCTCAAAGAATCTCTCATTGTGCAAACGGCATTCAATGCACAAAAGAAGACAGCACCATGGGTCCTTGATAGTGGTTGTTCAAGCCATATGACTGGTGATAAAGAGAAATTCATCAAATTACAGCACTATGAAGGCGGTTCAGTAAAGTTTGGCAACAATGATGGTGCCAAAATCTGCGGAAAAGGTGTTATTCAGCTTATGGCAAACAAGATCAGATCGGAAGAAGTCTTATATGTGTCTGGATTGAGACACAACCTGCTTAGTGTGAGCCAGATCTGTGACAAGGGTCATGAAGTTATCTTCACAAAGAATGGGTTTGCCATCAAGAAGAGTAGCAACGGCAAAACAGTGGCAACTGGATCAAGAACTGCTGGAAATCTCTATACACTGTCAGATGGAGCTGAAAAGACCTGCTTGATGAGTCGGACAGAGGAAAGTTGGTTGTGGCACAAACGCCTTGGGCATCTAAGCTTTGATAACATGTCAAAGATTTGCAATTCAAAGGCTGTAAGAGGCATGTCTAAAGTTGAAAAGCCTTCCAATCCTATTTGCGACTCTTGCCAAAAGGGAAAGCAAACGAGGGTTATGTTCAAGTCAAAGGAGCATCATTCAAAGAAACCTCTTGAGCTAGTACACACTGATCTCTGTGGACCGATGCGAACTCAAAGCACCAATGGAGATAAGTATTTCATGTTATGCATTGATGATTATACTCGTATGACATGGGTATTGTTTCTTAAGCATAAGCATCAAGCACTTGATCGTTTTAAAGTGTTTAAAGCACAGGTTGAAAATCAATTGGAAAAACGTATCAAGATCTTAAGGTCTGATCGTGGAGGCGAGTTCACATCTGAAGAGTTCACTAAATATTGTGAACATCATGGCATTCAAAGACAGTACTCAGCCCCTAGAACTCCACAGCAAAATGGAGTTGTGGAACGGAAGAATCGCACCGTACAAGAGATGGCTCGTACGATGCTAAGTGAAAGCAAGATGGCTGACAAGTATTGGAAAGAGGCAATTCATACGGCTGTATACATTCAAAATCGATGCTTGATCAGGCCACATGAAAACAAAACTCCCTATGAGCTATGGTTTGGAAGAAAAGCAACAGTCAAGCACTTCAAAGTCTTCGGCAGCAAGTGTTACATCAAGCGGCTCGAACAAAATCCGGGCAAATTTGAAGAAAGAGCTGACGAAGGTATATTTCTGGGTTACTCCTCTACTAGCAAGGCATATAGGTGTCTTAACAAAAGAACCAGAAAAATCATAGAAAGTGCTGATGTGAGAATTGATGAAAACCATCAACCAAAGAATGCAACTCATAATGACAGTCCAGTTTATGAGGACTCGAGTGAGATTGATGACGAGATGGCTGAATCTAATGATTCTGAGAAATCAAAGGATGACTCAGAAGATACTTCATCTAAGAAGCACAGCACTTGGGTAGAGCAACACCCTAAGGATCAAATCATTGGAGATCCTAAGGCAGGCGTTCAAACTAGACAAAGTGTAGTTAGCAATTACTCACTTGTGTCCACCATTGAACCCAAGACTGTGGCTGAAGCCAGTCTCGATGATAGTTGGTTGAAAGCTATGCATGAGGAGTTGGAGCAAATTGAGAAGAACTCCACATGGGAACTTGTTCCTAGACCTACTGATAAGAATGTTATTGGTACTAAATGGGTCTTTCGGAATAAGCTGAATGAAGATGGTCAAGTCATTAGAAACAAAGCAAGGTTGGTTTGTAAAGGCTATGCTCAAGTTGAAGGCATAGATTTTGAAGAGACCTTTGCACCAGTGGCTCGTCTGGAAGCTATTCGAATGTTTCTTGCATTGGCAGCATACAAAACCTTCAAGGTATTTCAGATGGACGTAAAGTCAGCTTTCTTGAATGGTTTACTTGAAGAAGAGGTCTATATTGAGCAACCTGATGGTTTTCTCATCAGCAAAAATTCAGATTTAGTGTGCAAATTGAAAAAGGCTCTTTATGGACTGAAACAAGCGCCAAGGGCATGGTATGCAAGGCTGGATCTCTATCTCCGCAAGATCGGTTTTGGAAAAGGACTTGTTGATAGCAATCTATATGTCAAAACTGAGTTAAGAAAACAGCTGGTTGTCATTGTTTATGTTGATGACATAATCTTTGGTGGCAATGATGAGGAGATGTGCAGGAATTTTGCAGAAGAGATGAAGAAAGAATTTGAGATGTCGATGCTTGGAGAACTAAAGTTCTTTCTTGGTTTACAAGTTCAGCAGCTGAAACATGGCATCTTCATCTCACAAATGAAGTACATTAAGGAAATGCTGAAACGGTTCAATATGGAAGACAGCAAGCCAGTGAGCACACCAATGTCAACGAACACGAAGCTTAGCAAAGATGATAAGGCCTCGTCCGTTGATTATACCACCTATCGCTCTATGATAGGAAGCTTGCTTTACTTGACTGCTACAAGACCAGATCTTCTACAAGCAGTATGTATGGTTGCACGTTTTCAAGCAGCACCAACTGAAACGCACCTTACAGCAGTGAAAAGAATCTTTCGATATCTGAAAGGTACTATGGAGCTTGGTATCTGGTATCCCAAAGGCAAATCCTTCACTCTAGTTGCATATTCTGATGCCGATTGGGCTGGATGCGTAGATGATCGCAAGAGTACTAGCGGCGGCGCATTTTATCTTGGAGAAAGATTAGTTGCTTGGCATAGTAAGAAGCAAGACTCAGTATCCCTTTCGACAGCGGAAGCGGAATATATTGCAGCGGCAACTTGTTGTACGCAAGTGTTATGGATGCGGCAAATGCTCTCTGATCTAGGAGTTCCTACAACGGATCCTACGCCGATCCTATGTGACAACACGAGTGCAATTCACATCTCCAAGAATCCTGTTCAACATTCTAGAACGAAGCATGTAGCAATTCGTTATCATTTTCTTAAAGATAAAGTTGCTGATGGAGAGGTCAAGTTGGAATATGTTCCAACAACTGAGCAAGTGGCTGATATTTTCACGAAACCTCTGCCAAAGGAAGTCTTCGAGTATCTCCGGAAAAAGTTAGGAGTTACTCACTCTCCTAAACCGTAGGAGTTGTGCTTGAAAGGGGGAGCAATGCATTCATTGAATATCCTATTCGCTCCTCGGTTTGGTCCCTTTGGATTTGTTGTCAAAGGGGGAGAGATGTTATGCTACGATAGCAAGGAGAGATGTTATGCTATGTTAGCAAGGAGAGATGTTATACTATGAAAGCTAGGGGGAGATTGTGACAGTGCATGGTTGATATTTCCGAATTTCAGAATTGGTTCCAAGTTAGTATTGAAAAGAACTTGGAAGAGCTGCAAGCTGGAGTTGAAAGTGTTGAAGTTCCAATAGTGTTGCCAACAATTCCAAAGGGGGAGATTGTTGGAATTTGAGATGACATGATTAGTCTTTGAAGAATTGAAGAAATTAGCATCTCAAGTATTGTTTTGAGTTGGAATTCTTGTCAACACATTGTCACAAACGAGATGTTAAAAGGCTAGTGTTGATAAAGCTGAAAAGAAGAATCAGAAGTGAAACAGTCAGGAATTCAGAATTCCTGAAGCAGAGCACGCGGTCGACCGGGTTCTTCATGCGGTCGACCGAGCGAGAAGAAACCTGCAGAAAACAGAAAAAGGCACCTCTCAGTTATTTTCGTGACACAGTGTGTCTTCGGTCGACCGGGACTCCAGGATGTCGACCGAGCTCGAAATTGTCTGTTTTCCAGTCAGTGTCTTCGGTCGACCGGGCAAGCTAGGATGTCGACCGAGCACGGGAACCAGAGTTGCGCAGAATTAGAAGTTTTGCACGAAAATTCAGCACTCTTATCTATTTCGTTTGGGACTCTTTCTAAACGAATTGTAGCCCGTTTTGAATACAATTAAGGGTTATTAAAACCTATATAAAGGCATGCTTGGGTCGTTCATAAACACACCAAGAAAAGACACCAGAAGAGAAGAGAAAAGAGAGAAGAGAAGAGAGAAGAGTGTGCTGTGTGCTGGTGCTGTTGCTGTGTGCTGTTGTGCTACATCTTTCTACAGCAATTATGGACGGGATTATGCTCTAGAAGATGGTGATTCGTCCATGAGTTAAGTGTCTCTCTGTTTATGCTTTAATTTCAATTTGTAAGGGATTGAGAGAGAGAGAATTGTAGAGGGGAAGGGCTGTAGACAGAATTAATCTTCTACTCTGTTCGTACATCAAGTTGGTGCTTGGTGTTTAGGGTTTGGTGATCCTATCTGTGGGTGCAGATAAATTGTAAAGGGAGTCGGTGCTTCCTAGATAGTTGGTGCTATCTGAAACTCAAGGGAGTAGGTGCTTCCTAGATAGTTGGTGCTATCTGAAACTAAGGGTTGGTGCTCTTTGTCGTTGGTGCGACTAAATAAGATTCAGATCTGTCCCGGATTGGTGTTCGGACAGTCTTTGAACCGTGGACGTAGCCTTTCGGTGAACCACGTTAAATCTGGTGTCATTGTGTGGTTTGACTTGTTTTGTTGTTGAATTGGACCTGTTTTTAGAAATCACTGATTCACCCCCCCCCCCTCTCAGTGATCGCGGTATCCAACAACGTGTAGTGGCTACGGTTCTGTATTTTGGTCCCATGTGTAGTGGCTACGGTTCTGTTTATTCCGGTCCCACGGGCAGTGGCTATAGTTTCTGTCTGCTCTTGTTACTTCGGTAATAGGAGAATATAGCTTTATGTGGATTGCCAGTGTTTTATGCAATTCACATTATTGTTTGAATTAGTTAATGTTGTAGAATTTTGTTATTTTATTTCGTCGTTATTACTGTTGTTTCAACTTGAAATGTATTTACAATTATTTTATAATTTTTTTACAAATTCCTATCATCTTATTATATGTTTTAATTACTTACCAGACCGTTGTGTCTGACCCATTTTTGTTTCGTTTTAGATTTCTATCTCATTGCTTTTTAGATGTTTTGAGCGGAGGTGGTTGAGCCGCCGGCTGGACGTGAGTGGCTGCCCATTGATGTCATATAGATGTCAAGTTTGGTATCGGAGTTCGTTACATAATTGGGGATAGTACTTGTTTATTTGGTTATGTTTGGAAGGCTTTTATTAGCCTTTTCCTTTGGTATTTTAACGGAAATACTTTTATAAATTGCAACTTAAACATATGTGGGAAAGAAATTATCCTGTTACTGCTAGCTCAATGTTTTATGATTCATGATTTGTACTAGTCTGATTATGAGCCTTAATTTCATGGCTTTATGTTAATGGTTGAGTGTGACACGAAATTCAATGGCCACAGGCTCCGATGTTGCAACAACATGTTCAGCTTCCACGAAATATTCAAATTGTGACAGAATTTTATTGTTCTCACACACGCGGATCTTGGGAGAAACAAAAAGTAAAAAGTTTTAATTATTCCCAATTTCACGCTTCCCGAGATCAGATCACTGTAAGATCCTGGTTTTGGGGAATGATAGAATGGTATCAGAGCTGGTTAGTTTCTAGTAAATAAAACAGTCTAGAAACTTTGTGACATGTGGTGAGGACTTGTTAGATTGTGTCAGTTTGTTTTCTTTAGTTTGTCTTTCCTTGATTTTGGGTTTGTTTTTCTTTTAGTGGAGGAAAATTTGAAGTCTCCATACCCACATTTAGTGTCTTTTGCTTGTGTCTGCGCGCGAGACTGGGAACTTTGTGTGCCTAACATGTTGTTTTCGAGGAGCTTTGGCATATTTTCAGCCTTTCAGTATCACCAATGTGGTTTGTGAGTGAAGATGTATGCATTTGGTTGCTAGAGAAGAGCATGAGTAATACTTGAATACCCCTTTTTAGCTAATCGAAGATCGTCATGCCGCATACCAAGGTAAGAAAATGTGGATTTTTGGGTGAACTTAGGCCGTTTTTTTTATACGAAAGATTGCAGAAGCCGTATTGGCCATCAATAATTTGAAGGGTGAGGTGATTTTCAGTTAGTAAGGTTAAAAGTTGTGCGAGAACTTAGGAATTTCTCGAATTAAAGAGCCTTTGTCATAGTTTCGGTTGAGAACTTTTGTAACTTTCAGCTAAGCCGGAGCAGTTGACTCAGCAGTAATACCAAGTGGATGGTTAGTTGCATTCGAGATAATTTTCAGCAGTAGAAGAATGAGTATTATACAGAGAAGAGCCTGACTCGATAGCATGATAAAGGAGATTTTGTGGATTTTATCGGCTTACGGGTTATTGGATTGGACGATATATAGATATAAGCCGAAGAAACATCACAAGTTAGTTGTAATTCTATCTACATTATAGATGGAGGTTCATTGGTTAAATTTGGATTTACAAGACAGTGAACATAATTTGTGACGGGACATTCGGATGTAGATGAGATAATTATTCTTACAGGAAAGGTAGAGCATGAGACAGAGACAGAAGATTGAGCAGACTCCGGATTATGAAAATTTCCAGTTAAGCACCATTCAGAGAGACTTCACCCATGCACCGAGCAAGGATTCAATTATTTTGGTAAACCTTGGAGGACAAACAAGAAGTGGTGGAGTTGTTTCGAGGCTTGGATTGAAAGTTTCAGCTTTTCACGGATTGGCATCAGGTTGGCAGATATGTTTTTGTTGATAATATAGTATCGGGCAGAAGATAAAGAGCAACAAGCAGGCAAAATCAGAGCGAGTGTGAACTTCTGAGTACAAAGAAGAAAGATTGGACTTTGCAATTGTAAACACCTATTGGATTTCCAAGTTCAGTTATACATGTCAAGGGTAAAAGACCTGGAGAGTGAAATCTGAATGGGGCAAGCCATGCGAAGTTTCAACAAAAAGAACAGCGTAGCATCTGATTTATAGCAGCGTAACATTTGGGTTGTCACATACCAAGTCAGAGGCCGGATACCTATGGAGATTTTAGAGTTTATGATTTCAGAATAGAGAAGGATTGATGATATGACTGGGGGACGATCCAAACTCTTTGATTTAAGAGACTAACTCTTGGTAGAACTTCAGTTTCACCGATTCCTTAAAGACAAGATCAAATAGAAGGGTTAAACCAAAAATGAATGGTACAGTGAGAGTGGATATATGGAATTCCAAGATTTTCTAGGATGGAGATTACTTCGATGGGAACTTGTCTGCAGCCGCAACTTCATTCAAGTGTCAGGACCACCGTGTGTAGCTTTGTATGACTTAAGGAACAGAAATCCAGGGTAATAGATGGAAGCAGAACTTACGGTTTCTTGGACCGACAGTGATTGACAAGGTAAGTAGAAAGAATTGATCTAGTGCAAGGATGTCCGATAATCACTAAATGATGATTAGAGGAGATTTTGAACATCAGTTTTTTTAGAGGAATATGTTATTTACAGACGCATCTCGCTATTGGTTTTGATCAGGGGGTATCACAGCTGCCGAAGATCAGCGCAGGGTGTCAGTATTTTGATTTGGTCTTTTGAGTTTTGTGTTTTTATTTGGTTTAGTTCAATTGGAGGACCAAATATTCTAAGGGGGGGAGGATGTAAGACCCTGATCCCCAATCCTCGTGTTTAGTATCGTCTTAGTTGTGTATTAGCCTTTTGAGTGAGATTAGTGTTGGTTTGACTTCATTTGTGAGTTTGAATAGATTTTTCATAGCTTTAGAGATTTTTCAGGACTGTTTACTTTGGTTTGACCCGTCCCGTGTGATTTGTATTTTTGTGAGAATTTATTCTTGATTTCAAAAAATTCAAATTTTTATTCCTTTTTACTCATTCTATTGATATTAACAGCTTTCATGTTTTGTCTATTTGAATTTGAGGCTTAGAAATCATGTTTTTCGAGAAAAAGGGCAAAAACGTCTTTTTACACTAAATCTGTACTTAAATTTCGGAATTGGTAAAAATTGGGGAAAATATACTTTTTGGAAACTAGACATTTTCATGATCGATTTTATCTTCTTCGTCGTCTTCGTTCGGGACCCGTAAATGTCAGTTTCAGTCCCTTGAAGTTTAAGACCCACTTACCCACTTTATCTCTTCTTCTCCCGTTCTATTTTCCTGCAACTCTTTTGGCAAAAAGATTATTTTCTTCCATCCACTTTCTCTCTCATCTTGCAAGCTTCTTTCTAGGATGCAAAGTGGAGGATTGATCTTCTAGACTTCTTTCCCACCTCTCAAGCTTTCCTAGGATATCCTTTTCAAGGGATTTGAGCTAGGAGAAACCCCTTCTTCAAGCCCTTCTTCTTGGTTTGAGTTTTTCAAGGTTAGCAATGGCTTTTCTTCCTTGAGATCTTTGTTTTCTAAACCATTTAAAATGTTTTTGTCATACATGCAAAATGTTTCCTTTGAGATTTACAAATGATTGACTTTTAGGGCTTTTCCTTGGGTTATTTTAGGGGGTTTGTAGATTTGGAGCTAGAGGCTTGATAGAGACCATATTAGAGTGATTTGTGCCTCATATTGACCAACGTAAGTAGATATTTCAGCTAATGTGATGATTATTGTTCAATATGGATGATTTTATAGATTTCCTTTACCTTGATCTCTTACTTCTGAATCTTTTATGCTTCATCTACTTTTGTTTCGAAGTTTAGTCTACTAAACACATGTTTTGATTGCTCATATGTTTGGATTTATTCCATTGAATCCTGATCTGAAAACTTGTTTCTTTAAGTTGGGATTTTGATGCATGAATGTTTGAAATGGTTAACTGATTGAAGGATGTTTGGATGGGTAGATTTGAAGTGGTAATTTGAAGTGTGGATTGGTGTTTTGGAGGATCTTTTAGCTCATTTTAGTGCTGGGAACTTAAGTTGGGAAATGCGAAATGTTTTGGAGAAAGGAAGGAGATGAACAGCTTCAGAAATTCATCCTCCGCAGCAATGTCAGTCAACTGTCGATTAACCGACAGGTGACCGAACTTCTCGGTTCCTTTTCCAGAGAGCTGTAATTTTTCAAATGCTGAAGTGTCGGCTAACCGAACCCCGACCGACACAATTTCGGTTACAATTCTAGAAGATGTCGTCCTCCCTGATCCCGTTGTTCAGCTAGCTATCGGTCCACTGTCGGCTAACCGACCTGACCTTGTTGGCTAAATGACAACCAGCCGAAATGTGACCGAACTTCACCCAGAATTTTTGAAAGGAGTGAAAATCTTGATGTTGGGAATTACTTGAGAATTCTTTTAAGGTCTTAATGCACACTTTATAACCTTAAATGTTGGGGATCTTCAGTGGTACCAAACCCTCTTTTTATAAATCAACATTGAGGGATTATGTGTGTATTGAGATGATCCTAGCTAAGCTATTCAACCACTATACATTATTTCATTCCAAGTGAGGAAATTTTTATGCTTTTCTACAAATTGATTCAAAAAATAGATTTGAATGGTTTGTTATGCCAAAAAACGTTGGTAAGGCTACTCATTTGGTTTGTTTGAAAGTGTCATATTGTATCTGTTCAAGAGTAGTTCTTTTACCGATTTTAGAAAGGTATTATTATTATGATTTGATTTGTGTCGGTTCAGACTTTGATTTTCGATGGCACCACTAAGCTTAGGTTACCTTGTTGGGCTAATCACCCAGCTTGGGATCTTTAAAAATTCTGCCAACTGCAATTTGGATTCTATTTGTACCGTTGTATTTCGGTCCCACATGTAGTGGCTACGGTTTTGTATTTCGGTTCCACGTGTAGTGGCTACGGTTCTGTTTATTGCGATCCCACGGGTAGTGGCTACGGTTTCGTCTGCTCTTATTACTTCGATAATAGGAGAATATAGCTTTCTGTGGATTGCCAGTGTTTTATTCAATTGACATTATTGTTTGAATTAGTTAATGTTTTAGAAATTTGTTCTTTTGTTTCGTCATTATTACTATTGTTTCAACTTTAAATGTATTTACAATTATTTTATATTGGTTTTACAAATTCCTATCATCTTATTATATGTTTTATTTACTTGCCAAACCATTGTGTCTAGCCCATTTTTGTTTGGTGCCGGATTTCTATCTCATTGCTTTTTAGATGGTTTGAGTGGAGGAGGTGGTTGAGCTGCTGGTTGGACGTAAGTCGCTGCCCATTGATGTCATCTAGATGTCAAGTTTGGTGTCGGAGTTCGTTACATAATGGGGCATAGTAATTGTTTAGGTGGTTATGTTTGGATGGCTTTTATTAGCCTTTTCCTTTGGGATTTTAATGGAGATACTTTTATAAATTGTAACTTAAACATATGTGGGAAATAAATTATCCTGTTACTGCCAGCTCAATGTTTTATGTTACATGATTTGTATCAGTCTAATTATGAGCCTTAATTTCATGGCTTTATGTTAATGGTTGAGTGCAACACGGAATCCGATGGCCACGAGCTCCATTGTCGCAACACCATGTTCAGCTTCCGCAGAATATTCAAATTGTGACAGAATTTTGTTGTTCTCACACACGCGGATCTTGGGAGAAACAAAAAGTAAAAATCTTTAATTAATCCCAATTTCACGCTTCCCGGGATCGGATCACTACAGGATCCTGGTTTTGGGGCGTGACAGAATGGTATCAGTGCTGGTTAGTTTCTAGGAAATAAAACACTCTAGAGACATTAGGACGTGTGGTGAGGACTCGTTAGACTGTGTGGGTTTGTTTTCTTTAGTTTTTGTTTCCTTGAGTTTGGGTTTGTTTTTCTTTTAGTGGGGGAGAATTTGAAATCTCCATACCCTCATTTAGTGCCTTTTTCTTGTGTCTGCGCGTGAGACTGGGAACTTTGTGGGCCTAACATGTTGTTTTCGGGAGCTTCGGCAGATTTTCAGCCTTTTAGCATCACCAATGTGGTTAGTGAGTGAAGATGTATGCATTTGGTTGCTAGAGAAGAGCATGAGTAATACTTGAATACCCCATTTTAGCTAATCGAAGATCGTCATGCAGCATACCAAGGTAAGAAAATGTAGATTTTTGGGTGAACTTAGACCATTTTTCTGATACGAAAGACTGCAGAAGCCGTATTGGCCATCGATACTTTGAAGGGTGAGGTGATTTTCAGTTAGTAAGGTTAGAAGTTGTGCCAGAACATAGGAATTTCTCGAATTCAAAGAGCCTTTGTCATAGTTTCGGTTGAGAACTGTTGTAACTTTCAGCTAAGCCGGAGCAATTGACTCAGCAGTAATACCAAGTGGATAGTTAGTTGCATTCAAGATAATTTTCAGCAGCAGAAGAATGAGTATTATGCAGAGAAGAGCCTGACTCGATAGCACGATAGAGGAGATTTTGTGGATTTTATCGGCTTACGGGTTATTGGATTGGACAATATATAGATATAAGCTGAAGAAACATCACAAGTTAGTTGTAATTCTATCTTCATTATAGATGGAGGCACATTGGTTGTGTGGAAGAAAGTTGGAAACAAATTTGGATTTACGAGATAGTGAACATAATTCGTGACGGGACATTTGGATGTAGATGAGATAATTATTCTTACAGGAAAGGTAGAGCATGAGACAGAGGCAGAAGATTGAGCAGACTCCGGATTGTGAAAATTTCCAGTTAAGCACCATTCAGAGAGACTTCACCCATGCACCGAGCAAGGATTCGATTATTTTGGTAAACCTTGGAGGACAAACAAGAAGTGGTGGAGTTGTTTCGAGGCATGGATTGAAAGTTTCAGCTTTTCACGGATTGGCATCAGGTTAGCAGATATGTTTTTGTTGATAATGTAGTATCAGGCAGAAGATAAAGAGCAACAAGCATGCAAAATCAGAGCGAGCGTGAACTTCTGAGTACAAAGAAGAAAGATTGGACTTTGGAATTGTAAACACCTATTGGATTTCCAAGTAGAGTTATAGATGTCAAGGGTAGAAGACCTGGAGAGTGAAATCTGAAGGAGGCAAGCCATGCGGAGTTTCAACACAAAGAACAGCGTAGCATCTAGTTTATAGCAGTGTAGCATCTGGGTTGTAACAGACCAAGTTAGAGGCAGGATACCTATGGAGATTTTAGAGTTTATGATTTCAGAATAGAGAAGGATTGATGATATGCCTGGAGGACCGTCCAAACTCCTTGATTTAAGAGACTAACTCTTGGTAGAACTTCGATTTCACCGATTCCTTGAAGACAAGATCAAATAAAAGGGTTAAACCAGAATCTGAATGGTACAGTGAGAGCGGATATATGGAATTCCATGATTTTCTGGGATGGAGATTACTTCGATGGGAACTTCTCTACAACCGCAACTTCATACAAGTGTCAGGACCACCATGTGTAGCTTTGTATGACTTAAGGAACAGAAATCCAGGGTAATAGATGGAAGCAGAACTTACAGTTTCTTGGACCGACAGTGATTAACAAGGTAAGTGAAAGAATTGATCCAGTGCAAGGATGTCCGATAATCACTAAAGGATGACTAGAGGAGATTTTGAACATCAGTTTTGTTAGAGGAATATGTTGTTTGCATATGCATCTCGCTATCAGTTTTGATCAGGGGATATCACAGTTGCTGAAGATCAGCGCAGGGTGTCAGTATCTTGATTTGGTCTTTTGAGTTTT
The DNA here is from genome assembly GCA_012931725.1 of Litsea cubeba. Classification (NCBI taxonomy): domain Eukaryota; kingdom Viridiplantae; phylum Streptophyta; class Magnoliopsida; order Laurales; family Lauraceae; genus Litsea; species Litsea cubeba. The sequence goes on along the minus strand of CM022948.1, from coordinate 45,546,313 downwards.
ACTTTTTTATTTGGTTGAGTACATTTAGAGGACCAAATGTTCTAAAGGGGGGAGGATGTAAGACCCCGATCACCAATCCTCGTGTTTATTATTGTCTTAGTTATGTATTAGCCTTTTGAGTGAGATTAGAGTTGGTTTGACTTCTTTTGTGAGTTTGAATAGATTTTTCATAGCTTTTGATATTTTTCAGGACTGTTTACTTTGGTTTGACCCGTCCCGTGTGATTTGTATTTTTGTGAGAATTTATTCTTGATTTCAAAAAATTCAAATTTTTATTCCTTTTTACTGATTTTATTGATATTAACAACTTTCATGTTTTGTCTATTTGAATTTGAGGCTCAAAAATCGTGTTTTTTAAGAAAAAAGGCAAAAATGTATTTTTACGCTAAATTTGTACATTTGGCAAGAATTGGGGAAAATATACTTTTTGGAAACTAGATATTTCAATGATCGATTTTGTCTTCTTCGTCGTCTTCGTTCGGGACCCGCAAATGTCAGTTTCAGTCCCTTGAAGTTTGGGACCCACTTGCCCACTTTATAAAAACCCAAGTTGGGTCATCTTCTTCTCCCGTTCTATTTTCCTGCAACTCTTTTGGCTAAAAGATTGTTTTCTTCCATCCACTTTCTCTCTCATCTTGCAAGCTTGTTTCTTGGATGCCAAGTGGAGGATTGATCTTCTAGACTTCTTTCCCACCTCTCAAGCTTTCCTAGGATATCCTTTTCAAGGAATTTGAGCTAGGAGAAACCCCTTCTTCAAGCCCTTCTTCTTGGTTTGAGCTTTTCAAGGTTAGCAATGGCTTTTCTTCCTTGAGATCTTTGTTTTCTAAACCATTTAAAGTGTTTTTGTCATACATGCAAAAGGTTTCCTTTGAGATTTACAAATGATTGACTTTTAGGGCTTTTCCTTGGGTTATTTTAAGGGTTTTGTAGATTTGGAGCTAGAGGCTTAATAGAGACCATATTAGAGTGATTTGTGCCTTAGATTGACCAAGGCAAGTAGATATTTCAGCTAATGTGATGATTATTGTTCAATATGGATGATTTTATAGATTTCCTTTACCTTGATCTCTTACTTTTGAATCTTTTATGCTTCATCTAGTTTTGTTTCGAAGTTTAGTCCACGAAACACATGTTTTGATTGCTAATACGTTTGGATTTATTCCATTGATTTATGATTTGAAAACTTGTTTCCTTTAGTTGGGATTTTTATGCATGAATGTTTGAAATGGTGAAGTGATTGAAGGATGTTTGGATGGGTAGATTTGAAGTGGTAATTTGTAGTGTGGATTAGTGTTTTCGAGGAGCTTTTAGCTCATTTTAGTGCAGGGAACTTAAGTTGGGAAATGCGAAATCTTTTGGAGAAAGGAAGGAGATGAACAGCTTCAGAAATTCATCCTCCGCAGCAATGTCGGCCAGCTGTCGGTTAACCGACAGGTGACCGAACTTCTCTGTCCCTTTTCCCGAGAGCTGTGATTTTTCTGATGCTGAAGTGTCGGCTAACCGAACCCCAACTGGCACCATCTCGGTTACAATTCCAGAGGTTGTCCTCCTCCCTGATCCCATTGTTCGGCTAGCTGTCAGTCAACTGTCGGCTAACCGACCTGACCTTGTCGACTAACTGACAACCAGCAGAAAGGTGACTGAACTTCACCCAGAAATTCTTGAAAGGAGTGAAAATCTTGATGTTGGGAATTACTTGAGAATTCTTTTAAGGTCTTAATGCAAACTTTATAACCTTAAATGTTGGGGATCTTCAGTGGTACCAAACCCTCTTTTTATAAATAACATTGAGGGATTAAGTGTGTATTGAGATGATCCTAGGTAAGCTATTCAACCACTATACATTATTTCATTCGAAGTTAGGAAATTTGTATGCTTTTCTACAAATTGATTCAAAAAATAGATTTGAATGGTTTGCTATGCCTAAAAACGTTGGTAAGGCTACTCATTCGGTTTGTTTGAGAGTGTCATATTGTATTTGTTCAGGAGTAGTTCTTTTACCGATTTTAGAAAGGTATTATTATTATGATTTGATTTGTGTTGGTTCAGACTTTGATTTTAAATGGGACCACTAAGCTTAGGTTACCTTGTTGGGCTGATCACCCAGCTTGGGATCATTAAAAATTCCTGCCAACTGCAGTTTGGATTCTGTTTGTACCGGCCATGGCAACGGTTTTGTATTCTGGTCCCACGTGTAGTGGCTACGGTTCTGTTTATTCCGGTATGGTTTCTGTCTACTCTTGTTACTTCGGTAATAGGAGAATATAGCTTTATGTGGATTGCCAGTGTTTTATTCAATTCACATTATTCTTTGAATTAGTTAATGTTTTAGAAACTTGTTCTTTTATTTCATCATTATTACTATTGTTTCAACTTTAAATGTATTTACAATTATTTCATAATGTTTTTACAAATTCTTATCATCTTATTATCTGTTTTATTTACTTGCCAGACGGTTGTATCTGACACATTTTCATTTGGTGCCAGATTTCTATCTCATTGCTTTTTAGATGGTTTGGGCAGAGGAGGTGGTTGAGCCGCTGGCTGGACGTGAGTGGCTGCCTCATTTAGATGTCAAGTTTGGTGCCGGAGTTCGTAACATAATTGGGGATAGTAATTATTTAGTTGGTTATGTTTGGATGGCTTTTATTAGCCTTTTCCTTTGGGATTTTAATGGAAATACTTTTATAAATTGTAACTTAAATATATATGGGAAATAAATTATCCTGTTACTGCCAGCTCAATGTTTTATGATTCATGACTTGTACCAGTCTTATTATGAGCCTTAATTTCATGGCTTTATGTTAATGGTTGAGTGCGACACGGAATTCGATGGCCACGGGCTCCGATGTCGCAACTCCATGTTCAGCTTCCGCGAAATATTCAAATTGTGACAGAATTTTGTTGTTCTCACACACGCAGATCTTTGGAGAAACAAAAAGTAAAAAAGTTTTAATTAGTCCCAATTTCACACTTCCCGAGATCGGATCACTGCAGGATCTTGGTTTTGGGGTGTGACATACCTGGCATTAGAATTTGACATGTGGGTCATTTTCGGGAGTTAGCGCATAGTCTTTGCTCTACTTCTCCCTAGCGACCGGATCCTTGTTGGAGTGTTTTAGTTCGGCGTGCGAGCATTCAATTGCCCTGCCTCGTACGGTCACTTGGATCCAACCTTTACTCTTTTACCCATTCGGTTTGGGCCATTTCATGCCGAAATGTTGTCCAACTGCCCGTAGACCCTTAGACCTTTTCCACCTCGAATTGAACATGCTTGACCAATTTAGTCAAGTGCATCTTTTATGATATCTTGTGTCACTAGTCTTGTCAGTTTAGCTAATTTATCTTGTTTACAAGTATATCCTATTAGTACGTGATACGAATGGGCTACTCCTCCATGTTACTAGTTTCCTTCCCCGATATGCTAGCCTGTGGAGTAGTTGCCTAACCATACATGACCTAGTATTACTAGTCCAGTTACTTGACCCCCAGAGTCGGCAACACAGAGCTTCGATCCCCTAATAGTTGGCCCCAGCTGTCTTGGGACTTAGCCTATTTATATACTACATCAGTTAGTTGCTTGTTTCCACCCCATTAACAGTGTTCCTGTCTCCATTGTGTAAGTTGGGCTTGATAGTTTTATGGACTCAATCTAGATGATATAATAAATTGATTAATTTCTTTATTTATCAATATATTTAAGCTTTCCTTTTATGAGATGAATGGTGATTTATTATATACTTGCTTATAACCAATAAGAATGACATGATGGTTCATGAGATGAATCGTGGTCCTTAAGTATACTAGATGCAATACATGTGTATGGATAAGATCCACATACGGGAGACATGTATAACAAATCTTATACTTGAATATCTTCACAACCAGTGATAAGACTGGACATCTCGTCTGACAAGGTTGGAGTACTTTGATTATTACGAGATAGTGTGATTTGTCTCGATCATCAGAATGTAAGATTCTGGATCACAGTACTGGTACATTGGATGTATTGAAGGACCATGAGAAGCACCTTATGAACACTGTCTTTACTTAAGGGCTGCTCTCATAATTCCCTAGCAATAGGCTCTCAATCTTGAGACATTAATGAACTCAAGTTTCTATCTAAATATTTGCTTTGAGTCACCAATGAGTGAGGTCAATTGTATGTCAACACCTCCGTGATTTGGGTACGTGGTAGTAGAGCTGTGGAAACATTCAATGGTTAAGATAGAATCTATCTTTAATATCCCCTTGTGCCAATTAATGGATTTATCATTGGTAAGTGCGCACCCATTCCGATTAAGAGTTAATTGGAAAGGTACCATGATTATTATAAGTAATTGGGGCTCAAGGATAATAAGTTGTGGATCTAGTTTAGAAGACAGGTCCAATTGATCCATGGATATTGAGGGAGGGGCTTACTTGTGGTAATGTGGATGTTTAGGGTCTTCTATGTAATATTCCTAAGACTGGAGTTCAATTGCATTTATATAGTAGAGTTATTTGCAATTAACTGTGGGCTCGGATTACACATGAGATGTAGGGTCGCGAGTCCCAGTTGGAGCCAGCTTTCTAAGGAATCCCTAGTGGTCCCATGATAGCCCAAGTTATTAGAAAGATACTAATCCTAGTTGAACTCTAAAAGGAAAGTTACTATTTCTATTTGAAGTAAGACTTCTAATAGTGGTAATAGTAAAGTTACTAATTTTAGTAGAAGTGAGACTTCTATTTTAATTAGAAATGAAATAGAAAGATACTAATCATATTTGAAGTGAGACTTCTAATGATGATTTAGTAAGTTACTAATTATTATGGAAGTAAGACTTCTATTTTATTTAGTAAAAGAAGAGGTTGCTTTAGTGCTATAAATAGATGAGAGAAGGGTGGTGCACGCCTATTGCCATTCTAATCCTAGGGATTCACGCCCAAAAGGATTTAGGTCCAAGTGTTGGACGTCCACCCTTTGTATGCAAGAGTTGCATGCATGGTTCTTCTCTCTCCCTCTTCTAGTTATTCTTCTAGTTCCTCCTTTGAGTTTCTAGTAGCCTTCTCTTGGAGATCCCATCATCTTCTTGAGAAAAAGAGAATTTCATACGGGTCATAGCGTGGAAGATCAATAGGTCTTGGATATCCTATTTGATACGTGAAAGTCTTTCATCATCAAAGAAAGACGCAACTTCTCCATTAGAGGACAATCAAGTTCCAAAGGTATAATCTACTTCCTTATACGTTGTATATTTATTTGTTGCTGTTTCTATCTTCTATATAGATTTATTTATTGATCATGATGGCTGAGATTGAGGGTATGCATCTTGGATTGATTTTGGTAGCCTTCTGGATAGTTGATGTTTGCATCAAGTTGGTCAAAAGTTTTTGAAACCTATCCTAGAGGCCCACCTATTTCCAACAATTGGTATCAGAGCCTTACCTCATCTCTAATCATGTTGGATCAGTAAGCTTGTTCTAATATTTGCATGAGATGCGAAGAGGATAGAGCAAGGGCTATGTACGGATCAATTTTTGGTGGATTTGCTTTGTTTATTTGTGAATCCATGTTTGGATAGTCATAAAAGGGTTTAACAATGATGGGGATGATGGTAGGAAACCATTGAGAGCCTTCAGAAGTGTTTTAGAGGTGTTTGGGCATGAATTTTAAAAACCCAAATCTCAGGCTTCGTCAGCCCGGTCAACCTGGCCTTGGGCTCGGTCGACCACGTGGCTGTAGGCTCGTCGACAGAGCCCTCTGGCCGGTCGACCGAGCACACAGGGACAACATAGTAGATTTTGAGTTTTTTCAGTTTCGGATCTATTTTTGGTTTCTTGTTTTTTCCAGCATTGTTTGGCAGCCTATTTGTGTGTTTTGTATGTTTGTAAGAGATACTAACATGCATGTTATCTTGTCCTCTCCATGTGACACACAAGTCTTGTTACTTACTTTTATGGTTGATGATTTAATTTTGGCAATTTGTAAAGGAAATCATGGTTTCGTTGGTTTCCCAATTTAGGGCAAGGCATGGTGAAATTCCCTATGAGCCATTTTATTTCCATTAATAGATTACCATATAAGTCTCATCGTCGAGGCATAGGAATTTATGTAATTTTCTAAATTTGTAAATTCTGGCGATGTCCGAGACAAAGAAGGAAAGTGAAGTTGGACCCCTAATCAAAGAGCTTGAAGATTACAAAAACTGTTTTGGAGTTTCCCAAAAGAGTTTGATGAATTCTAAAGTTTTGGAAAGTCTAGAAGTCCAAGAAGTCTATTCCGCTTAGGCCATGTGGAGGAGAGGACTAGTTTCTATTTTTAGCATTTTCTATTTATGGATGAATGCTTGATTTAGAATGTTTTCAAATTTGATCCAAACATAGCAAGTTACTAAGATTGGTCAAATCAAATTAATTTTTGGAAAGAGTTCTAATTAGTGTTGATGACCCATGAGATGGACACATTGGTAATACTAATTTAAGAAACTGGACTTTCCTTAAAATAACTTGACTTGGAACCAATCTTTGGTCATATCATGAGATAATTTGATGTTCATATATGTGGGCCCTAATACCTTAAAAGGAAATCCTTAATTCAAAATATTAAGTGGGATCGGGGCATTTAAATTGAGAAATCACAATGGTTTTTCACCATAGGTCCATTGTAAGGAAAGTATTAGCCTCGCGCCACCAAGAGTGCGGCCGTTCCTTTGGAGGGCTTTTATTTGTCTGGTTATTAGATATGGATCTTCATTGGATAGTATTGGTGAGACGTGGTGGGGGTTCACTCCCATAGGAGGAGCTGCCCAGAACGGTTGTCACGCAATATTAGTTGGTGGGTCACACTTAACTAAAATAATGATGTAGCATCCCCTAGGATTTGCCTCATGTATTTTAGAAACCAAAGCTAATTGGGATTCATACATTATTTGGTATGAGATACCTAGATGATAATGAATGATGGGGATCATGGATAGTTAGTCTTAATTCTAATTTTGAAAAACTTTGATCCGCACCAATCTAAGTGGCATTTGCACTCCCCTAGGGGACATGCCCTAAGGGATTGGGATTCCGATGTATTCTAAATTTGGTAGAATACTAAAACCCAATGTCATTTATATTCTTTTATTAAATGTATGGTTATGTGCAACAGTTTTGTGTGGGGAGATTTCCAAAGCTCCGGGATTATGTTAATCACAGTCATCAAATGGGGATAAGCACTCTCACGTGCCTCACGTGCCATCCACGTGCTGACAAAGTGGCCTCAGACTCACCTCGGCTATCAGGACAGAGGCCTCAGCCGAAGTCGGACAGGCCCGAGCCGCTAGCACCAAGCACGGCTGCCCAGGTGCCCACCTCGGTTAAAACCTCCACCTCGGCCGAAGTTGCCGGGATGAAAGCCGGAGCGAGAAAAGACTCTCCACTCGCGCCCCTCGCCCCCCACGTCATCGGACACGTGGAGGAGTAGGGGCACGAGCCAATGAGACAGATGTGACATCCAGCCGTCCACAATCTTCGCCAGATCGCTGACAGGACGGCATCCAACGGCTGAAGCCAAATCAGGGCAAGGCCCGAGGGAGGATCAGATGATATCCCTACCGCCGAAGGCGTCTAACACGATCTTGCCCAACACGACACGCATTAAATGCGCTGTGGGCTGACCCGACTGGCAATTATTACTTTGTGGGCTGATCGGACCCTCATTTAATGAATGGTGGGCTGACATGATGACGCCCCTAGACATGTCAAGGCGTCATCATTAGCCTCCCCCATGCAACGTAGGCATCTTCCTCTATAAGAGGAGCAACACTCTCCATTACAGGTATGCACACCAAAAAACCAGAGCTGTTACTCTGCCTCTCTTCTCCCTCTCCTTATTTTGTTCACTTACTAACTTAGGCATCGGAGAGCCTTGCGCCACCCATGCTAGGGTCCTCTGACCGTTTGCTCTTCCCTTTCAGGCTCTCAGGCAGCAGGTCATCTTCTCCATTTGGATAAGTCTTGTAAGGCACCCCGATTATTGTGGGTCATTATTTTTCTGCACCTACAATTGGCGCCGTCTGTGGGGAAGCACTATCCCAATCTTCCTAACCTTCCCAGAAACCATGCCTCCGAAAGCTAAGAAGGGCGTAGAGTCCCAGAGAGCAGTGTTCGAGCGTCCGGGCCCGTCGACGGGCGTCTCTCCTCAGGGACGGCCTGGAGCGGACTTTGGCGGGTCAGCAGGCGAGGAGCGCGTAACCTCGTGACCCTTCGTCGAATCTCCCTTCCGTGAGGGAGTCGAGACCTCGTGCTCTGACGATGAAGTCCCGCCTCCCCCACGGGGAGAGCGTCGACGTGAGCACCCTCTCAAAGGCAAAGCTCCAGCAGTGGAGGAGCCACGCTGCGTGCAACCCCCGGATGCTGGAGGAGACATCGCGGCTCAAAACGCTCTCCTCCAGGAGCAGGAGCGAGTAATCCGCCAGCTCCAGCAGCAGCTGAGGGCGGTGCAAAATGCCTCTCAAAGGCAGCCCTCAGAGCCCCGAGTCGAGAAGAGAGCTGTCCAAAGCAAGGTAGTCCAGCCATCCCGAGAGGATCTAAGAGCCTTTCTGGATTAGAAGCGCAGCCATGCCTACGATGAAGGCTCGAGCAACACCCGTAGCCATCGTGGCCGCGACGGGCGAGTTCATAGCCACCATGGTCGAAGCCATGCAAAGCGGAAGCCAAGAGCGCCGACACCAGAGAAGGACGACGAGCAGGAGCGGCTCGACAAGCGCATCAAGCTAGCTCTCCAGCGCAATCTGGAGATGCGGGACCAGCAAGAGATCTGTGGCCCCACCTACCTGGGGGCCTCTCCTTTCACTCGGGACATCGAGAGAACCCCCTTGCCCAAGAACTTCTCAGTCCCGAGGTTCGTCCCCTATGACGGACTGTCCGACCCATCCGCTCACCTCCGTCACTTCTCCCAAAAGATGTCCATCTGGGGGAATATGGGCCATCTCAACTGCAAGATCTTCTCCTCCAGTTTGAGCGACCTCCCTCTGAAGTGGTTCTGCGCTCTGCCAGAGAAGTCTATTTCGAGTTGGAAGGAGCTCCAACTCTCTTTCCTGAAGAAGTTCCAAGCCTACAGCGTCGTTCCCAAAATCGACGCTAACATCCTCGCTCTAAAGATGAAGCAGGGCGAGACCCTCACCCAGTTCGCCCGACGGTTCTGGGCAATTTACAGCCAAATCGAAGATACCAGAGAGGAGGTGGCGACTTTCGCCTTCCAGAATGCCCTGTTACCAGGGCACGAGCTGCGGAAAGACTTGGCAGGAGATCCCACTCCCTCCATGCTGGCCTTGATGTCCCGGATAAAACGCTTTATCGCCCGGGAGGAGGACGAAATCAGAGCTCGAGAGGAGGAAGGCCGGGAGATCGCAGGCCCAGAACCCAAAGAAAGGAACAGTCAGCCCCAGCAGTGGGGCAAAAAGCCATTCCAGAGGCAAGAGCCGAAGCAGGCATGGGTCTCCAATTCGGCGAGACCCTCAACGTTCCGATCTGGGGGCGGCAGGAGGGCCAGACCTCCCTCCGACGCCTACCAGGCCATGAGCATCACCTTCAAAGAGCCAATCCACCAAGTTATGAACAAAGTCAAGTCCCAGCCATTCTTCAGATGGCCTCGTCCCTTGGCAGGTGATCCCTCCACTCGTGACCAATCCAAGTTCTGTGCCTACCATAAGGGTAATGGGCACAGAACCGAAGATTGCAGAGCTCTGAGGTTTCACTTGGAGAGGCTCGCCAAGGAAGGCCATCTCGCGGAGTTCGTGAAGGCGGGAGACGTCGGCAGCGGCGGCGATAGCCGAGCTCATCAGAATGTGGCCAGGGATCCGGACAGTGAAGACTCTGAAAAGATAATCAATGTGATCCACCTGGCGCCCTCAGCTCCCTCTCCCTCAGCTCGAGACAACCAGCAGGCTCGTACCGAAGCCAGGCGGCCCTCGCACGGGAAGGAAGTGATGAGAGCCGAGCTCGGGCCAGCGCCCAAAAGACCTCGCCGCGACCGTCCAGCAATCTCTTTCTCAGACAAAGATCTGGAGGGAATCCAACTCCCTCACGGCGACCCTCTACTCTTGACCATGAAGCTGAAGGACTTCACTGTGAAGAGGATCCTCGTCGACTCCGGCAGTTCCTCCGAGGTCCTCTACTATGAGTGCTTCAAGAAGATGAACCTCTCCGAAGCCGACCTCACGGAGGTCCGTGCACCCCTGCTTGGGTTATCCGCCAAACCAGTTTATCCCAAGGGTAAAATCACCCAGGAAACCCGAGTAGGCGGGGCATCCGTGTTGGCCGACTTCCTAGTCGTGGACGCCCCTTCTCCATACAACGCCATCCTGGGCAGAACGTGGCTCCACAAGTTGGAAGCAGTCCCCTCTTCCCTCCACCAAAAGCTAAAGTTCGTGCTCGAGAACAAAGAGGGCAAGATGGAAGTGGTCACGGTAGAGGGAGATCAGCAGCAAGCTAGGCAGTGCATGCTGGCCGTGGTCCCAGCAGAGAAGGAGCCAGAGCGCGTCAACCTGGCGGAGTTTGAAAAGGGTCTAGATGAGATCGGTCGAGACCCCGACAAGAAAAGTATTGAAGACCTAGCCGAAGTCAGGCTCGACCCGGCTGACCCTGATAGGTTTTTCCTGATTGGCACGCAGCTGCCGGACGAAGAGAGAGCCGAGCTCTCGAGATTTCTAACGCAAAACGTGGATGTCTTCGCCTGGACCCCGAGCGAAATGCCTGGGGTCGACCCCGAGGTCATGTGCCACAGGCTGAGTGTGGATCCCAGCCACAAGCCAGTGGTGCAGAAAGCCCGAAGGACGGGGATCTAGTAGACAGACGCGGTCGTCGACGAGGTCGGCAAGTTACTGGAGGCAGGCGCAATCCGGGTAGTCCAATACCCGGTTTGGCTGGCCAATACGGTGGTGGTTAAGAAGAAAACAGGCAAATGGAGGGTATGCGTGGACTTCACTGATCTCAACAGGGCCTGCCCTAAAGATAGTTTCCCCCTTCCGAAGATTGATCAGATGATCGACGCCACCGCCGGCCACGACCGAATGAGCTTCCTTGACGCCTATAGAGGCTACCATCAAATCCCGATGTATGAGCCAGACGAGGAGAAAACCGCTTTCATAACCCCCCGCGGCACTTATTGCTACAAAGTCATGCCCTTCGGGCTGAAGAACGCGGGGGCAACATGCCAGCGCCTCGTGACCAAGATGTTCCAGGCTCAGCTCGGTAAGACGGTAGAAGTCTACATTGACGACATGGTCGTCAAGTCGAAGCACTCCAGCGATCACCTGACGGATCTGGCCCAAGTCTTCAGCATCCTTCGCGCGTTCAAACTCAAGCTCAATGCTTCCAAGTGCGCCTTCGGCGTGGCTTCTGGCAAGTTCCTCGGAAGCCTGGTAACGCAGAGGGGAATGAGGCCAACCCGGACCAGATCACTGTAATCTTGGGCATCCAGAGCCCATCTACTACAAAGGAAGTTCAGAAGCTCACAGGCATGGCTGCAGCACTCAATCGCTTCATCAGCCGGTCATCAGATAAGTGCAGGCCTTTCTTTCAGCTTCTGAGAAAAAATTTAAAATTTCAGTGGACCCCAGAGTGCGACCAACCGTTGGCAGCACTCAAAACTTATTTGTCTTCACCTCCTTTACTCTCTACCGCAACTCGGGGGGAGATTTTGTATCTATATCTTGCGGTCTCGGACCACGCGGTGAGCTCCGACCTCATCAGAGAGGACGAAGGAGTACAAAAACCAATTTACTATACAAGCAAGATCCTGCTTGACGCCGAGACCAGATACCTTTTGTTGGACAAGCTCGCACTAGCACTCGTCAGCGCCTCCCGCAAGCTCTCCTATTATTTCCAGTCCCACACCGTTATGGTAATCACGGAGCATCCACTCCGCTCTATTTTCAAAAAGGCTGACTTTTCAGGGAGAATTTCAAAGTGGGCAGTCGAACTCGGACAGTATGACATTCAGTACTGTCCCCGGACTGCGATCAAAGCCCAAATTCTGGCTGACTTCATTGTAGAGTTTGTCTCACCCAGCTCGGCTCCGACCCAGCCCGGCACGGAACTAGGGGGCGTAGGGCATGAGCCTAAAGTTGCCGAGGTCGAACAAGCTCCCACCGCGGCATGGAAGATCTTTGTTGACGGTTCGTCCACCTCCAAGCGAGTTAGCACCGGCATAGTCCTCCAATCACCAGAGGGACTGGTCATAGAGCAAGCCTTAACCTTGGACTTCAAAGCAACAAACAATGAAGCAGAGTATGAAGCACTAATAGCAGGGTTGAACAGCGCCCGAATCCTCGGAGCCCAGCTCCTGGTGGTCTTCAGCGATTCACAACTAGTGACTAGCCAGCTCGCTGGGGACTACCAGGCCAGGGACGACAGGATGGCGGCCTAGTTAGCCCTCCCTCAAAAGCTGCTCTCTCATTTCAAGACAGCCGAGGTCAGGCAAATCTCCAGAGACACCAACACGCACGCTGATGCGCTTGCAAACCTGGCCTCCACTGTCGAAGCAGGAAGGAGAAGGACCGTCGAAGTTGGATCGATATCAAGATCAAGCCTGGAGCTACACTCACCTCGGCAAGTCCTTTGTGTTGATCTCGACCCGAGCTGGATGGACCCAGTCATCTCCTACCTGAAGGACGACCAGCTCCCCGAGGACAAGACTGAAGCCCATCGAATCAGACTCAAGGCAGCTCGATTCTGGCTATCTCCCGAGGGCAAACTCTACAGAAAATCCTTCACGGGTCCATACCTCCAATGCGTCCACCCGACCAAGGTGGACAACTTCCTGTATGAGATCCATGAAAGAATCTGTGGTAGCCACATTGGGGGCCGATCACTAGCCTACAAGGCAATAAGCCAAGGTTACTGGTGGCCCTACATGCAGAAGGATGCGCAAATGTATGCCAGGAAATGCGAGAAGTGCCAGAAGTTCTCCCACTCTCTTCATCAGCCAGCACAAGACCTGAGTCCCCTCTCTAGTCCATGGCCCTTCGCTCAATGGGGGCTGGACATTGTGGGGCCTCTTCACCGTGCCCCGGGGAACAAGAGGTGGCTGATCGTTGCGACGGATTACTTCACGAAGTGGATAGAAGCTGAGCCGCTGTCCTCCATCACAGATAGGGATTCCAGGAACTTCGTATGGAAGAACATCATAACGAGGTTCGGCATCCCCAGGACCCTGATTTCGGACAACGGGACTCGGTTCGACTCCAAATCCTTCAAGGACTTCTGCCGAGAGCACGGCATCAGAAATCACTACTCCACTTCGGCGTATCCATAGAGCAATGGCTAGGCCGAAATTTCCAACAAGATAATTTTGGACGGCCTGAAGAAGCGATTAGACAAGGCAAAGGGGAGATCGGTAGAGGAGCTTCCCAACGTGCTATGGGCGTACAGGACAACTCCAAGGCGATCCACCTCGGCGACCCCTTTCTCTTTGGCTTATGGGATGGAGGCAGTCATTCCCTTGGAAATTGGCCTCCCCACCCTGAGGACAGAGTTGGTCGACCAGGGCCGAAACGAGACAAACTTGGCAATGGAGCTCGACCTGGCAGACGAGCGTTGAGAAGCAGCAGCGTTACGACTGACTGACTACCAACAGCGGCTAGCAAGAGGATACAATGAAAAAGTCAGAGAAAGAAGTTTCTCCATGGGGGAGCTAGTCCTCAAGAAGACCTTGCCAGGCGACAGAAATCCAAACGAAGGAAAGCTGGCCCCGAACTGGCACGGCCCGTTCAAGGTGGTCTCACTGGCAGGACGATCCTCCTATAAGCTCGAAGATTTGGAAGGCAAGCCGTTACCGAGACCGTGGAATGCGTCCCATTTGAAGAAATTCTACTTTTAAAAAGATGTAACATGAGTCTCAAAATCAATGAAAGTAACATTTGCCACCAATCTGTGTCATCTCTCCCTATCTGAGTTCGGTGGCACTGGGTCCTTGACCCTGGAAGAGACTTCGATTCCATACATCCAGTCACTTCCTAAAGTTTGGGTCCTTAACCCTGGAAAAGGCTTCGAGTTCACACACTAAGTCGTTTCCTAAAGTTTGGGTCCTTGACCCTGGAGAAGGCTCCGAGTTCATACACTCAGTCGTCTCCTAAAGTTTGGGTCCTTGACCCTGGAAAAGGCTTCGAGTTCACACACTCAGTCGTTTCCTAAAGTTCGGGTCCTTGACCCTAGAAAAGGCTTCTAGTTCATATACTCAGTCGTTTCCGAAAGTTCGGGTCCTTGACCCTGGAAAAGGCTTCGAGTTCATACACTCAGTCGTTTCCTAAAGTTCGGGTCCATGACCCTGGAAGAGGCTTCGGATTCATACATCCAGTCCCTTCCTAAACTACGGGTTCATACACCCCTCGAGACCGTTCCCGAACTCAGGCTCGCGCAGCCGAGATCCTCGAGACTCCAGGTTCATCTCGGCCAAATACGGTTTGTCTCGGTCAGAGCTGGTCCATTTCGGCCAATGTCAGTTTTCAAAAGAAAAAAGAACGGTGCAAGCACTTGAGTGCAAAAAAGTAGCACAAAAATACAAGTATCACAAAACAGTACAAGGAAAGCAAAAAGGAATACAGAAATTTGTACACAGATTGTATGAACACAAAGTTTGCTCTTTTTATTCATTGTAATTACTTCATTACAAAGGTTACAGAAAAGGAAACCAAAAAAGGAGGTTCACAGTCCTCTAAAAGCAGGAAAAGAATGGAGCCTTCGAGGCTGCTCTTCGTTGATTCCATCCGCTAATTGGAGACCTTCGGCCACAAGACTTCTTGATTCCGCCCGCTGCCTCGAGGTCTTGACATCCCACATGGCGAGCCCTTTGGGATTATAACAAGACTCCGCAGCTGCCCGGGGGCACTTAGATCTGGTGTACAGTGCCAGGAGCTTCGCAATATGCCTTGGTTGGCCAGACCAAGATTTGCCAGAAAGCTCAAGCTCCTGGTCCACTGTCGATGCTTGGATCTCCACCGAGCACCCACGTTCAGAGGGTGCGCAGCCCATGGAGATCGCCTTCAGTGGGAGCGCAGACCACGGCAGACAGTCCCCCTCGGAGGAAACTGTCTTCTGGGGCAGGGGTTTCGCCCGGATCAAAGGTTCCTAAACCTCTACAGTACCTAGCCACCAGATAGAGGCGAAAAGGTCTCCATCACACCCGAAGAACAAAGGGAAGAAGAAGGGCCACTGGTTTAAATACTCTCTCCCATGGCGAGTTTATCCCCCATATTTATAGAAGGGTGGAGGACTCGACACTCAAGGAAATTTATGGGGCGAGGCCTCCCACGCCCTACGAGGAGCGTGCAACCTCCAATAGGTTGACCACCAGCTCCGATGGGGACACGTGGAGCCATCTGCTTGATTTCCTCGTCGACCATACCGCCATACTTACTGCTATTTATGGTCTCCAGAGTACGGAGTATCAGCGCGAATACCTAACAAGACCACTCGGTACTCCCCCCAACTCGACTCACGCGTCGCGTCACGAAAAGCGCTCAGCCACAAGCATAGAAAAGCCGAGCTCAAAAAGATGGATATAGCAGATTGCGGGAGCAAAAGCAAGAGAAACGGGGGTCTACAATGACTTCGGCACTCCCGCTAGCTTAGCCCAGAGCTAAACTGGGGGCAGTTCAGCATCTACTCCTACTGAGTCCGTACACATTTGAAACGAAAGGCACTCGATTGGTAAAGTAGAGACAAGCGGCTGGAGAAACTCTCATTTGCATTAAAGTCTTGTTCATTACATTGCGCAGCAAATACAGTTGAAAGAAATTACAAAGAACATAAAACAAGAAAGCCTTCTCCGCGGTCAAAGGTGACAAGACTGTCCCGAGGTCATGCCCGGTCAGACGTGCGGGCTGCAGCATCAGAAGCTTCGCCGGCTGGAGGGGCAGAGTTCGGCGTCGGAAGTGGAAACGGAGGGGGTTCCCGGAAGGAAGGGTGGTCCTCCGAAGCTCCAGCCTCCTTCAGGCCAGCACGCCACCCTTTCCCCCAGGCCTTGTCCCTCACAACAAGGACTCTTTCCTTGTAGTAGGCAGTGACCTGCGCTCTGGCGTCCTCAAACGCAGCATCGTACTCCGACTCAAGCTTCGCCTCGGCTTCATCCGCCCTTATGGATTCGGCTTGAAGCAGGTCCGCGTAGTCTTCTTCCAT
The DNA here is from genome assembly GCA_012931725.1 of Litsea cubeba. NCBI lineage: Eukaryota > Viridiplantae > Streptophyta > Magnoliopsida > Laurales > Lauraceae > Litsea > Litsea cubeba. Next base: position 45,530,167 of record CM022948.1, on the reverse strand, counting down.
CTTCGAGATGGAAACCTCGAGTTCGGCCACCCTGGTTCTTTCCGCCTCGGCATCTCCCTTCGCCTGCTCGAGCCTCGCCACGTACTCTTCCTCCACCCTTGCCAATTTCTGGGTAACGGCGTCCAGGGATTCTTGCAGGCCATCTTTCTCCACGGTCAGCTCGGCAACGTCTATGCTGTACCTGCAGAGTCTGTCAGCCGCAACCATAGACTTTTGCAACGCCTATTGAAGAAACAGGGCGTCCGTGATAGAAGTCAGGAAACTCTGGATGCTAAACAGCTGGATAACATAAAGAAGTGCAGATAAATTTACCGTGAAGTTAGACTGCAGCATCGACAGAATCAGCTTCTGGTCATTGTACCTGTCCAGTTGCTCCATGTCTCGAGGAAGGGCGCAGGCTCGCCCGAGAGCCTCGAGAGCCAGGGGATCGATCTTGTGAAGGACACAATCGTCCATCGTCATTCGCCTCCCCGGTTCAAGCATAAAGCTCGACTCCCACAGTGGTGGACCCTGGGGCAGCGAGGCCGTGACCGAACTAGGGCCTGCATCGGTTCTTGGCATCTTCAGCGGCCGAGCTTCCTCTTGCCCATCCTCAGCCGGGGGCGAGTGTACCACTGGATTGGCGGGGCTAGGGGGGCAGGAACCTCCACTGCAGTCGCAGGAGAAGTTACCCGAGCACTCGGAGAAGGAGGCTCAGGGAGACTTGGATTCATAGGCTCTTGGGGAGCTCGGGCATCTTCGACTCTGAGCGCCAGGGCCTCAAGGTCCTCAAAGGACAAGCGTCTCGCGCGCCTCATCTCGGAGCTCGGCGAGGGAGATCGAGCAATCTGACTCGATTCCCTTCCTGGAGCCTGGAGAGGTCTCAACCCCGACGTAGAAGCTAGGGCACCGGACATAGCCCTGACGTCGGACGACGCCTGAGAAGGCCCCTCTGCGGCCGCCACTCTAGGACCGTCCTGTTCTCGCCCGTCCTCGGGATTGGCACCTTCGCCTCGGGCCGGCTCTACGGTGCCCCTTAAATATCCACGATATTTCGGCTGGTACCCTAGCAGCGACCAAGCCGCCATGCCGTCATGACCGCTGTACCGCTTTACCAAACGGAGCCAGGCTTCGTTCCTCTTCCAGATGTATCGAGCAGCCTGTTTTCTCTCCTTCAAAGCTGCAACGATCAGAGGCATTAGAATGGCAGGACAGACAAGAAATCATGTGGAAAACGAACGGAGAGAAAAGGGGTGTTTACTTGGAACAGTTCCGAAATGGCGAGGGACTTGGTAGCCTCTATCGGTGTCGGCCACCCCGAACTCCCAGTTGCCCGAGACATACAGAAGATCGTCTCCGGCATATTTGCTCGAGTCTTCCAAGTACCGGACGAAGCCATCCCGACCTGGCTTATCCCGGAGATAATAAGCACCTCCGGACTTACATATATCATAGACGTCCTCAATATCGAAGACGCCGAGGTTAATGCCCAAAACCTTGTTCAATATGGCCATGCCCATCACGATCTTGAAAGCATTGGGTAGCAACTGGCAAGGGCAGAGACACCATTGACTGAGGCATCTCCTGAGAAGGGGGTGAAGGGGAAATCGGACCCCGCCTTCCATCACGGCCACTAAAGGGAAAGGCATCCAACCCCCCGAGAAGTCACGAAGGTTAATGCTGTTAGGGTCAGCACTCCTGACTTGGACATCAGTGGGAATCCTAAAGGTCGACCTAAAGCCCTCAATCGCTGCCTCGCCCTCTAACCAGTGGCTATAGATTCCCATTCTTATCCCAATCCAAAAACAGAGAAACCCACAGGAGGGAGGCAAGGCAAAAGAGACTTACGGAAGCGGAATGAAGACACTGAGTAGCAAAGAGACTCGGCCTCAGCAGCGCACCACTTCTCAGATGAGGTTCCCTCGCAGTAGCTTACTCTCCTCTGATTCAGAATGACAAACAAAGAAGAAACGAACCTCGATCGCCCTATATATAGCAGAAAGGACCCCCTCTTCAGAAACCCTAGCTGCACGCGCCAAATAACGCCTCCTGGGGCTCCACGCAAATCATTTCGAATATTGAAAACATCCCTGACAAAATGGCGCGCGCAACATCGAGGCAACCGGGCAACCAATCAAAGGATGCCACGCGGAGCAGTCGATATACCTTCGACATTGATTAGTTGATACCATTTATTGCCTCAACCATCCAAAGTAGGATAATCCCAAGAAACTCCGCGTCATATAGCTCCCGACCTCACTTTGCTGGCGAGCTTCACAAGGTCAGAAGCTAGGGGGCAATTGTGTGAGGAGATTTCCAAAGCTCCGGGATTATGCTAATCACAGTCATAAAAGGGGGATAAGCACTCTCACGCGCCTCACGTGCCATCCACGTGGCCTCAGACTCACCTCGGCTATCAGGACAGAGGCCTCAGCCGAAGTCGGACAGGCCCGAGCCGCTAGCACCAAGCACAGCTGCCCAGGTGCCCACCTCGGTTAAAAGCTCCACCTCGGCCGAAGTTGCCGGGATGAAAGCCGGAGCGAGAAAAGACTCTCCACTCGCGCCCCTCGCCCCCCACGTCATTGGACACGTGGAGGAGTAGGGGCGCGAGCCAATGAGACAGATGTGACATCCAGCCGTCCACAATCTTCGCCAGATCGCTGACAGGACGGCATCCAACGGCTGAAGCCAAATCAGGGCAAGGCCCGAGGGAGGATCCGATGATATCCCTACCGCCGAAGGCATCCAACACGATCTGGCCCAACACGACACGCATTAAATACGCTGTGGGCTGACCCGACTGGCATTTATTACTTTGTGGGCTGATCGGACCCTCATTTAATGAATGGTGGGCTGACATGATGACGCCCCTAGACATGTCAAGGCGTCATCATTAGCCTCCCCCATGCAACGTAGGCATCTTCCTCTATAAGAGGAGCAACACTCTCCATTACAGGTATGCACACCAAAAAACCAGAGCTGTTACTCTGCCTCCCTTCTCCCTCTCCTTCCTTTGTTCACTTACTAACTTAGGCATCGGAGAGCCTTGCGCCACCCAGGCCAGGGTCCTCTGACCGTTTGCTCTTCCCTTTCAGGCTCTCAGGCAGCAGGTCATCTTCTCCATTTGGATAAGTCCTGTAAGGCACCCCGATTATTGTGGGTCATTATTTTTCTGCACCTACAAGTTTATTCAAGCATAATTCTCGAATACTTTCAATACACTTGTGACCATCCTCAACCAGTATAAGTTGATGGAATCCAACTATATAAACTGAAAAATGACATTGGATATTGTCCTGACAGCTTCGGGATACAGATATGTCCTTACCATACCCTCCCTTCCTGAGCTTGAGCCTTTAGCACCACTGTATGAGAAAGACCTTTACACCAAGTGGACCAAAGACAATGAGATGGCCAGACATCTAGTGTTTTACAACACCAACATCAATACTATAAGTCAGTTGATTGTCAGCCCCAAGTGAAAGGCCGTGATGTAGTAATAACTCGGTGAAGTCTGAGGTCGGTCCACAGGGAGTAATTAATCGTTTAAAACCTGTCCTATTGAAAAACTAGTCTAGCCTAAAAAAAACTATATAAATCAAATTTCTTGCTTTAATTTAAAATTAATTACAAGCCTGAAATATTAATTACTACCAAAGGAAAGGAAAATTCCTAATCTATAAACCTAATCTAACTACTGCATTCACCATAAGATTTGTCAGTCCTGTTAGAGTTTTTATTTTGTTGCAATTTGATAGGTTGCATTCATTTTCATAAACTTGACCTCTCATTCATTCATGTTCTTTTTCTTATGATAATCATGCATATTTCTCATTCATAATCTTTGTTTTTATATGATATGCATGGTTTTCAAAATCTTTACGTCTCTTAAGTTCTTGTAGCTTTTAGTTTAGATTTTATATATATATATATATATCTTTACAAAGCTTTCATATTGTTCTTCTGTCAAAAATCCTTCAGAGCTTCAGGAATTCTGACTGAATCCCCTGTCGGTCAGCTTGTCGGTCAGGTGTCGGCTAACCGACCTTGAACAAAGCACAGACTGAAATGATGTCGGTTTGCTTTCGAGTAAGGTGCATTTTATTCGTCGGTCAGCTTGTCGGTTAAGGGTCGGCTAACCGACCGTGCTTCAGAAGCTGACCGAAACCCATTCTGTTCCAATTCTAGAGAGCATGTATTTTCAGATTTTTGCTCTATCGGTCATGTGTCGGTTACCTATCGGTTAACCGAATATGTTTGGTGAACCGACATGCATTTTTTTGTCAACAAATTTTTCAAAAATATGACCATTGGATTGTGACCGTTGGGCTGTCGGCTAGCCAAACTCTGTTTGTTGGCTAACCGACAGCTAGCCGTTGGGGACCCTTTTTCTATATAAAGTGGCTTTCTATGTGGGAAAAGTTGCTAAAATGTGGAGGACTTTTGAGGCCAAGGGAGAGCAACTTTTCAAGAGCATTTGTGAAAGGATTATGAAGCCATTCCAATTATTCAACCTTTGATCTTCAAATGGGTGTGCTTTCTAAATCTCAAGTTCTATTTCATGCTTAGTTTCTAAATCTTTGTTTTCTTTTAAGCATGATCCAATAGTTGGCTTTCCTCTTGAGATGTTGTGTTTCATAACATGCTTGGAACTTTGAAATCTCTTAGCTTTATGAAATCAACATATGGTTTATCATTCACATGATTTATGAATATTTGTTTTCAAATCTAACTTGTTAATATTTAGATTGTACTTTTTCTATTCAAGTATGATCCTTTTGAAAACCATGTGTTTGTCATACAACTCTTTCTCAAACATATGATTAACATCTTTGAATCATTTTAAGTTTCATCTTTCTAGAAAAAGATAGAGTATTTTCTAGTACATGCATTAGTCATAGACTTTGTCATTCATATGCATGCTTCTAGAAGTTGAGATTTCATTTTCTAATCCACCTATTCATAGATAAAGACTCGGAGGGGCATGTCAAATCCATTAAAGACAAACCTAAAAGTGCTTGGACTCAACGGGAAAAGGATAGAGCAAATTTAAATGCTAAGGCAAAAAACTCCCTATATTGTGCTCTATCTCAAGAAGAATTTAAGAGAGTAGTAAATTGCAATACTACTAAGGAAGTATGGGATACCCTAGAGAACACTCATGAAGGTACAGATTATGTTAGGATAGCTAAAATTCAAATGTTGACCTCTAAATTAAAAGATTTCAAAATGCTTGAAGAAGAAACATTTGATGAATTCTACTCAAAATTCATGAAAATTGTCAACTCTCTTATAGGTCTAGGAGAAAAGATGGATGAATCCAAAGCTGTTAGAAAAATCTTAAGATCTCTCCCAAAAAGATTCAAACCTAAGATTGTAGCCATAACGGAAAGCAAAGATGTTGACAAGATTAAAATTGAAGATCTCAATTAAAAGAAAATGAAAGTGAGGTTGATAGTGATGATGATAATGCTATGTATGTCAATTTTAAGAAACTCTTTAGGAACAACAAGAACAATAGAAATTTTGATGAAAGCAAAAGTTCTAGATCCCAAAGAAATTCGAAAGGATCATTTATTAAAAAAGATGTGCAATGTTACAATTGCAAGGGGTTTGGACACATTGCTCAACATTGCTCCACCCCTAAAGAATTTGAAAAAGGAGATAAGAAAGGAAAGAAAGCATTAAACATAACTTGGGATGAGGAAGATGAAGATAGTGACAAAAATGAATCCCCAAATGATTAAGATGAAAATGTCCCTAATTGGCTTCTACTTTCATCGATTGAAGATATCAATGAGCATAATACATTAATAGATGACACATTAGGGCAAGAAGAAACTAATGATAAAGATGAAGATACTGAAATTCAGCAAGCTTATGATGAACTATATGAAAATTGGAAAATTTTATTTAAGAAAAACAAATTTTTAAAGAAGAACCCAAAACGCTTATTAATGAAATAAATGTTTTAAAAGAAGAATTGAAATTAAGAATCAATGAGAAAATTGACTTGGAACACATGTTCACCACTCTAAATTAAAATCTAGCTCATGCTCAAAACCAAATTCATAATCTACAATCCAAGCTAGAATCTAGTCAACTTGAAACTAACTCTCTACAAATGAAACTTAACAAAGAAAAAATCATTGTTGATAAATTCACTTTGGGAAATGATAAGTTTTATCAAATGTTAGGGATGCATAAAATTTATGGTGATAAGAGTGGGATAGGTTTTGAATGTTCCCCTAGTAACAAGAAGAATAGTTTTCAAAACAACATTAAGAAGACTTTCCAAAAACCCCTAGTTAAGAGAAACTATACTTGTAAATGAACTTGTCATTTTTGCAATCATAGTGGTCATTTAGTTCCTAATTGCCCATACAAAATTAGATTGTCTCCCACTAGTCCCTCTAGAATCCTTTTTAAGTTTGTCTCCAAGACCATTCCTTCTAAATCTCTTTTATCTAGTTGGACTGTAAAAGGAACTAATGTTGAGAGTCTCTTATTAGTGAAAACCGCTTTGAAAGCTAAGGAATACCCTACTTGGTTCTTAGATAGTGGATGTTCCAAACACATGACAGGAGACCGATCTAGATTCAGCTCTATAGTGGAATATGATGGAGGAAACGTTTCTTTTGGAGACAATAGTAAAGCTCAAATCGTTGGCAAAGGAAGTGTGAAAGGAGATCAAATACCAACCTTAAATGATGTATTTCTTGTGGAAGGATTAAAGCATAATCTTCTTAGCATAAGTCAATTGTGTGACAAGGGAAACAAGGTAATCTTTGACAGTCAATCAAGCAAAGTGGTAAATGATAAATCCAACCAAGTCATTCTTGCTGGCTCAAGGAAAAAAAGAAATATTTACATAATAGAAGAATGTGATGAAAATGAGTCTAGTTGCTTGATAACTAAAAACCAAGAAAATTTCTTATGGCACCAAAGGATGGGACACATAAATTTCAAATTGATGAAAATCCTATCGAAAAATGAAATTGTGAAAAGGATTCCCAAATTGAGTGATGAAAAGTCTGAAATCTATAAGGCTTGTCAATTGGGGAAACAAACCAAGAAAAGTTTTAAAGGATTAAAGGATATATCGTCTTCTCGACCTATTGAATTAATTCACATGGATTTGATTGGACCTGCACCTGTGCAGAGCATTGGATGAAAGAAATTTATTTTAGTTACGGTAGACGATTATTCTCATTTTGGATGGATTGCTTTTCTTCATGCTAAATCTGATGCTGTAGACAATATCATAAGAATTTGCAATAAGATACAAGTGGAAAAAGATTGTGATATTCGGAAGATTAGAAGTGATCATGGGGGAGAGTTTGAAAATTAAAACTTTGCTAAATTTTGTGAGAGTCATGGTAATAACCATCAATTCTCTGCTCCTAAAACTCCTCAACAAAATGGAGTGGCTGAAAGGAGAAATAGAGTGATTCAAGAAATGGCTAGGACCATGCTCAATGAAAAGCATCTCCCTCGTGACCTATGGGCTGAAGCTGTGAACACTGCTTGTTATATTATAAACAGAGTTTATCTAACTAAGAATACCAACAAAACCCCTTATGAACTTTACTTTGAGAGAAAACCTAATTTGGGGTATTTGAAAGTGTTTGTAAGTAAATGTTACATTCTAAGAGATAGGGAGCAGTTGGAGAAATTTGAGCCTAAATCTGATGAAGGATTTTTTCTAGGATACTCTAAAAGAAGCAAGGCATATAGAGTTTTCAATCATAGAACCATGACCATAATGGAATCAGCTCATGTTGTTATCGATGATATAAATCAAGTCGGAAGATTCTACAAGATGATGATGAAGCTGAAACTAATCATGAACAACCTATTCCAAAAGATAGTAATGATATCATTCCATCCAAAGCCATTGTTCCAACCAAAATAATGAAAAATCACACCTTGGATAATATTATTGGAGATATCAGCAGTGGAGTTATGACCCGGAAACAAGTTCAAATCTATGTGCTCATTACTCATTTGTCTCTCAAATCGAGCTCAAGAATTAGGCAGAATCAAAACCAGAATGGATGGAGGCAATGCAAGATGAATTGAATCAATTTAAGAAGAATGATGGTTGGGATCTTGTCCCTTTACCCACTGAGAAAAATCCAATTTGCATAAAGCGGATTTATAAGAACAAATCTGAAAATGTTGTGAGGAACAAGGCAATACTTGTAGCAAAAGGATATGCTCAAATAGAAGAAATTGACTTTGAAGAAACTTTTGCTCTTGTAGCTCATTTAGAACCCATTCAAATTTTTTTGGGATATGCTACTAGTATGAGAATCAAATTATTTCAGATGGATGTCAAAAGTGCTTTCTTGAATGGAGAAATCGAGGAAGATGTGTATGTTACCCAACCAGAGGGCTTTGAAGATCCTCATCATCCTGAATATGTTTACAAACTTAAGAAAGCTCTATATGGATTAAAGCAAGCACCTAGGGCCTGGTATGAAAAGCTTACAAATCATTTGCTCGAAAATAACTTTGATTGTGGGAAAGTTGATAAGACCCTATTTATCAAGAAAATTGATCAAGATATTCTTGTTGCTCAAATTTATATTGATGATATAGTCTTTGGATCTACTTCAGAAAAACTTGCTCAAGAATTTTCAGAATTAATGAGTTCCACTTTTGAGATGAGTCTGGTCGGTCCCCTACTATTTTTCCTTGGTCTTCAAGTTAACCAAACCAAGAAAGGAATTTTTCTTAGTTAGCCCAAATTTGCTCTAGAAATTATTAAGAAGTTCGGTCTAGAGAACTCTAAGATTAGTTGCAACCCCATGGGATCTACATCAAAACTTTCTAGTGACCCTCATGGTAAAAAGGTAGGCCAGAAACTCTACAGAAGTATGATAGGTAGCCTCCTCTACCTTACAGCTAGCAGACCGGATCTATCCTTTAGTGTTGGAATTTGTGCTAGATATCAATCAGATCCTCATGAGTCCCATCTTAAAGCTGTCAAACGTATTATCAAAATATCAATGGGACATCTCATTATGGCATCTGGTATCCTTGTGACTCCTCGTTACAATTGATTGGATACAGTGATGCAGGTTGGGCAAGATTAATAGACGATAGGAAAAGCACTAGTGGCTGCTGCTATTTCAAAGGAAATTGCCTAGTAGCTTGGCATAGTAAAAAGGAAAATCTTGTATCCTTGTCTACTGCAAAAGTTGAATATATTATTGCAGGTAGCTGTTGTGCCCAACTATTGTGGACGAAATAAACTTTGTTGGATTATAATATTCCACAACATTGTATGCCTATCATGTTTGACAATTCTAGTGCCATTAGCATTTCTAAAAATCATGTTCAGCATTCTCGCATTAAACACATTGACATTTGCTATCATTTCTTGCGTGATCATGCTAATCAAGGTACTATTGAATTAAATTTTGTTCCAACAAATTCTTAATTGGCTGACTTATTTACTAAACCCCTTGGAAATGATTGGTTCATGAAATTGAGACAACAATTGGGCATTGGCCCTTGCCCTGAATTCTAAATTTTTGTTGGCTAATCACCAGTCACCTCATTTTATTTATGATATACAGGTGCTACTAACAAGGTTTTGTGTTTTTCTCGTTGATGGGCAGGCTCCTTTGCAATTAGATGTCAAAGGGGGAGAGAAATTTTAAGTGGTCTCCAATTGACGGGGAGAAGATTCAAGGGTTATCAAGTTGAGGGGGAGAAGCTTTACTCAGCGTTGTTGCTCTCGCAAGGAAAATTCAAAGCTCCAAAATATCCAAATACTCCCGAACATCCAAATCTCCTTAAATGTCCAAAGTAGTTGATGTTCAAGTTCATGGAGATTGAGAGAGAGTCAAGCTTCTAGAGTTGCCATCAAATTTCAAAGGGGGAGATTGTTAGAATTTTTATTTTGTTACAATTTGATAGGTTGCATTCATTTTCATAAACTTGACCTCTCATTCATTCATGTTCTTTTTCTTAGGAACATCATGCATATTTCTCATTCATAATCTTTGTTTTTATATGATACGCATGGTTTTCAAAATCTTTATGTCTCTTAAGTTCTTGTAGCTTTTAGTTCAGATTTTATATATATCTTTACAAAGCTTTCAAATTGTTCTTCTATCAAAAATCCTTCAGAGCTTCAGGAATTCTGACTGAATCCCCTCTCGGTCAAATGTCGGATAACCGACCCTGAAACGAGCACAAACCGAACTGCTGTCGGTTTGCTTTCCAGGAAGGTGCATTTTATTCGTCGGTCAGCTGTCGGTTAAGGATCTGCTAACCGACCGTGCTTTAGAAGCTGACCGAAACCCATTCGGTTCCAATTCCAGAGAGTGTGTATTTTCAGATTTTTGCTCTGTCGGTCAGGTGTCCGTTACCTATCGGTTAACCGAAAATGTTAGGTGAACCGACATGCATTTTTTGGTCAAATCTATTTTCAAAAATATGACCATTGGATTGTGACCGTTGGGCTGTCGGCTAGCCGAACTCTGTTTGTTGGCTAACCGACAGCTAGCCGTTGGGAACCCTTTTTCTATAAAAAGTGGCTTTCTCTTTGGGAAAAGTTACAAAAATCTGGAGGACTTTTGAGGCCAAGGGAGAGCAACTTTTCAAGAGCATTTGTGAAAGGTTTATGATGCCATTCAATTTATTCAACCTTTGATCTTCAAATGGGTGTGCTTTCTAAATCTTAAGTTCTATTTCGTGCTTAGTTTCTAAATATTTGTTTTCTTTTAAGCATCATCCAATAGTTGGCTTTCCTCTTGAGATGTTGTGTTTCATAACATGCTTAGAACTTTGAAATCTCTTAGGTTTATGAAATCAACATATGGTTTATCATTCACATGATTTATGAATCTTTGTTTTCAAATCTAACTTGTTAATCTTTAGATTGTATTTTTTCTATTCAAGTTTGATCCTTTTGAAAACCATGTGCTTGTCATACAACTCTTTCTCAAACATATGATTAACATCTTTGAATCATTTTAAGTTTCATCTTTCTAAAAAGAGATAGAGTATTTTCTAGTACATGCATTAGTCATAGACTTTGTCATTCATATGCATGCTTCTAGAAGTTGAGATTTCATTTTCTAATCCACCTATTTAGAGGTATTAAATTGCACTTACATTGTTCTCTTATCCGTGCATTCATAGGCATTTTATTAAGCGAAAAACATCTTGTTGTAAAGGTTGGTGCTTAGCCTTGAAAAGCATATATTGTGTTGTAAAGGTTTATGCTTTGGCTTGAAAAGCATAGTGATGTATTTGTAAGGTTTGAGGTGATCCTAAACCTTAATTTGAGTTAGTGAAAATCCAGTAGGGTTACCGGGAGTGGATGTAGGCACGTTGGCCGAACCACTATAAACATGTGTGTTATGGTGATTGATCTTTTGCTCTCTTTAGATGAATGATGCTATCTTGTTTGATTCTATTATTGAATGAAGTTTGTAGTTGTTAATTTCTAGTGTATGCTCGACTTAGAGACAACTCTCCTTCATAAGATAATTAACCTTCATCTAATCATAAGTGAATTAAAAATTGGTCTAGGTTCTTAGAGCTCACCCTATTCACCCCCCCCCCCCCCCCCAAGGATTCGATCTTGGACTTTCAAGTCCAACCAATTGCAATAATTATTAATATGTATAAAAATAAAAAAAATAGAATAAAATCAGAGAATAAAAAAATGGATTTAAATTCTAAAACTTTACAATGGTTACTTTGCTTGATGCCATCAAGAAAAATCAAGAACACCGCACCAAGTGCGCACTGTCACTACGCACAAAAATTCAATGGTGACCCATTGGTGAAAACCAAGACCCCATAAACTTGATTTATTAATGAAAGAACCATTACAAGCAAATAACCATTACAAAATTATTTGAATCAAAATAAAGTGCATCTAACCTTACCCTAGACACATGACTCACCAAATGGAGGAGAAGGACTTGCGGTCTAGAACGGCGATCCAACTGGCTCTCGTTTCACGATCTGAAATCCAAGCAAGGGAAGATGATGAATGGCTGATCCAATGGTGGAGCGACGGTAGCATCGGCGACGGTGTGACAATGGTGTCAAAATCCAAGTGGTGGTGTGCCTTAGGGAAGGCCTTGGATGAAATTGTGATGGAAGGAGATGAGATGGAGAAAAATTATTGGAAAAATGGGAAAATTAAGGTTGCTGGTCATCCAAGGTGAATGTGGGAAATCTAGGATTCGCGTGCAGCCCCTTATGGCTCTTTTTTATACAAGTTTGATGACTTGGGTTGCAAGATTTTGGTTTGGGTAAGGATTAGTAGTGTGGGGCCCAATTTGGATAGGATTTGGAAGGCTGAAATTGAACAATCTTGGAGTTCCATTGTTGATTGACTTGCCACCAAAAGTCCTTCTCAATTTAAACTTCTCTTTGTAGCTTGCTTCTCTTGAAAAGGGTCCCACTTACTCGGGTAAGAAACAATTCAAATCTGAAATTTCAGATTTGAAACAAATCTTGGATGCTTGTGGTCCCCAATCTTGGAGGTGTGATGCTTGGTATGGAGGGCTTGGACATGTGATGTCTTAGGATAATTCTTGGGTTGCAAACTTCAAATCTTGAGGCCTATCTTTTTGGAGATAAATTTAACAACTTAGTGCTAAAATATTGCACTCTTTGAATTAGTTTCCAACTTGGATTGCTTAGCAAGATCTCTCATTTTTTTAGAACACTACATGGCTGGATAAATCTCTTTAGGTGGGCCCATTTTCTCTCTTGAAAAGATCCCTTCAAATCTGGAATTAATTTCAAACATGGAATAGAAGTAGGCCCCACTTGAAAATATGTAACTTTTTGAACTCCACACCATGCATGGACGTCCTCCACCTTGGAGGGATTCTTTTTCATTTGTTTCTTCTTGGTTTGGCTTGTTTTGAATCTTGGCCATCCATCTTGAATTCTTTAATTGATTTATTTCTTCCGCGGGCCACAAGAAATTGGACTTTCCTACAAAAACACAAATAATATAATCAATGATTAAAGAATTATCTATTTATGTAGGAAAAGAATATTGCACGATGCGGGCCCCAATTCACACTAAATAGATGCATATAATGTCACCATTTTATCAAGTTTTCTTTAATTAAATCAACGGTGCAAAGAAAATTCATCATTGCATGTGTGACTAAGAAGTTATGAGAAATTTGTGATTTTCAATGCCAAGAAATAGAGAAATTCATGATTTTATGTGAAAATGCGATTTTTCAATGAATTTTAACTATTAAGACTTTGATGCTCACAAACATAGAATCATGGTTTTTTTTACTAAAATGGTGCATGATTTGATGATTAAGTCCTTAATTACTCTAAAATGATGTTGAAACTATGCATTTTTAAGGACTTATCATCAGCATACGATATTACATTGAACTTAAAGGAGATGTTTGCGGACCAGGTTAGACCTGCTAGGCAAGCTGCTATGAAGGTGCTGATAAACACTAAGATGGCTGAGGGGACCCTAGTACAGTACCATATGCTGAAAATGATGTTCGCATTGAATGAGTTAGATGTACTGGGTGTTACGATTGATATAGAATCGCAGATCGACATGATCCTTCAGTCACTATCGGATTCATTCAACCATTTCGAGATCAATTATAATAAATTGGAAATGACCATAGCTGAGCTGCAACACCAACTGGCAGTGACTGAGGAAATCATGAAGAAAAAGCAAAATGCCCTCATGATAGAAAAGTCATTTGCTAGGTCCAAGCCAAAAAGCAAAGACAATGATAGCAAGAAGAAATCAGTCCCCAAGGGTCCTAAGGTGGAGAATGGTTCTACTGGTGGCATGGCCAAGGCTAAGGGTACGTGAGCAAATGGAAAGTGTTTTCATTGTGGTATGACAGGACATTGGAAGAGGAATTGTCTAGTGTTTCTGTCTAAAGAAAAGACTAAAGGTATGATTGAGTTACTTGTTTCTGAAGTTAGTTTTGCAACTGGTACTTCAGAATCCTGGTGTGTTGACTCTGGTGCAACTAATCACATATATAATATGTTGCATGAGTTACAGGTAACCAGGAGGATTGGTGGCGGAGAAATCATTGTTAACCTGGGATCGAAAGACATGATAGAAGTAGTGGCAGTGGGAGTAGTAACTTTGTTATTTTTAGATATCAAGTTAATTTTTTCAGACACATTATTTGTACCGTCTTTAAGACGGAACTTTATTTTAGATTCTAGTATGGTGAATAAGAGTTATTCTATTACTTTTTGTAAGACCCCGACCCCTAATTCTCTTGTTTAGTGTTGTTTTAGTTGTGTTTTTGCTTTTTGAGTGAGATTAGTAGTGATTTGGCCTTGTTTAAGAGTTTGAATAGATTTTTCATAGCTTTAGAGAGTTTTGAGGACGGTTGACTTTGGTTTGACCCGGCCCGTGTAGTTTATGTTTTTGTGAGAAATTATTCTCGTTTTTGAAAATTTTCAATTTTTATTCCTTTTAACTCATTTTATTGATTTTTACAAGTTTCATGTTTTATCTGTTTGGATTTGAGGCCCAAAAATCACTTTTTTCAAGAGAAAGGGCAAAATCGACCTTTCACACTAAATCTGTACACAAATTCCAAAATTTACAAAATATGGCAAAAATATACTTTTTGGAAAGTAGATATTTCGACGAACAATTTTGTCTTCTTCGTCCGAGGCCCGCAAATTCCTTTTTCAGTCACATGTAGATTGGGGCCCATGGGACCCAGCCCATTCACTCTTCATAATACCCAACTGCGCTCTTCTTCTCTTCCTTATTTTATTTTCCTGCAACAACCCAGCTGAGCCTAGGGTTCCTTCTTCTCCTCCAGCCCTTTCTCTCTATTCTAGGGTTCCTTCTTCTCCTCCAGCCCTTTCTCTCTATCCTATAGAAAGCTATCTTCTTGTGTGAAAAATGAAAGATTGATCTTCTAATCCTCTTCTCCTTCCTCCTGGCTTCATTTTGATACCATTTTCAAGGGATTTGAGCTGGGACAACTTCCCTTTCCAAGCTCTTCTTCTTGTTTGAAGCTTCTAAAAGGTTAGCAATGGCTTTCTTCTTCAAATCTTGGTTTTATGAACCAAGAAAGTCTTTTTCATACATGCAAAGGTTTTTCTTGGAGATTTACAAATGTTGATTTCTAGGGCTTCTTCTTGAGCTATTTTTGTAACGCCCCAATTCCGAATACCGTGAAAACCGTCAAAGTACCGAAATTGGCGCGCTACTTCCTAGAAAATCCGAGAACTTCCAAGATCGTAGGTCCGCAGTGAGGCCTAATTTAAATCTTTTTCATCAATATAATAACAACAGTTAATTTGCGGAAGCATAAGGAATATAGCGGAAGCAATATCAGAGATAGCGGAAGCATCAGTATATATATCAAATGTGAATCGGCTGAAGTCCAGCCTAAAGTGTCAAGTGTTAAAAACCAAAGTTAATTACATATTTTCCACTAACTACCCAACTCTCTACAAATGTCACTCAAAAGCCCAAAATAAGAATAAACGCTCAAGTCCCTGCCCCTGGTACTGGCTCTCCGTCCTCCGGCTCGACCTCATGGTCGGCCAGTCCCCATCCGTAGTCACCTACTATGGGCGTTACGACAAGCGCAAGCTCTGCGTCCTCATACTCGGGGTCAAGACCTAAGCACCAAGAGTGGATCAGATCTAAAGATCTGGCAAGTCACAGTATGCAGATAATAGAGAATGTATCTCAAAATGAGTAGAGACAGTAATGAATTCAAGAGAATAGTAATGGTACAGATCCTAACCAGTTGAGCAAGATAAACAATATAGAATCAGAATAAGCATAATAATAAACCTACACAAAATGGCACACTCACACAAGCTGGATACCGTGAGATATTATGCCGTGGCCCTCCCATACTGAACACAGTCGAGGCGGGGAAAATCTCACAATGCCGGGGATTATCTAGCCCCGCAAATAACATCATCCATCAACACACACTGAGACCGGACCCGGTATCACACCGTCCGTCTCCAACAATGCTCATCATGATAGCTGTACAACACTCTCAATAGCTCCTACCAGTGATGATTAGTCCAACTGGCTGAGCTTAGATCAACTAAGTGCATGTCTATGCCGACTCTGGAAACAATGAAGGTCTGTGCCTATCTAGGCTTTGCCTTGCATGAACAAGGTCCTAACAAAAGTCCCTAAGAGGTCCAAGTACCTAATACAACCTATGGATCATAGTCCAAGTCCAAGTCCAATCATTGGATCCATACCAAGGCCCACCAAATACATGGCCTGGTCTACAACAGTCCAAATAAGATACAAATACATTTCCAATGACATATGATCCATTTACACCCATGATGAGTCACAAGCCCATACAATCTAACCTCTCCAGTCTAGGGTAATCCACATCCAAACTTAGGCCATAAAAGGGCCCGCCTAGCCACAGACACGGGTCAATGTTCACCCAATCATATTACCGGGTCACCTCTAAGTAGTCCTAGGTTTAGGTTATCCATTTTCCATTTAATTAACAGGTCTAAGCAATAACAAGGACAATAGAGTGACAGTAACAATATGAGGGAGATGAATCTCTGAGTACAAAGATCAATGGGAGATATCAACAGTCCAACCTAAGTAAATGATCCACTTTCAGATTCAGGTCTATCTCAGGTAATTCGATCTTTAAGTGAAATCACGGATGCTAAGGAAACTGTGTTTGGTGCTCAGAAGTTATGTGCATCACTGGTAATGTATAAAGGTCGAATCATCTTAGATTACATAACCTGGGCCTAAATTAGTGAGCCCCACGAGTCAAGGTTGAGCCACACCATCGACTCATGGTTGGCACAGTGATGGAAGTCTATTTGGGTGGTCAATGGGCCCCATACATGATTACAACAATAGAAATTAAAATATGGGAAGTATCGCTGTACACAGTGTGCTCAGCCGACCTCCTGGCCTGGGTGGTCAGCTCGGCACACTAGGATCAGAGAAGTAAACACCCTGCAGGCAAGGCTTAATTGTCCAGAAGTTCCTGTGAGCTCGGCTAACCCCCTGGCCTGGGCAGTTGGCCGTGCACACTGAAAGCTCTGGCTAAAGGGGATGTCCCAGGTTCTAGTCTCCTTTGTTGGAATCCCACTTTTTCGGAATCAAGTTTGAATTTTGGCTAAGCACTTGAGCTCAATTGAACATTCAGCTCGGTCACCCAGCTCAGCTTGGCAAAGCACCTAGCTCAGTTCGGTCACCCAGCTAAGTTCGGTAAAGCATTGAGCTTGGTCAGGCATTGAGGTTGGTCAAGCGCTGAGCTCGGTCATGCGCGGAGCCCGGTCTGGCACTGAGCTCGGTAAAACACTGAGCTCGGCCATAACACTGAGCTCGGCCAAGACACTGAGCTCGGCCTAAACACTGAGCTCGGCCTAAACGCGGGTCTCAGCCTGAGCATTGTACTCGGCAGAACACTGAGTTCGATCAGCACTGAGCTCTACAACACTGAGCTCGGCCAGTGCTGAGCTCGGCCATCGCTGAGCTCGGCCAATGCTGAGCTCGGCCATCGCTAAAGCTTGGCCAGCAAGCAAGGCACAGAGACACTCTGCAACTCCAGAATTCCAGTTTCCTTCTTCTTCAACCAGAACTCAATCAATCTCATCCAAACTCCACCAAAACATCCAAAAATAAGAAAAGCACTCCAATATACACCCAACCATCCAAACCACGGGCCATTGATCTTCCAAATGAGATTTACCCATCCATCAATGGCCGATCGTCCATGAAAACATGCTCAAAGGTAAATCTAGCAGTCCTAACATCATCTAAATAGAAATACAGAGAATTAAAGACAGTAAACATACATTCTATATTAAATAAGCATATTGCACTTGCTTTAATCAATTGCAAGAAGGAAAGGGAATAAAACAGAGATCCAATCCGGTAAAGGAAAAATCCAAACTGTAGGGTCTTCTCAGACACAGAACCAGCCCAGAAATCTCAGATCTACTCCTATACCCATACCCACAAGAGAACTTCTATAAGGAGTGAGATCTAGAGAGAGAAAGAGAATTTTCTAATGGAATTGAACTAGAAATGGGTATTCACCGGATTTGAAGAAAGGGGAAGGGATGACCGATGTGGAGAGAAAGAAATCCCAATATAAGTTGCAGTAACAGGTCGGCAGTGGCTTTCTTCTTCTTAGAACTCGTACAGAGAGAACAAGAGAAAGAGAGATAAGAGGGAGATGGGAAATTGGAGGGAATTGAGAGATCATTGGAGGGAAAATGGGGAAGGAAGAGAGAAAAGAGGGAAATGAGAGAGATGAGCTTTAGCCTTCGTTTGGAAATGGGGGGTTTGTTTATATAGGTTGGGGCTAGGGACTAAAGTACCCTTTTAGTTTAAATAGGATTAGGGTTTGGGCCAAGGGCATTTTGGTCTTTGGGTGGGTTCTAGAAGATTCTTTAGTGGACACCCCCTATGGTAATTACTAATTTCTAGCTAGGGCCTCTAACAAACTAGCTAACTCTAAAAATAACAAAATACACCATATTGACTCTACTAATTACACAACTAGACTAATCCTCGAAAATACATAATTACCCTTAACTAAACCCCATTATTAGTATAATTAATATACTTAGGCTAATATATAGTATTCAAATTTAAATTGAGGGCCCACCAGGGGTGGGACCTCACATTCCTCCCTCCTTGAAAACATTTTGTCCCCAAATGTAAAAACAAGTAAGAACATACATGCGGTAGAAGATGTGGATAGTCTCTTGCCACCTGATCGCGTAGCTCCCAAGTGGCCCTAGCTAGGGCGTGATGCTCCCACTGAACCTTCACAAACTGAATGATCTGGTTCCGAAGCACCTTCTCCTTGGTGTTGATGATGGCGACTGGCTTGGCGATATAGGACGCGTCGGGCTAGATGTCGAGCGGCTGGTGATACAAAATGTGGGTGGGGTCCTCCACATACTTCCTTAACATCGAGACGTGGAAGACGTCGTGCACACCTGATAGCTCTGCTGGCAACTGAAGTTTGTAGGCGACATCTTCGATCCTGGCCTTGATCTCAAAGGGTCCGACGTATCTCCGTGCTAACTTGCCCTTCTCACCGAATCGAGGGTGCCTCGAGCTGGGGAAACCTTCAAGAATACACGGTCTCCCTTCTGAAACTCAAGTGGTCTGTGCCGGTTGTCTGCATAGCTCTTCTGTCGACTGTGGCTAATCTTCAAGTTCTCCACTATCTGGTGGATCTTCTCACTGGTGTCGCCGACGATAGACGGTCCATGGAAACTCTTGCCACCAACTTCCTCCCAACAGACTGGGGTCTTGCACTTTCTGCCGTACAATGCTTCGAACGGTGCCATCTTGATGCTCGAGTGGTAACTGTTGTTGTAGGCAAACTCACAGAGTGGCAATGAATCCTCCCAGTTCTCCTTGTAATCCAGGACACAAGCTCGCAACATATCCTCTAAAGTCTGGTTTGTGCGCTCGGTCTGTCCGTCTGTCTAAGGATGGTAGGCTATACTAAAGCTCAACTTGGTACCCAAAGCCTGCTGTAGACTCCCATAAGTGAGAAGTGATGCGCGGATCTCTGTCTGAAACAATAGAAGCTTGAACTCCGTGCAAAGAGACAATCCTATCCACATACAGCTTAACAAGGACGTCGAGTCCTACTTTCATCGTCACTGGCAAGAAGTGAGCTGATTTGGTCAATCTATCCATGATCATCCAAATGCCATCACTGCTCCTCCTGGTAGTTGGAAGTCCTGCAATAAAATCCATGGTAATATGCTCCCACTTCCACTGAGGTATCTCGAGCTGATGAAGTAGCCTTGGTGGCTTCTGGTGCTCTGCCTTGATCTGCTGACATGTCAGACATCTGGCCACATAGCCTGCAATCTCTTTCTTAATGTTGTTCCACCAGTAGTAGCTCCTCAGGTTCCTGTACATTTTGGTACTGCCTGGGTGAATCGAGTATCTGCTGTGGTGTGCATCTGCTAAGATTTGGTCCTTCAAATCCTGAATGTCTGGTACACACAATCTGTCCTAATAGTAAAGCACTCCTCTAATCAGTCTGAACTCGGGCCTCTGGTCAATCTGCTCGATCACTCTGACAAGCTTAGGATCGCTGCGTTGACTATCCTTGACCTCTCCAAGCAACTCTGGTTCCCATGCGGACATGGTGGCAAGCAAAACTCTGTCGCTGAGCGGCTGAAACTGGACATCCAAGTCACTGAAGACATCGGTCCACACACCCTCTGCTGCTAGAAAACTAACTAGGGCGGTCTTCCTACTCAAAGCATCTGCTACGATGTTCGCCCTACCCGGGTGGTATTTGATAGGGAAGTCGTAATCCTTGATGTACTCCATCCAACGCCTCTGACGGTTGTTGAGATCATGCTGAGTGAACAGGTACTGCAAGCTGCGATGATCCGAATGGACTTCGAACTTCTCTCCGTAGAGGTAGTGCAGCCACATCTTCAGTGCAAACAAGACTGCTGCAAGCTCTAGATCGTGAGTAGCATACTTCTTCTCGTGTTCCTTCAGCTGGCGTGATCCATAGGCAATGACTTTGCTCTCCTGTATCAAAACACAACCAAGGCCGGTCCCTGAAGCATCGATGAAGACAACAAAACCGCATGTACCAGAAGGTAAAGATAAGATCGGTGCTGTCGTCAGTCTCTCCTTCAACTCTAGGAAGCTGTTCTCACAAGCATCTGTCCACACGAATATGGTACATCCTTCCTTGTCAGCTTGGTCAAAGGTGTTGAAATCGTAGAGAAGCTCTTAACAAATCTTCTAGTTTAAATAGGATTAGGGTTAGGGCTAAGGGCATTTTGGTCTTTGGGTGGGTTCTAGAAGATTCTTTAGTGGACACCCCCCTATGGTAATTACTAATTTCTAGCTAGGGCCTCTAACAAACTAACTAACTCTAAAAATAACAAAAGACACCCTATTGACTCTACTAATTACACAACTAGACTAATCTTAGGAAAATAAATAATTACCCTTAACTAAACCCCATAATTAGTACAATTAAAATACTTACTCTCATACATAGTATTCAAATTCAAATTGAGGGCCCGCAAGGGGTGGGGCCTCACATTTCTAGTGTATTTTATTTCCTAGAGACTTGCCCGCTACGGGGAGGTCAGCCCCCGATGCTTCAGCTTCCAGCACCTCCTAGAGCTCCAACTCCGGCACCACCTGTTCCGCGGATTACACCGGCACCTCAGCCACCTCAGATGCAGTACCATGCCCAGCAGCAGGTATGTGGACCCCAGCAGCCTAGAGGACAGCACTACCACCAGGGGCATCACCAAAGGCCCTATGGACAGCAGCGACAGTAGCAGAGACCTTAGGCTGCAGGTCAGGCATTTGTACTCACACATGAGGAGGTCGAAGCTGCAGGGAACGTCGTTGAAGGTACTCTTTCTATTTGTGATCAGATTGCTAGAGTGTTGTTTAATCCTGGTGCGACACATTCCTATGTGTCTTCTACTTTTGTTTTAGTTCTTGGTGGGGTAGGAGAGGAGTTGCCTTGCACACTAGTTGTGCCTACGCCCGTGGGCAAGAGGGTAGTCTGTCAGACTTACCGCCCCAGATGCCGAGTGCAGATCGGGGAGTGCATTATGTTTGCAGATTTGATCGTGTTACCCATGCATGACTTCGACGTTATATTGGGGATGGATTGGTTGGCCAGATACCGAGCGGTGATGGATTGCTTCGAGCAGACAGTCAGACTCACCATCGACGGTTCAGATGACACGATCGAGTTTGTAGGCGAGAAGAAGCCACACAGTACCAGGTTGATTTCAACACTGAAGGCAGAGAGGCTAGTGAGATCAGGTTGCGAGGGCTACATCACATTCATCTCAGAGGACAAGAAATCCAAGGAAGTCGATGAGATCCCAGTTGTTTGTGAGTTTCCAGACGTGCTTCCTGATGAGATCCCAGGATTGCCTCCAGTCAGAGAGATCGACTTCACCATTCAGCTCAGTTAGGTATTGAGGTCGGTCAAGCGCTGAGCTCGGACAAGCACGGAGCCCGGTCTGGCACTGAGATAGGTAAAACGCTGAGCTCGGCCATAACACTGAGCTCGGCCTAAACACTGAGCTCGGCCTAAGTATTGTACTCGGCAGAACACTGAGTCCGGTCAACACTGAGCTCGGCCAGTGCTGAGTTCGGCCATCGCTGAGCTCGGTCAGTGTTGAGCTCGGCCATCGCTGAGCTCGGCCAGTGCTGAGCTCGGCCATCGCGGAGCTCGGCCAGTGCTGGGCTCGGCCATCGCAAAGCTAGGCCAGCGCTGGGCTCGGCCATCGCTAAGCTCGGCCAGCGTTGAGCTCGGCCAGTGCTGAGCTTGGCCATCGCTGAGCTCGGCCAGTGCTAAGCTCGGCCATCGCTGAGCTCGGCCAGCAAGGCACAGAGACACTCTGCAACTCTATAATTCCGGTTTCCTTCTTCTTCAATAAGAACTCAATCAATCTCATCCAAACTCGACTGAAACATCCAGAAATAAGAAAAGCACTCCAATATACACCCAACCATCCAAACCACGGGCCATTGATCTTCCAAATGAGATCAACCCATCCATCAATGGCCGATCGTCCATGAAAACATGCTCAAAGGTAAATCTAGCAGTCCTAACATCATCTAAATAGAAATACAGAGAATTAAAGACAGTAAACATACATTCTATATTAAATAAGCATATTGCACTTGCCTTGATCAATTGCAAGAAGGAAAGGGAAGAAAATAGATATCCAATCCGGTAAAGGAAAAATCCCAACTGTAGGGTCTTCTCAGACACAGAACCAGACCAGAAATCTCAGATCTACTCCTATACCCATACCCACAAGAGAACTTCTATAAGGAATGAGATCTAGAGACAGAAAGAGAATTTTCTAATGGAATTGAACTAGAAATGGGTATTCACCTGATTTGAAGAAAGGGGAAGGGATGACCGATGTGGAGAGAAAGAAATCCCAATATAAGTTGCAGTAACAGGTCGACAGTGGCTTTCTTCTTCTTAGAACCCGTACAGAGAGAATGAGAGAAAGAGAGATAAGAGGGAGATGGGAAATTGGAGGGAATTGAGTGATCGTTGGAGGGAAAATGGGGAAGGAAGAAAGAAAAGAGGGAAATGAGAGAGATGAGTTGTAGCCTTCGTTTGGAAATGGGGGGTTTGTTTATATAGGTTGGGGCTAGGGACTAAAGTACCCTTTTAGTTTAAATAGGATTAGGGTTAGGGCCAAGGGCATTTTGGTCTTTGGGTGGGTTCTAGAAGATTCTTTAGTGGACCCCCCCTATGGTAATTACTAATTTCTAGCTAGGGCCTCTAACAAACTAACTCACTCTAAAAATAACAAAAGACACCTATTGACTCTACTAATTACACAACTAGACTAAACCTAGGAAAATACATAATTACCCTTAACTAAACCCCATAATTAGTACAATTAATATACTTAGGCTAATATATAGTATTCAAATTCAAATTGAGGGCCCACTAGGGGTGGTGCCTCACATTTACTTTAGGCTGGACTTCAGCCCATTCACATTTGATATATATATTGATGCTTCCGCTATCTCTGATATTGTTTCCGCTATATTCCTTATGCTTCCGTAAATTAACTGTTGTTATTATATTGATGAAAAAGTTTTAAATTGGACCTCATTGCGGACCTACGATCTTGGAAGTTCTCGGATTTTTTGAGAAGTAGCACGCCAATTTCGGTACTTTGATGGTTTTCACGGTATTCGGAATTGGGGCGTTACATTTTATGGTATCAGAGCCGACTCTCGACTAGTTCGAGTGTGGGTCCCCTGCCGTGGTCTGGTGCAAGTGGGCGGGTTTCCATGTGGGCAGGCCAAGAGGGCTAGCAGGCTACAGGGGCTGGCAGGCTACTGCACAGGGACGTGCAGCCTTAAGACGGGGTGAAATGTGACACCCCGGAGTCCCACATCGACTATAGAGAGGAAAGTGATTGGGATTATATGCAGAGATTACACCTTTACCTTGCATGAGGCCTTTTGATGGATTGAGGCCCATCAGAACAAAACCGTGAGGCCAGTGGGCCAAAGCGGACAATATCATGCATGCGTGTAGGGTGGGGCGTTACAAATTTTTTGGGGGTTTTGTAGTTATGGAGCTTGGGACTATAGGAGGGCCATTTTGGAATGATTTGTCCCCCCATCATGACTTGAGGCAAGTAAATATTCAGATATTGTGGTGTATGTTGTTTATTATGAGTATTTGTTCTTCTCTTAAAAACTATGAATTTTCTACCTTGGTTTATTGATTTGTTCTTGAAATGTTTAAGCAAAGATTTATGTTTATGGTTCTCTAGTTTATTATTTAAATAATCTAAGAATTTTATTTAGCAATGAATCATCTTTGGATTTGTTATGCACATTTCAGATTTTAATGTTTTGATGGATAAAAAGTGCTTTGTTCATGCTTGAATCTTGGAAAGAATGGAATGATTTAATGTATGGATGTTTTTAATGGATTTGATGGGGCAAGAAGGAGCCCAAATGGTATTAGAGTTGACGTAGAAGAAGTGTGAGGGAAAGAAAAATCAAATGGAGAGGAAGAAGTGCAAAAATCAGGGGAGAAAAACTCCCCTGCACGGGCTGGATAGTAGACAAGCTCGCTATAGCGAGCCAGTCTACTGCCTGGCGAGTTCCAGGTAGAAGCCCAGCTCGCTATAGCGAGCCTGGATTCTGGTATGGCTTGTTTCAATTTAGCTCTTTTTCAGCCCTTCTTTTCTTCTTATTTGAGGCCCATTGAACCTTTAATGATGCATGAAAGCCCGGAATTGATTGTAAAGTATTGTAATACTTCAAATGATGTAAATTGAGTAGGAAAAATGAAAAAAATGAGAAAGGGCTAGATGATAGAATTATCCGGGGGATTTTATAGGTCTTAATGCACACTTTATAACCTCGGATGTTGAAGATCTTCAGTGGCATCAAACTCTTCTATTATAAATCAACATTGAGGGGCTAAGTGTGCATCGATATGACTGTTGGTAAACCATTAAACTCTTATACATTACTTCATTCCAAGTTAGAGGAAAATTGTATATATTCTACAAATTGATTTGAAATGTATTTGAGTGGTTCGCCACATTTGAAAAGGACCGATTGTATGATTTTTCTACAATTTCATTTGAAATAGTTTTGAGTGGTTCACCACGTTTGAAATATCGATAAAACTACTCGTTTTAAGTGAGTGATATTGTTTGTTTTGCTAATTGCCAGAGTAGTTATTTTTATCAATGAAAATGTATCAAAATGATTTGAGTGTATCGATTTGGATTTCATTCGGCACCACTAAGCTTGGGTTCTTTCTCGGGCTGATGACCTAGCTTGGGATCCTTATAGTGTTTGCCAACTGCAGTTTGGACTCTATTGAGTGTTTCCGGCCATGGCAATGGTTAGATCGTTTTGTTTAGGAATTGATCGAGTTCCCTTGTTACTTCAGTAATAGGGTACGAGTACTCTTGTTACTTCGGTAATAAGGTATGAGTACTTTTGTGACTTTGATGATATAGTACGTTATTGAGTGAGTACTCTTGTTACTTCGGTAATAGGAGAATATAGCATATGCGGTTGCCAATCCTTTTCTCGATTGCTATTGATTTATTGATCGTTATTGATTTACTTGATTGCCATTGTTTTTATTCGAATCGTTTTATTGTTTGAAATTGTAAATGATTCAAATAATGTATTTTATTTCATTGGTTTCTATGTTTAGGTTTTTAAATGTATTATGTTCTTCGAAATTGTCAATGATTTAGAAATTGTTCCTTTACTTCATTGATATTTATTTTTGGAACCCTAAATGTATTTAGAATGTTTTTATAATACTTTCCAAATTATTGTTATCCTATTATCTATTTTATCTGCTTTCTAGACCGTTGTGTCTGACCCTTCTTGTTTGGTGCCAGGACTCGACCTCTTTATCTTTTTAGGTGGTTTGAGCGAAGGAGGCGGATGACCTGCCGGTTGGACGCAAGAGGCTGCCCATTGATGTCATATAGATGTCAAGTTTGGCGCCGAAGTTCGTAACATATTTTGGGGAAGCGGTTTGTTTAGTTGGTTATTGTTTCAATGGCTTTTACTAGCCTTTTTCCTTTAGGATTTTAATGAAAGTATTTTTATAATTTGTAACTTTAACATATGTGGGAATTAAATTATCCTGTTACTGCCAGCTCAATGTTTTATGGTTCTTGATTTATACCAGTCTGATTATGAGCCTTAATTTGATGGCTTTATGTTATTGGTTGAGTGCAACACGGAATCCGATGGCCACGGGCTCCGAGTCGCAATGCCACATAAGCTTCCGCGATATATTTAGATTTTGTGGAAATTTGTAATCCTCATTCACGCGGATCTTGGGAAATACAAAATTTTTTTAATCAATTCCAAAATTTCACATCCCGGGATCGGATCGCTGCAGGATCCTGGTTTCTAGGTGTGACACTTTTGGTACTGAAATTGTCTTATATTTTGACAAGGTAATCAATAGCTTTTATTTGTTAAACTCCCACAATGTATGAGATACATGACACTGAGATTAATAATAGACTATCATTAAAGAGGAAATCACCTTCATCTAATCCAACAAATCTTTGGCACCTGAGGCTAGGTCATATAAACCTAAATAGGATGGACAGGCTAGTGAAAGATGGAATCTTGCCTTCATTGGTGGTAGAACCAATGCCTGTCTGCCAATCCTTTCTGGAAGGCAAAATGACCAAAAGACCATTTTCATCAAAGGGCGGTAGGGCCAAAGATTTATTGGAGTTAGTGTATACTAATATGTATGGACTCATAAATATTAGAGTGAGAGAAGATTACGAGTACTTGACCAATTTCACTAATGATTATTCAAGATATGGATACATATACCTTATGCACCGTAAGTCTGAGACTTTTGAAAAGGTCAAAGAGTTTCGAGCGGAAGCGGAAAAGCATTTAGGTAAAAGTATAAATACTCTTCGATGAGATCGATGAGGAGATTTTCTCTCCGCTAATTTTATGGGATACTTATCAAAGAATGGGATTCAATCCCAGTTGTCTACTCCTAGTATACCTCAACAGAACGGAGTAGCAGAAAGAAGGAACTAGACTCTTTTAGATATGATTAGGTTTATGTTGAGTTTCTATGGATTACCTATATCTTTGGATATATTTTGGAAACATCAATGTATATACTAAACCTCATTCCATGTAAGTCTATACCTAAGACTCCTCTGGAGTTATGGACCGGGCAAAAGCCTAGTCTACACCGTTTTTAGGGTTGTCTGGCACACGTGCTGAAGGTTTAGATGGATTAGTTGGAATCGAAGTTGGAAGTATACACGTTTATAGAATATCCCAAAAGAACTAAAGATTGGCTATTCTATAATCCCAAAAAGCAGAAAGTGCTTGTCAGCACCAATGCGGTCTTATGGATGAAGATTATATAATTAACCGCAAATCTCTAGAAAAGGTTATCTTGAAAGAAATTCAAGACCGATCAATTCAAATCCAAGAATAACTGAACTTTAAGAAAATCAACCCATACCTGACCTAGTAGTTACACCAGTGCCTTATCGTAGTGGGAGCATTGTTAGGACCCCTGACTGGTTCTCTCGTTCTGGGAAAGTCTGACAAGACAATGCTGGAAGAATAAAAACAAGATCTCTGTAAATATGATGAAGCAGTTAATGATATAGTTTCGGGACTTTTGCTAGATACTATGAAAGCTGAGGTGGAGTCTTTATACTCAAATCAGGTCAGGACACTTGTGGACCTGAAAGTGCAGCTAAGGCCAATGAAAGTGTCCTAGAGGGGGGTGAATAGGACTAATGGAATTCTTTTCCCAATTAAAACATCTTAGTCCAATTTTAATCCCAACTAGGAACAAGAACATAATGAACACAAATAAGAATACAACTTATGCGGAATATGTGTTCAATGTATGAGTGCTTAAACAATCAAAGATAAGACAATTAGTTTCATATTAGTAAGAACAAGTGTGAGTACAACACTCTTCACAAATTCACTTATGATTTATATCAATGTGCTCAAATGAATATTTGTTAAAGAGTGTGTGCCAAACAAGATTTGATTTACCAATATGATCAATGTTGTTTTCGCACAAGTGGACGTGTGTCAATTAAACTAAATATCATTCATAACATTTTGCACAACATATAGATATATAAATCAAGCACAAGAGATAGAGCTAGAGAAATTGACACAAGGGATTTATAGTGGTTCAGTTACAAAGACCTAGCTACATCTACTCTCAAGGGTCACACAGTCCCCTGGTTCCACTATGAAGAATCAAACTACACAAGTACTGATTCTACATAAATTTTGTTCACGAGATTCGACCACACAGATCTACTCCCCATTTTTGTTCATGAGGTTCGATCACAAAGATCTACTCCCCACACATAACTTTTAGAGTGGTTAATCACACAGAAACAATCCACTATCACAATTTTTAAAGTGGTTGAATCACGCAGAAACAATCCACTATCACAAAGATATATTTTGAATGGAGGGCGAAGAACACTTGCCTCTTTTTGACAAAGTCTGGAGGTTGCCACTTGCCTCTTTGACGAAGGCCGGAGGATGCTCTTCGAAACTTGTCACCGCAGCTCCAAGCTTTGATTCCTCTTGCAATGCTTCCTTGATGTTGATGATGATGCTCCAATGTTGTGCTCAGTCAAGGGAAGAGGTCTTTGGTCTAGGGATTTGGATAATAAACTATGATAGCTCAAGTTCTTCCCTAGGAAATATTGTCTCCACACATCACACTTTCCTTTAGCTAATGAAGCTCTTAGATTTGACAAACCAAGCTCATAGTGTGTGTGGAATGATCTATGAGAGCTCTAATATGATACACAATGGTTAGGACATGAGCTCTCATGATCTTGGAGGCCTTGGGAATGATTTTCCAAGCCTTAGGGATGATTTTGGGCGTTTTTCTATTTATAGAAAGCTTTCCACCGGTCATAAAACGGCTAGTCAACAGTGAATAGTGAATAGTGTTACTGTTCAAACGGCTAGTGAATAGTGAACAGTGAACAGTGAATAATAGTGTTACTGTTCAAACGGCTAGTGAACAGTGAATAGTGATGTTACTGTTCAAACGGCTAGTGAACAGTGAACAGTGAACAATGAATAGTGAATAGTGATGTTACTGTTCATGCGGCTAGCCGCGAGATAACCGAAAAACCATTTTAAGAGAGTTTTTGCTCTCTGGAAAAGTAACCTCGAGGTGACCGAAAACCATGGCGGTTAGCCGCTTCTGAGGCCTGTTTTGAGTCTTGAAAAAGATGAAAAACAATTTCTAAAATCCTATTAAAATAGCCATTAAACTAAGAGCCTTTAGGGCCATGTCTTGGTTGGTTTGGAGTCCCATTTACCTGAATAGGTTGGCACACATATGGACGTCTTCCTTTATGAATCCGGGCCTTCCAAGACTTGATCTTCTGCCTTCAAACGTGATCTTCCTTGAGAAATTCTGAGAGGCAAGGTCTTGGATTCTTCGACACGGAATTGACAATACAAAACAAGTGCTCATAGGAATGTGGCACTAACAGGACCTGCCTGCCAATATTAAACCTATTGGGAACAAGTGGGTCTATAGGAGAAAGAGAGGACCAGATGGAAGAGTTGAGACCTTTATGGTCAGGCTTGTTGCGAAAGGATATACCAAGAAAGAAGCTATTAATTCTTAGGAAACCTTCTTGCTGGTAGCCATGCTCAAATCCATCTAGATACTCTTATCCATTGCGGTTCATCTCGATTACAAGATTTGGCAAATGGAAGTCAAGACGGCGTTTATCAATGGCCATCTTGAGGAAGACATTTATATGATGCATCCAGACAGTTTTATAGCTGATAACCAAGAGCAAAGAGTTTGCAAGTTACAGAAACCCATTTATGAATTAAAGCAGGTATCCCGGAACAGGAACATCCGTTTTGACAAGGCAATCAAGTCATTTGGTTTTTGTCAGAATCCGGATAAGTCATGTGTGTACATGAAAAGTGAAGTAGGGAGGGTAATTTTTTTGGTATTGTATGTCGATGACATCCTTATCCTAGAGAGTGACAAAGGGATGTTGTCAACAGTAAAACTTTGGTTGACTAAGGCTTTGATATGAAAGGACTTGGGAGAAGCCAACTACATCCTAAGGGATCAATTTCCATTGAGACCGGAAAAATAGGATGATAGGCTTATTTCATGATGTATACATAGATAAGGTGCTAGTACGGTTTACTATACATTGTGCTAGACCGGATATCTGTCACGCAGTAGGCCTAGTCAACAGATATCAATCTAACATAGGTCCTTATCATTGGACTGCTGTAAGATGTGTTCTCAAATACTTCAGAAGGACTAGAGATCACATGTTGATTTACAGCAGTGATGAGTTGATTCCGGTTGGATACATAGATTCTGACTTCATGTCAGATAAGGATTCCAGGAAATCAACTTCTAGGTATGTGTTTATGTTGTAGACGCTTGAGAAGCAGCTACGGAAGCAGATTGGCTCAAAAGATTCTTTATAGAACTTGGAGTGGTACTTTTGGTAGGATAGCCGCTCACAATTTACTGTGATAATAGTAGGGCAATCACTTAGTCCAAGGAACCCAAGAGCCAAAAAGCATGTATAGAGGAAGTTATACATGGTCAGACAGATTGTGTAGAGAGGTGATGTTACGATCACCAAGATAGCCTCTGTAGACAATCTGGGAGATCCCTCTACTAAGCCTTTGACTACCAAAGTCTTTGAGCTGAATGTAGATGGGATGGCATGAGATGCAACCCTAACTGGCATTGCACCCAAGTGGGAGATTGTTAGTTTTATGGACTCAATCCAATAGATGATATAATAAATTGATTAATTTCTTTTATTTATCAATATATTCATGCTTTCCTTTCATAAGATGATTGGTGATTTATTATATACTTGCACATAACCAATACGAATGACCTGATGGTTCATGAGATAAACCGGGGTCCATAAGTATACTAGATGCAATACATGTGTATGGATGAGATCCACATACATGAGTGTCACGCCCCCGGACCGAGGACCCGTTAAACGAGACCTTAATTTGGGGTCGTGGCGCGATGGGCCGGAAAATTCTGCCCGCACACGCTAGTTTCCCACAGGTTTCCGCGGTAAGGATCCTCGAAATCCGATCCAACAGTGATTATTAAGAATCACATTCATACAAATAAATTACGCGGAAGCATTGTAGCAAACATAAAAGTCCATAACATATGAGTATAATGAGAACGCACAAGACTAGCAAAAAAAAGAGAAACATTCTATAGATAGGCCCCAAAGTTAGTTTCAAGTTTACTACAAAAGTAAAGTTAGCCAATAATTACATTTTTTCCCAAAAAGAATAAGCCAACATTGGCTAAAACAAAATCTCAAAAGAATAGTATCTATTCCAAAAATGTGATCGAAGCTCCGAAAACAACCCGACGTCTAAACGACATCATCGGGTTGCCACTCGCCTTCCACAAGAACTATAGGTTCCGCCTCGAAGTGTGCCCCAACAGCGAGGGGCTCGACATCTGGCACCAAGCAAAAAGGGTCAGACACGACGGTCTGACAAGCAAATATAACAAATAACAGGATGATAGAAAAAGTAAAATATTAAATAAATGAGATCCACAATTAAATCCTTAATAATAGAAATGACGAGATAATTAAAGATCAATTTCTAAAATATTAAAGAATCCAAGACTATAATAAGTGAAATAAACAAGAACCAAAAGATAGAACATTAAACGTATAAAACGATGGCAAACCACGTATAGCTAAATTCTCCTATTACCGAAATAACGGGAGCAAACAGAAACCGTAGCCACAAATGTGGACCGGTATGACAGAGTCGTTATCAAACAGAACCGTAGCCACTACACGTGGGACCATATATAAACCGTTGCCATAGTCGGTACATACAGAATCCAAACTGCAGTTGGCGAACAAATTAAAGATTCCAAGCTGGATGATCAGTCCGACAAGGTAACCTAAGCTTAGTGGTGCCATTAGAGTAAAAGTTCGAAACCTCGAAGTAATACAATCCGTTCATAAAGATATATTTCCAAAATCGATAAGAAAACTACTCCAAATAGATACATATCGACAAATCCAAGCAAAGTATATGAGTAGTCTTATCAATGCCCATAAATGTGATAAACCACCCCAAACTATTCAAAAGATTTAAAAATGGATCCGGACAAAACCTCTTTTTCATGGAATGAATGTATGATGATTCAACAGTCTAATGCGGGTCGTCTTGATATACATTTGACCCCTTTATTGTCATTAATAGAAAGTAGTTTGGTGCCACAGAAGATCCTTGACAGTCACAAGGGATGAAGTGTACATTTAGACTTGAAGGGTTCCCAAATGGTTTTGATCATAAGTCAAACCACTTTACATAAAGGCCTCAAGAATTTCAAAGAGCTGAATGGGCTTTAATAAACATAGAAAGGAGTTGGGCTGAATTGGGCTTAAATACAGGCTTGAAGTGGACCTGAAAATATATCCAATGAGTCCCCATTAAAACTGATTTAAACCTTTTTGAATCATGCCCACAACTGGCCTTAACCCAAGCTCAAAACAGTCCACCAACTTGGCCCAAAACAGTCCTCAAATGGCCCAAAAACGGATCTTAAAACAGGCCCAAAGAAGCCTTGAAAATAGTCCAAAAACCAAGCCCTGAACCAGGCCGGACTGGGCTTGCTCGAGCGACCCAAGGTCCGCTCGAGCGAAGCCCAGACAGAGCCTGGTCCGCTCGAACGGCCCACTGGGTCGCTAGAGCGGACTGGGCCCTGTCCAGTCCGGCTCAGCTGGGTGTTTTCCTCATTTTTCCATCTTTTTTTTCTTCTTTTTGTTTCCCTTCTTCCATACACATTTCCAAGCTTAATTGGACCCTTTCTTGACCTCCTCAACTCATCAAATCATCATCCATTAGTCCTTCCAATCAATTATACACACACTTTTAAATCAAAGTTTTCTCCATTCTTTGAATACAATAACTTAACATAAAGAAAGTTAAATTCCAAGATGTCCAAAGTGAAATCAAACTTCGAATACATTGTAAAACAATAACCTATGTGGGAATCAAACATCACATTACTCCATTTATCCCAAAACAAATCTATGAATCATAAGAAGATTAGCACATAGCATGAAACACCATGAAATGAAACAAGAGAAAATGAAATCATCATATTAATTGAAAAATCCACTTGCCTAAAGTCAAGATGAGAGCTAAGATACTCCTCAAACAATGCTCTAGGGTCTCAAGCTCCCAATCTACAAAAACCCCAAAATTTTCCTTAAGAGAACCCTAAAAATCAACATTTGTAAATCCCCAAGGAAAACTCTTGCATGTGGGATGAAAACACTCTAAATGAAGAGGAAAACAAAGATTTAAAGTTTGGAAAGCCATTGCTAACCTTGAAAAGCTCAAACGAAGAAGAGAAGCTTGAAAGAGAACCTTGCCCTAGCTCAAATCCTTTGAAAAAGGTGTCTTTGGAAAGCTTGAATGATGAGGAAGAACCCTAGGAGATCAATCCTCCATGAAATCTCCAAGAGATAGGTGTTCCAGATGAGAGAGAAAGTGGCTGGAAGAGCGGGAAAAACCCTTGCTCCAAAACGTGCAGGGAAAGGATAGAATGAAGGAGAAGAAGAGAACTCCTCTCTTATAAGATGGGTTTGTGGGTCCCGATCTTCACAAGGCTAAAAATGGCATTTGCGTGCCCCGAATGGAAACGACGAAGAAGACAAAAACGATCAGCGAAGATTCTACTTTCCAAAAAGTATATTTTTGTCAATTTCTGAATTTTTCAAAATTTGGGTATAGATTTTGTGTGAAAGGTCAGTTTTACCTTTTTTCTCGAAAAACACAATTTCTAATCATTAAATCCAAATGGTCAAAATATGAAAGTTGATAATCTAAATGAAATGAGTCAAAATACACAAAATTGGGATTTTACAAAAAAATTAAAGTTACACCCAAAGGTTCACACACAACACACGGGCGCCCCGGCCCGTGTCAAGCCTAAGTCAACGACTCTCGAAAATTCCCAAAGCTATTCAAACATTCTAATCTAGCTTAAGAAAATAAGATAATTGTTTAGTAACCCCTCTTATCAACTAATCATGATTAAAATATAATTAAATATTCCAAACCTGGGTCGGGGTCTGACAATGAGACATGTACAGCAAATCTTATACTTAAATATCTTCACAACCAGTGATGAGACTAGACATCTCATCTATCAAGGTTGCATGACTTTGATTACTATGAGATAGTGTGATTTGTCTCGATCATCGGAATGTAAGAATCTGGATCACAGTACTGGCATATTGGATGTATTAAAGGACAATGAGAAGTACCTTATGAATACTGTCTTTACTTAAGGTATGCTCTCATTATTCCTTAGCAATAGGCTCTCAATCTTGAGACATTAATGAACTCAAGTTTCTTTCTATTCATTTGCTTTGAGTCACCAATGAGTGACGCCAACTGTATGTCAACACCTCGGTGATTTGGGTACGTGGTAGTAGAGCTAGGGGAACATTCAATGGTCAAGATGGAATCTATCTTTAATATCCCCTTGGGCCAATTAATGGATTTATCATTGGTAAGTGCACATTCATTCCGATTAAGAGTTAATTGGAAGGGTACCTATGATCATTATAATTAATTGGGGCTCGAGGATAATAAGATGTAGATTTAGTTTGGAAGACAGGTCCAATGGTCCATGGATATTGATGGAGGGGCCTACTTGTGGTAATAGGAAAGTTTAGGGTCTTCTATGTAATATTCCTAAGACTGGAGTTCAATTGCATTTATATAGTGGAGTTATTTGTAATTAACTGTGGGTTGGGATTACACATGAGATGTGGGGTTGCGAGTCCCAGTTGGAGCCAGCCTTCTAAGGAATCCCTAGTGGTCCCCACGCTAGCCCAAGTTATTAGAAAGATAATAATTCTAGTTGAACTCTAAAAGGAAAGTTACTATTTTTATTTGAAGTAAGACTTAGTGGTAATAGTAAAGTTACTAATTTTAGTAGAAGTGAGACTTCTATTTTAATTAGAAAGGAATTAGAAAGATACTAATCATATTTGAAGTGAGACTTCTAATGATGATTTAGTAAGTTACTAATTATTGTGGAAGTAGGACTTCAATTTTAATTAGTAAAAGAAGAGGTTGCTTTTGTGCTATAAATAGATGAGAGAAGGGTGGTGCACTTCTAATGCCATTCCAACCCTTGGGATTCACGCCCAAAAGGATTTAGGTCCAAGTGTTGGAAGTCCACCCTTTGTTTGCAAGAGTTACATGCATGGTTCTCTCTCCCTTTTCTAGTTCCTCCTTTGAGTTTCTAATAGTCTTCTCTTGGAGATCCCATCATCTTCTTGAGAAAAAAAGAATCTGATACGGGTCATAGCGTGGAAGATCAATAGTCCTGGAGATCCTATTTGATATATGAAAGTGTTTCATTATAAAAAAAAGACGCAACTTCTCCATTAGAGCACAACCGAGCTCCAAAGGTATAATCTTCTTCCTTGTATGTTGTAGATTTATTTGTTGCTTGTTAGTTATTGTTTCTATCTTCTAGATAGATTTATTTACTGATCATGATGGCTGAGATTGACGGTATGCATCTTGGATTGGTTTTGGTAGCCTTCTGGATAGTTGATCACTGCATCAAGTTGGTCAAAAGTTTTTTAAACCTATCCTAGAGGCCCACCTATTTCCAACAGGGCTTTTGCATCACTGTGGTACTACCGCGCAACTGCATGGTTTAGCCTTTATACTGCAAGCTCTCTCTTCAGCGTTTCTTTATCCGCCGTGCAGTTGAGAGGATTTAGCCGACGTGGGTTGCCATATTGCCATCCTATTATATTGTTTAGCTTGCACTATTATCAGTTATTTTATTTTTGTACAACATGTTATAATGTCTTTAATTTGATCATTTATGCAATTGTTTTGCTACTCAAGTATGATTTGGATAATTCACTTTTATCACTATTTTGCTAACCTGTACATGTCTTTTACTAATACTTGATATACATACATTGTTATTTATTTTGAACTGCTTGCTAGGTTTTCATAACTTGACTTAGCTACACTTGGTGCTGTAGGTGATGACCCCACTCCCGCTGAGGTGGATTTGAGGAGGAGGAACCGCAATGTGTAGCAGAGTGTTCCTGTGGCTCGAGTTGTGCAGAATCCAAGCCAAGATGGAGATTGTTAGGTTTGTGTCTTATATTCCGGGTTTCCAAGATTGATTCATTGGGTTGCCCAATTATCAGGTTTAGGTTTATGGGTATTTTGGTAATCGTATAGGGCTTTCTTAGAGGACAAGAGAGTGAAGATTATATATATGATGTAATCTCTAACTCTAGACTCTAAGTCAAAGAGGTGAGAGCTCTCTCTCCCATGGGTATCAGAGATTTCTAAATCATGTGGGGTTGGATGGAGGAAAGTTTTCTTGCCCATGGAAGTAGGCAAGTTTGTCGAGACA
Source organism: Litsea cubeba (assembly GCA_012931725.1). NCBI lineage: Eukaryota > Viridiplantae > Streptophyta > Magnoliopsida > Laurales > Lauraceae > Litsea > Litsea cubeba. The sequence continues at coordinate 45,493,634 of CM022948.1, read as the reverse complement.
CGTAAATCTCTATGTGTGATTTCTTCTCTCTTCTTGTGTGGCTTGATTGATTGTCGACCGTGGTGATTCACGCTTCCGTAAACACGCGCACAACAAGTGGTATCAGAGCCCCAACAAATAGCCTCATAAAATTTTGAAAACGACCTAGACGTGGGTTCGACATTGTAATTTTTTTAAAAGATAGGCCTCAATATATAATTTCTAAAGGTGGGCCCCGATTACCTCACGAAATAAGAGCTTTCTTTTGTAATTTATCAAGCACACTATTTTTTATTTTTTTCTTTACCTTTTTTTTCTGGATAGGTGAGCACTCACATCCATCCACACACACACTCACCCAAGTTCCTCACCATCAGCACAATAACGTAAGATTGATCCCCAATTATTTTTTGTGGAAAGAAGGTGCCTCACCAGTTGAGCTACCGAATGCTCTAATTGTAAAACTAGAGTTCGATAATTGAAGATTTTATTATAAACCTTAATCTATCAGATCTTTTTACTTATATTAGAGCTTCCAAATGGCCCCATAGTATTTTTTTTTCTGTTATTTTAGTTTTTAAATATTTTCCAAAATTCTTAATTTTGTTAGTTAAAAATAAATATTAATGCAACTTTTCAAGTTATCTCTCCGAGTCACTAAGTTGACTACTTTTTGGCTTGCCTAAGCTATGGTCCTAGTCACCCACATCAAACATCACAAAATCTTGCCCAAACTCCATTGGCCCGCTTATTATTAGCCAAATTAAGAGTGCACGCACTTCACCCTCCTTGTGGAAGTCTGACTCACAACCTCTCCTTTATCTTCTTACCTCTTCACTATCATAGATGTGGAGTAAGTCATATAAAAAGAAATATGTCGTCTTTCAGCATCTCAAAGACCTTCCGAAAGTTTCAAGAATTCCACCCACGGGTGATGATACTTTATAAGTCTGCGACGCATTCTCATCACCCTTTAATGCAACCTTTACACAAAAGATAATGTTATTATTCTATGGTACCATGAACTCGTTAAAGAAAATTCCGTGCTTTGATGAGAAGCCCTAATATTAGTAGTGTTAGCTCCCTCATGGGTACATGAAGTCACTCCAAATTCATACCACTTTGGTATTTTTTTTTTGGGTTAATATACCACTTTTGGTTTAGAATAAAAAAAAGAACGCATGTCTTTCCACAGAAAAGATAGAACCACACTGAAAAGGTAAACGATGCCAAGGATCTTTGCAAAAGATATCCTTGGAATGAATTCGTTTTGCTTGTTCTCAAGTTGAATGATGAAAGTGGATGACAAGATAGCTTTCGGCAGTATATTGATTCTACCTCTCTCAAGTTAGTTTCTGTGATGTTTCTACTTGCATTAAAATAATTCGTGCTTCAATGTCGGTGCCTAGAGTTGATCCTAATGAGATTGGGACTTGGAACTTGTGAGGCCCGATAATGGAGGACACTAATAATGGAGAATAACTGTCCCTCTAAACAAATAGAATTTGGTGATCTTAATGCCGCAGTGTTCACTATAAACTACTTACATTTTTGGGGATTTGACGTATTGGCCCCTCTTAGACACCGTTGTCTCAATTCCATGACTCATAGTAAGCTAATGTCACCAGAGTCATTTGACTCTGGTCTTTCATTTTTTCTTTTTACATTTTAGCCCAGGATCCCATGATATCATGGGAACCAAATGTTAAAAAGTCAAAAACAACATACATTTAAAAAAGCCTAGACCGTATGTTATCTCTATTTCACTTTTGACCTTTCCCTTTCACCCATTTCGTTTTTCACTTGAAGCAGAGTCTGGACCCCTGCAACGAATGGCAACCAGAACCCAAATGGGTACTTCTTCTCCGGTCAACAGAATTGGCGTGGACGAGAATGGCGGAAGCAGTCCAGTTTGTCTTCCTCATCTCTGACTGGCAGCGACCCTTGGTAGCCTTCTTTCTTTCTCCGGCGACAGCAAGAAGCAAGAAGACTCATTTCTCTCTTCGTCTATCAGAGAGATATTTCAAGGATTGCGTTCATTTTTTTTTAGTTTTTCTCAATTTTTCTATCATGTTTGGAAAATGTGTTTTATGTTTATTGATGATGAGAGAGATATATCTGTAAAAGGGTTTTGTCATTTTATTTTGGATGAGAGAGAGATTTTCATTAATTAGGTTCCTTTTCTTTTGGGTTGATGTGAGAAATGAGTTTCATGGTTTGAATCATTAGATATGAGAGAGATTTTCATTAGTTGGGTTCTTTTTCATTTCCTTGTCTCAGTTGGGTTTTTGTAGGAAATGGGGTTATATTTTGGTTGAGAGAGAGTTAGTTTGTAATTGGCTTCTTTTTCTTGGATGATGTCAGAAATGAGGTTTCTGTTTTAAATGTGTCCGTTTGATTCCGAAAGATGAAAATTTACCTTTGGTGTGATGGAACTTAAACTTTTGGGTCTAAACAACTGCATTGTGCTTGATTGTTGCAGTCAATATATGCCGTAGAGACTTAGAAGAAAATCCAGTGTGGGCAACAGACCTTCATGAGACCCAATGTTTGATCGAATCGCAGATTTGGTCTGGCCATCGGTCCTGACTTGGCTGGGCGATCTAGACGGTGGAGTTGTTTTGGGACTGAGCCCAGTGGGGCCCACTGTCCAAGCGTCCCTGATGGACCAGGCAAGAAGTCTCCTTTCGGAACTGGGTTCTGTAGAGGGGGTTGAACCAGACATGTATTGGAGGTGAAAAAAAAAAACCAGAGAGAAAGGATCTCCCGGTTAGAGAGCTGAGAATCGATGTGGAAGTGTTTCTTGTATATACTAAATAGTGTGGTGGGGCGTAAGAAATGTGACCTAATGATCGATCCGGACCACAGATCTATTAGTGGGGTCCTAGGTGACCTTGGAGGTCAGCTGAATTTTATGTTCTTTTGTGAATGCAAGTATGCCCTTGATGCATGAGTGAGTGGGAATGTTGAGAAATCAGTCCCCCGCAGCTGTTGTAATGAATTCTAAGGGGAAAAAGATAAAAAGATAATGACATACAACGCAAAATAAGTCTACATTTACATCATTTCTGCGGTTTTTTTGTTGGACTAAAATTCTACTAAAAATGTATTGCAGAAAAGCCATGTTATCATGGGATCATCCCATTATATCATGGCTTTTTCAGTTTCTACATTATAAATTGTTTGCATTTTGTAAGTAACATTTGTATTTTATTTAGGAATCGATAATGATAGAGTGTGGAAAACTGACACATAACCATCATTTCGAAGTCTACATGGGCATCATTTTTAAAGCTTTGTTGTTGGACTAACGTTTTACCCAAATGTATTGCAGAAAAGCCATGCTATCATGGGATTATACCATGATAGCATGGGATAATCCCATGAAATCATGGCTTTTCTGTTTGTTCAATACAAACATCTGCATTTTGTTATCATGGGGACTATCAGTCTTCATCATAAAAAATACTTGCATTCACAAAATAACACAAAATTCAGCTGAACTCCAAGGTCACCTAAGACCCCACTAATAGATCTATAGTCCGGATCGATCATCAGGTCACATCTCTTAGGCCACACCACACTATTTAGTATATACAAGAAACACCTCCACATCGATTCTCAACTCTCTAACAGGGAGTCCCTTTCTTTCTGCTTTTTTTTTTCTCACCTCTAATACATGTCGGGTTCAACCCCCTCTACAGAACCCAGTTCCGAAAGGAGACTTCTCGCCTGGTCCATCAGGGACGCTTGGACAGTGGGCCCCACTGGGCTCAGTCGCAAAACAACTCCACCATCTAGATCGCCCAGCCAAGTCAGGACCGATGGCCGGACCAGATCTGCGATCCGATCAAACATTGGGTCTCACGAAGGTTTGTTGCCCACACTGGATTTTCTTCTAAGTCTCTATGGCATATATTGACTGCAACAATCAAGCACAATGCAGTTGTTTAGACCCAAAATTTTAAGTTCCATCACACCAAAGGTATATTTTCATCTTTCGAAATCAAACGGACACATTTAAAACAGAAACCTCATTTCTGACATCATCCAAGAAAAAGGAGCCAATTACAAACTAACTCTCTCTCAACCAAAATATAAACTCATTTCCTAAAAAAAACCCAACAGAGACAAGGAAATGAAAAAGAACCCAACTAATGAAAATCTCTCTCACATCTAATGATCCAAACCATGAAACTCATTTCTCACATCAATCCAAAAGAAATGGAACCTAATTACTGAAAACCTCTCTCATGCAAAACAAAATGACAAAACCCTTTTACAAATACATCTCTCTCATCATCAATAAACATAAAACCCATTTCCCAAAATGATAGAAAATTAATAAAAACTAAAAGAAAAAGAACTCAATTCTTGAAATATCTCTCACATTATCAATAAACATAAAACCCATTTCCCAAACATCAACACAAAAGAGAAAAACTAGAGAAAAAAACCCATTTACAGTAACAAATCGTGCCCTTTTTTTGAATCGTGTCCTTTTTGCGAACCCTCTCCTTTCTCTGATAGACGAAGAGGAAAATGAGTCTTCTTGCTTCTTGCTGTTGCCGGAGAAGGAAAAAAGACTGCTCAAGGGTCGTTGCCAGTCAGAGACGAGGAAGACGAACCAGACTACTTCCGCCATTCTTGTCGACGCCAAATATGTTGGCTGGAGAAGAATGACCCATTTGGGTTCTCACAGCAGTTCATTGCAGAAGCAGGAGTCCAGACTCTTGCTGCAAGTGAAAGTAGAAAGAGGGAAAGATGGAAATGTGAAAGGGAAAGACAGTCTTGGGATTTTTTTTTAAGTATGGGCTTTATAACTTGGATCCCATGATATCATGGGATCTAGGACAGAAATGTAAAAAAAAAAAAGGTGGACCAGAGTCAAACGACTCTGGTGACATTAGTTCATCTTGAGTCATGAAAATGGAACAATAGTGTTTACCGGGGGTCAATATGTCAAATCCCCTACACTTTTTGTGTTGTATTCTATTGACCATTTCACAAGTGATCCATTTGATGTTACCCCAAACTCCTATCGGAGTTACATTTGACAAAGGCCTATATAAAGAGTTTGGAACTTAATTTGAACGATTTAGATTTCATAACTGGCCCCCACTGAGAAGACTCCTGAATTTCTTGTGAGTGTGAGCATCAAGGGATCTGACCTTGTACCCACAAATCTAGGAATCAAGAATATAACTGTACCCACAAATCCGACTGTACATATATATGATGTTGACTGATATATGCTCCTTCTATAAAATCCCCTATCTCCTCCTCATTTCGTCACTTGATGTGTCTCTTTCAACTACTTTCATCTCTCAGTTATCTTCCTGTTTTGTCCACATCACTACTACTGCTCCTCTTCTTCTTTTATCTCTTCTTTTTCCGTTTCGGTGCCAAAAAATCATGCACCAATCCCCGGAACTCCCAGATTGCGTCTATCCAACTCAGCCCATCTACATATATCCAAAATCTCCAACACCCAGACACTTTCTCTATCTCTCTAACCTTGATGACCAGAAATTCCTAAGATTCTCCATCAAGTATCTTTATCTCTACAAAAAAGGAGTATGCTTGGAGACCCTGAAATCCTCCCTTTCTAGAACTCTTGTGGACTACTACCCATTGGCGGGGAGGCTGCGAGTCAGTAGGGAAGGCGGTCAGAAGCTTGAGGTGGATTGCAATGGAGAAGGAGCAATCTTTGCTGAGGCTTTCATGGATTTCACTGCAGAAGAATTTCTACAGATTTCTACAAGGCCCAACAGGTCTTGGAGGAAGCTTTTGTATAGGGTGGAGGGGCAGAGCTTCTTGAGTGTTCCTCCTCTAGTAGTTCAGGTGGGCTTCTTCAACATAGCTTATTTCTTTGAATGTTTTTCTTATATTGGTTTTTGTAGATCTGTTTAACTGTTTTGCTTGCATCTTTATTTGTTTTTGTTGATTTATGCTTTAACTATTTTATTGGATTGCTTTGGATGCAAGTTTCTTTCATTGCAATGAATAGAAACAGAAATTCAATTACAGTAGATTGTTGTGTGTACTTTGAGTAGGGATGGTTGGTTATATTTTGGTTGGTTTTTCTCATTTCTCTCCCACCCCTCGTTGGTGCCATATCTGAAGTCTGGTTTTGCTCATTTGGGTCAGATTTTGTCTTCTGTAGTTATTTTAGAACAAATAATTTATGGGGCTTCTCTCGGATAGTTGGAAGTTGAAGATTTGGCCGAGTTTTAGTTGTTTTGCTCCATTTTTTGTACCTTTCTCATGTTTCTTCAGCTCTCAGTTCTTGTTAATCTTTTTTGTGTCTACCATTCAATGAAACTCTTTTTTTTTTCCATGGTTCTTAATCAAACCCACCAATGCTTCTTGGGTACTGTAGTATTTTGCTTCGTGCAAGTGTAAAATGTGTACCTTTTCTTCTTAAGGTTTGCTTTTGGTTTGTTGCAGTTTGTTATTTGTATATCTACCTATGTAGCTTATGAGCTGCTTCTAGCTAGTTGATGTCAAATCTGTAATCCTTTTAGTTAAAAATCATTATAATTCTAGTTTAATTTTAAAATATTTCAGAATTTCCTCTTCTAGTAGTATATAAACATTTTTCGTTTGAAACAGTATATATGCATTTTATAAGAAAGCTTCTACAAGAATTAAAGAAAATAGTAGCCACTTCCAGAATTTTCAGCTATCCAACCACAAGCACACCCAGGACAGAAAATTGGTCTGTTACCAATTGCAGGATCCTTGAGCTGAGTTTTTTTTTCTTCGTTTTCTTCCACTTTGCTGAGTTGTTATCAATGTAAAACCTCAATTGGTAGGCTGGCGGCCTAATTCAATGCCTAATCTGATTGAGACCCCAAATCTAATAAACTTGTTAATGAAGGGCTAGGAATTTTTTTTATGTATTGACATATTTGATAGATATCCAAATTCAGAAAAGGTTATACTAGTCAGGTAGGTCTCACAAAAAATTTCAAGAAACAATAATTTGTAGCTAGTTTGTCGGGTGAGATAGAATCAAGTCCTTTGGTTTCGATTATACTGTAGTCCTGTCCATCTGTAGTGGCTTACCTTTGAATACGACTTTCAAGAAGAGCATTATATAGATTATGTAGGGTAAATCTTTCATTTCATTAACATTGTAGGTGCAGAAAATAATGACCCACAATAAGGAGGAGCCTTATAGGACTTATCCGAGAAGATGATGGCTGCTGGAAACGTCTGGATGCCGTCCGGAAGCCTGAAAGGGAATAGCAAACGGTCAGAGGACCCTGGCCTGGGTGGCGCAAGGCTCTCCGATGCCAAAGTCAGTATGGGAACTGGAACAATGGAAGGAGAGGAGGAAGAGAGACAGAGTAACGGCTCTGGTGTGGAAAAAATGGCGTACCTTAGATGGTGGCATGGGTCTCTATTTATAGAGTGTGGAACGTATCTTTGGAAGATATTGTGGTGTGGGTCCCACGATTGGACTGGGAAGTCACTATCAGCCCACATTGCATTAATTGTGGTCCAATCCAGCCCACTATGCATTAAATGCCCGTCGGGTCAGCCCACATCGCATTTAATGCACATCTTGTTGGGCCAGATCCTGTTGGGCGCCTTTGGCGGTAGGAGTACCAGCGGATCTGCCCTCGGGCCCTGCCCTGATGTGGCTTCAGCCGCTGGATGGGACTCTGTCAGGGATCTGGCGAAGATCGTGGGCGGCTTGATGTCGCGTCTGTCCCACCAGCGCGTGTCCCTATCCCTCCACGTGACTGACGACGTGGGGGATGAAGGGTACACGGGAATGTTCTCTCTTGCTTCGGCTTCTGTCTCGGCTTCCTTAGCCGAGATGGAGCTTCCTGCCGAGGTGGTACCCGTGGTGGTGCTCCTTGCCGAGATGACGCCCGAAGCGGTCCAGTTCGGCGCTAAGGCCCGGGGCTGTCCGACTTCGGCCGGACCTCCTGTTCTGGTAGCCGGGACGAGCCTGGTGTCACGTGGATGACGCGAGGGTGGCACGTGAGAATGCTTTAACCTGATCTGATGGCTGTGATTAACTTAATCCTGTGGTTCGGGAAATCTCCCCACACAATTGCCCCCTAGGTTTTGACCTCTGAAGTGTGCTAGCCTTTAGGGGTTGAAAGCTAGAAGAATCCATCTGGGGATACTGTGATCATTACCTGGTGTCGCTTCAACTCTTCAAAGCAATAAATGCCCTGACCTGTCCGCCTTTGGAACCGAGCTGACGGCTACACGCGTAGTTTCCGCGCCGACTGCGTTGTCCCATTGATTGACGGGCTGTCTCATTGATTGACGGGCACGGGCTTTGAAGTGTCTCTTCGAATTCGGAGGCGGTACCCAAATGAGGGTTTCCCCTTATAAATAGGGCCGTCCCCTTCTTCTTCTTGCTTCTGACTCTTCTCGCCTTCGCCTCTGCTTTTACTTTCAATTTCTGCTCTGATTTCTGAGATCCGTTCGAGGCTTCCGACCTCCGTTCTGGTTCCAGAGATCTGTTTGAGGACGACGACCGTAGAACGTGCCTGGATCTGCTCCTGATCTGCCTCTTCGTCCTCGTAAGTCGCTCTGTTCTTTCGTCTGGTTTTTCTTGGGGTTTTTCGATTTCTAGGGCTTTTCTTCGTAGTCACCCCTTCTAGACATGGGCACCCCTAGATTCAGGGTAGATTCTGATGAGGGCTTGGCCAAGTTTAGGGCTGCCTTCAAAATTCCGGAGGGGGTCCTCCTGAAACCGGCAGACCTTGCCGACGCTGCCCTGTATCGCTGCTACGGCGGCTGGATGCCATTCCCTCTGATCTCTGTGATCGAGGGTGGGGTCAGGTTTCCACTGCACCCCTTGCTTAGGGCTTGCCTTAGCCTTTGGTCCCTCGCCCCGGGCCAGCTGATGCCCAATGGCTACAAGGTCATTATGGGCACAGCGAAGCTGAACGAGATCTTGGGGACCAACCTAGGCCCTCACGACATCGAGGATACTTATGATATCTGCAAGGCTGGGGAGGGAAGATACTATCTCCGTGTGAAGCCGCAGCGAAGGGGCTTCGTCCTAGCCTTGGAGGATTCAAGTAAGAACGCCGAGGAGGATTTCTTCTGTGTCTCGGGGGACTGGGAGTTCGGCCCAGGCGAAGATAGGAGGCTGTCGGTCCCACGTCGCCCTGGGGAAGTCCCAAGTAATCATCGCTGCTTTTCTCCTTTACTGTTTTGCTTGTCTTACTGGTGCCGAACTGACATTCTTCTTTGCCTGTCGAGCAGAGGCGGGTGCAAGGCGACGCCGAGCTGCTAGCGAAGGCTGGAGGAGGAATACCGAAGACATCAACAAGGTCGAACGGTACAAGGGGCACGAAACCAGGTCGGCCTGGAAACTGCTTGGGTATACGCCGAGGTATCGCGGCCACTACCACAGGACCGGAGTTCCTGGGGCGGACGAGACACACCCTGACCGTCCGACCGTATCGGTTGCGGTGTTTAGCGGGATCCCCTTGACCGATCCTGTTGCTGACCGGACTGCGTCTGGAGCCGAAGCGTCCACTTCCGATCCGGGGCTGCCGGACTTGTCGCAGATAGTGGAAGCTTATACCTCTGACCGAGAGGAGGACATGGGAGGAAGCTCGAGGGAGGCCGCTGTCAGGGACCTGGCTGCCAAGTTTAGGCAGAGGTCAGCGTCTTCTGGGACTCCGTCGCCTACTGGTACTCATGCTGCTTCGGGTCCGGTGGGCGTGGGCGCTCCCTCTGTTCCTGCTCCTGTCCCGAGTGGGAGAGCCCGGCAACGCTCGCCGGACCGCTCGAAGGAGGGGTCCCCGCCCAGGAAGAAGTCCAAAGCGGGGGAGAAGAGCTCAAGGGCCGATCTGCAGTCGGGCAAAGCTCCTGGGGCCAAAGCTCCTGCCGAGAAGGGAGGCGAGAAGAGCGCGCCGAAGGAAAAGAGTGCGCCGGCCGAAAAGGGTGCGCCGGTCAGCAAGTCGGCTGTCGGTCCAGCGCGCGAGCCTCTCATCTTGGCGGGACAAGGGTCCGGATCGGCTTCCGGGCCCCGAACTGCCCCAGCACCGTGGAAGCCGAGGATGGAAACCTCTACCGGTGAACCCTTGAGCGTTGAAGACCGGTTGCTGGGAAATGCCGAGGTGATTGGGGCTCTCGCCAAGGCCTGTGCTCTACCAAGAGATATGGAGACGCACGACAGGTACGAGGATGAGAGCCTGATGGTCTCGGCGATCCAGGACAATATTCGGGTAAGTGTTTGCAACGCCTCTCTTCATTCTTCAAGTACCTTGGTCGAATCCTGACTCTCTGTTTCTTTTTGCAGAACGTGCAGAGGCTCCTAACCGTGGTGGGAAGGAGGGATAGGAGCGCTGCAAGAATGGCCCGCCTGGAGTCCGAGCGGGAGAAGTTGAAGAAGGAGCTAGACGAGCAGCGGAAAGGATTCGAGGAGCTCAAGGTAGCCAGTGCTGGAGAATCTGCTCGGCTGGCGTCGGCTCTGGCTGAGGTCGCCGAACTCTCGTCTCGGGCCGACCACATGAAAGGCGAGCTCTGGGCGAGGAACAAGAAGGCCGCCGAATTGGAGTCCGAGCTGGCCAGGTTGAAGGCTGAGTCCACTGCTGAGGGGACGAGGCTGCGCGCTGAAATGGCGAGGTTGAAGGCTGCGAACGCCGAGCTTGAGAAGGAGGCCCAGTCCGCCTTCCAGGATGGGGTAGATCGAGCCACCGAGCTGTACGAGAAGCAGGTGGAGGAGATCACCGCCATCCTGTTCGAGGAGGGATGCCTGGCCGCACTGAGACGTGCGGGGGTTCCTGAAGACCACCCCGTCTATCAGGACCTGCCGAAGTATTCCGACCTGGATCCCGAGCCTGGCTCCGTACCTACAACTGACAGTGCCCCGGTCGAAGCCCCTGCGGTTGTCGACGCTCCAGCTGCCCCGGTCTTAAGCGATGCCCCAGTCGCCAGAGAGGCTTTGGCCGTGCCTCAGGGTGAGACTTCTGCTCCTGGTTCGGCTGAGGTGCCAACCGAAGCCCCGTCTGCCAGCGACGCTCCAAGCGAGGTCCCTGTCTTGGTCGAAGCTTCTGGCCCCTTAGAAACGGTGATCGACCTGGTCGAGTCGCCGAGACCGGAGTAGCTCTACCTTGGGGTTCTTTTTGTAATGCTTTTGCTTTCAGCCTTGTAATCCTTTCCATTGTTAATGAAAAGACTTCTTCAAAGTATTTTTCTTTTTGCGTTTGTCTCTCTTCCATTTCTGGATGTGCATTGAATGGTACTGAATGTCTTTACGGTGTGGCGTGGCCCTTGAGGTAGAAAGAGTCAAACTGTCAGTGCTGACACTCCGTATTCTGGAGACCATAAATAGTAACAAACAAGGTGGCGCAGCTGACGAGAGAATCGGACGGATGTCTCCACGTGGCGCCATAGGGATCGTTGGTCAACAGCCGTGCATCCCCAGTAACGCGTGGGAGACTTCACCCTCATAACTTTCTTCGGAGACCGAGTCCTCCTCCTTCCTATAAATAGGGGTGGCAAGCTCGCCATGGGAGAAGAAATGAACATGGCAGTAGTAATCATGCCCGGGAGGTGTCCGAAACTTCTTGATCCGGGGGGGAACCCTGCGCCGTTGGACGGCTATCCCCGAGGGGGGATGGCTGTCGTGGTCTGCGCGCTTTCTGAAGGAAATCCCCGTGGACTGCGCGCTCTCTGAACGCGGGTCCACGGCCATCCGTCCCTGGCGAGGCAGAGTGAGGATGCGCTGCAGGGGGACGGTGGCGCCTTCTCGTGCGACACGGCCCTGTGCGCCCGTCGTACGGCAGGCGGGATCGGGCCTCGCTGGTCCGCGAGGTTTCTTCAAGCTCTGCCGCTCCCACTGCCCGCCGAGGGTGTTGCAGAGCCCAGCGGGGTCCAGGGCCTCCGACTGGAGGGGCTGTGCGATGCTTTGGTCTGACCAACCAGAGTGCATTGCTGCATAGCCCGGTGAAGTTCAGGATCGCTCAGAGCCTCCAGGCAACGATCCGGCCGTCGTGGAGTGAGCGAAGATCGAAGTCTTTCTGTCACTTTATTTTCTGCTTCATTTTCTGTTTTCAGAGGACTGCGATCCTCCTTCCTGTACTCTTCTTTCTGTTCTGTAGTTGTTGTAACAAAGCAGTTCATAATAAATGAAAAGGAATTTTTTGATTATCCAAACATTGTCCAATGCTTTTGAATTCCTTCTCTTTCTGTGTATTGTCCTGGAATGCTTGCATTGTGTTTGAGCGCTGGCATCATTCCATTGGTCATGGCTGTTAAAGCGTGAGCTCGGCAATGATCTTTGAGGGGTGTAAAAACCCAGATATTAGGAATCCGGCCGAGTGTCTGAACTCGAGGCCTTCTCTATAGCCCAAGGCTAGGAGCTTTAGGAAGCGACCGAGTCTGGACTCGAGGTCTCTTCCAGGGCGGAGGGCCCAATCTCGGCTGAGTAAGGACTCGAAGCCTTCTCCATAGCCCAAGGCTAGGAGCTTTAGGAATCGACCGAGTCTGGACTCGAGGTCTCTCCCAGGGCGGAGGGCCCAATCTCGGCTGAGTAAGGACTCGAAGCCTTCTCCATAGCCCAAGGCTAGGAGCTTTAGGAATCGACCGAGTCTGGACTCGAGGTCTCTTCCAGGGCGGAGGGCCCAATCTCGGCTGAGTAAGGACTCGAAGCCTTCTCCATAGCCCAAGGCTAGGAGCTTTAGGAATCGACCGAGTCTGGACTCGAGGTCTCTTCCAGGGCGGAGGGCCCAATCTCGGCTGAGTAAGGACTCGAAGCCTTCTCCATAGCCCAAGGCTAGGAGCTTTAGGAATCGACCGAGTCTGGACTCGAGGTCTCTTCCAGGGCGGAGGGCCCAATCTCGGCTGAGTAAGGACTCGAAGCCTTCTCCATAGCCCAAGGCTAGGAGCTTTAGGAATCGACCGAGTCTGGACTCGAGGTCTCTTCCAGGGCGGAGGGCCCAATCTCGGCTGAGTAAGGACTCGAAGCCTTCTCCATAGCCCAAGGCTAGGAGCTTTAGGAATCGACCGAGTCTGGACTCGAGGTCTCTTCCAGGGCGGAGGGCCCAATCTCGGCTGAGTAAGGACTCGAAGCCTTCTCCATAGCCCAAGGCTAGGAGCTTTAGGAATCGACCGAGTCTGGACTCGAGGTCTCTTCCAGGGCGGAGGGCCCAATCTCGGCTGAGTAAGGACTCGAAGCCTTCTCCATAGCCCAAGGCTAGGAGCTTTAGGAATCGACCGAGTCTGGACTCGAGGTCTCTTCCAGGACGGAGGGCCCAATCTCGGCTGAGTAAGGACTCGAAGCCTTCTCCATAGCCCAAGGCTAGGAGCTTTAGGAATCGACCGAGTCTGGACTCGAGGTCTCTTCCAGGGCGGAGGGCCCAATTCGTCGAAATCAGTCAGAGAGATGACAAGTTGATGACAAGGTGAAAGCTGTTTTCATTGATTGAGATTCATTACATCCTTAGAAATAAAATTTCTTCAAGTGGGATGCATTCCACGGTCTCGGCAATGGCTTGCCATCCAAGCCTTCGAGCTTGTAGGCTGACTTTCCTGCCAGTGAAACTACTCTGAACGGGCCGTGCCAGTTCGGGGCAAGCTTCCCCTCATTTGGTTCTCTGTCAGCTGGCAGGGTCTTCTTTAAAACGAGCTCTCCCGTGGTGAACCTTCTTTCCTTGACATTTTGATTGTACGCCCTGGCTAACCGCTGCTGATAGTCGGTTAGTCTCAGGGCTGCAGCTTCTCGTCGTTCGTCCGCTAGCTCCAGCTCCATCGCCAGGTTCGTCTCATTTCGGCCTTGGTCGACCAGCTCTGTCCTCAGGGTAGGAAGGCCGATTTCCAGGGGAATGACCGCCTCCATCCCGTAGGCCAGAGAGAATGGTGTCGCCGAGGTGGACCTCCTTGGAGTTGTTCGATAGGCCCACAGCACGCTCGGAAGCTCTTCTGTCCATCTGCCCTTTGCCTTGTCCAGTCGCTTCTTCAGGCCGTCCAGGATCACTTTGTTGGAGATTTCTGCCTGGCCATTACTCTGTGGATATGCCGGGGTGGAGTAATGGTTCCTGATGCCATGCTCTTGGCAGAAATCTCTGAAGGATTTGGAATCGAACTGAGTCCCGTTATCTGAAATCAGGGTCCGGGGGATGCCGAACCTCGTGAGGATGTTTTTCCAGACGAAGTTCCTGGAGTCCCTGTCCGTGATGGAAGACAACGGTTCAGCCTCTATCCACTTGGTGAAGTAGTCCGTAGCCACTATCAGCCATCTTTTGTTCCCTGGAGCTCGGTGAAGGGGCCCCACAATGTCCAGGCCCCATTGAGCGAAGGGCCATGGACTGGAGAGGGGGCTCAGATCCTGCGCTGGCTGATGGAGGGAGTGGGAGAACTTCTGGCATTTCTCGCATTTTCTGGCGTAGACCTGGGCGTCCTTCTGCATGTAGGGCCACCAGTAACCCTGGCTGATTGCCCTGTAGGCCAATGAGCGGCCTCCTATATGGCTGCCGCAGATTCCTTCATGGATCTCGTACAGGAAGTCGTCCACCTTGGACGGGTGGACGCATTGGAGGTACGGGCCTGTGAAGGACTTCCTGTAGAGTTTGCCTTCTGGAGAGAGCCAAAAGCGGGCTGCCTTGAGCCTGATCTTGTGGGCTTCAGTCTTGTCCTCGGGGAGCTGGTCATCCTTCAGGTAGGCAATGATTGGATCCATCCAGCTGGGGTCGAGGTCAGCACAGAGGACAAGCCGAGATGACTGGAGTTCTAGACTTGACCTTGATACTGACCCGACCTCGATGGTCCTCTTCTTTCCTGCTTCAACAGCGGAGGCCAGGTTTGCAAGCGCATCTGCGTGCGTGTTGGTATCTCGGGAGATTTGCCTGACCTCGGCTTTCTGGAATTGGGAGAGTAGCTTTTTTGCCAGGGCTAAGTAGGCCGCCATCCTGTCGTCCCTGGCCTGGTAGTCTCCAGCGAGCTGGCTAGTTACCAGTTGAGAATCGCTGAAGATTTCCAGGTGCTGGGCTCCGAGGACTCGGGCGCTGTTCAACCCTGCGATCAGTGCTTCGTACTCTGCCTCATTGTTCGTCGCTTTGAAGTCGAGGGTGAAAGCCTGCTCTATGACCAGTCCCTCTGGCGATTGGAGAACTATGCCGGCGCCAGCTCTCTTGGAGGTGGACGACCCGTCGACGAAGATCCTCCATGCCGAGGTGGGAGACTGCTGGACTTCTGTTTCTGCTGGCTCTTGCCCTGTGCCCCCCAGTGCCGTGCCGAGCTGGGTCTGAGCCTGGTTGGGGCAGGCGAATTCGACTATGAAGTCTGCCAGAATCTGGGCTTTGATTGCAGTTCGGGGACGGTACTGTATGTCATACTGCCCCAATTCAACTGCCCACTTTGATATGCGCCCTGAAAAGTCAGCTTTTTTGAACAAGGAACGGAGTGGGTGCTCCGTGATCACCACAATAGTGTGGGATTGAAAATAATGGGAGAGCTTGCGGGAGGCGGTGACAAGGGCCAACGCAAGCTTCTCCAACAGAAGGTACCTGGTCTCGGCATCGAGCAGGGTCTTGCTCGTGTAATAGATCGGCTTTTGAACTCCCTCGTCCTCCCTGATGAGGACGGAGCTCACTGCGTGATCCGAGACCGCTAGGTATAAATACAGAATCTCCCCCCGAGTTGGGGTGGAGAGTAATGGGGGTGTCATCAAATAAGTTTTGAGTGCGGCCAATGCCTGGTCGCACTCGGGGGTCCATTGGAACTTCAAATTTTTCCTCAAAAGCTGGAAAAAAGGCCTGCACTTATCTGATGAGCGGCTGATGAAGCGATTGAGTGCGGCGGCCATTCCCGTAAGCTTTTGAACTTCCTTTGTGGTGGAGGGACTCTGGATGTCCTGGATGGCGGTGATCTGGTCTGGATTGGCCTCTATCCCCCTCCGCGTCACCAAGCTGCCGAGAAACTTGCCAGAGGCTACGCCGAAGGCGCACTTGGAAGCGTTGAGCTTGAGCTTGTAGGCGCGAAGGATGTCAAAGACTTGGCCGAGATCTACCAGGTGGTCGCTGGAGCGCACAGATTTGACGACCATGTCGTCGATATACACCTCCACCGTTTGGCCGAGCTGGGCCTGGAACATCTTCGTGACGAGGCGCTGATAGGTTGCCCCCGCGTTCTTCAGCCCGAAGGGCATTACTTTGTAGCAGTAAGTGCCGCGGGGGGTGATGAATGATGTTTTCTCCTCGTCGGGCCCATAGAGAGGGATCTGATGATAGCCTCGGTAGGCGTCGAGGAAGCTCATTCGGCCATGGCCAGCGGTGGCGTCAATCAGTTGGTCGATCTTCGGGAGGGGGAAACTGTCCTTAGGGCAAGCCCTGTTCAGGTCGGTGAAGTCTACGCACACCCTCCACTTTCCAGTTTTCTTCTTGACGACCACCGTGTTGGCCAGCCATACCGGGTACTGGACTTCCCGGATGGCCCCTGCTTTTAGCAGGTTGTCGACCTCTTCCACGACCGCATCTGTCTGCTGCAGCCCGGTTCTGCGGGCCCTCTGCACTACTGGCTTGTGGTCGGGGTCGACGTTGAGCTTGTGGCACATGACCTCAGGGTCGACCCCGGGCATCTCACTTGGGTTCCAAGCAAAGACGTCCACATTCTGCATCAAGAACCGAGAGAGTTCGGCCCTTTCTTCGCCCGACAGCTGGGTGCCGATCAGGAAGAAACGGTCTGGGTCCGCCGGGTCTAGCCTGACCTCGGCTAGGTCCTCGATGCTCTTCTTCTCAGGGTCCCTGCCGATCTCATCGAGGCCCTTTTCGAATTCGGCCAGGTTAACGCGCTCTGGCTCCTTTACTGCTGGAACTGCGGCCAACACGCACTGCCTGGCCTGCTGCTGGTCTCCCTTCACTGTGACTACCTCCAACTTGCCTTCCTCGTTCTCATGGACGAACTTCAGCTTTTGGTGGAAGGAGGAAGGAACTGCCTCTAGCTTGTGGAGCCACGTCCTGCCCAGAATGACATTGTAGGGGGAAGGGGCATCCACAACCAGAAAGTCGGCTGTCACGGAGGCTCCGCCAACTTGGGTTTCCAAGGTGATTCTACCCTTGGGGTAGACTGGTGTCGCGGACAACCCTAGCAGTGGTGCGCGAACCTCCGTGAGGTCTGCTTCGGAGAGTTTCATCCGTTTGAAGCAGTCGTAGTAGAGGACCTCGGAGGAGCTGCCGGAGTCGACGAGGATCCTCTTCACGGTGAAGTCTCTCAACTTCATGGTGAGGAGCAGGGGGTCGTTGTGAGGGACCTGGACTCCCTCTAGATCTCGATCCGAGAACGAGATAGCTGGTTTGTCGCGGCGGGCCTTCTTGGATGCCGGGGCGAGGTCGGCTTTCATCACTTCTTTCTCGTGCGAAGCCCGCCTGGCTTCGGCACGGGTCTGAGAGCTTCCCCGGGACGAGGAAGCGGGAGCTGAGGACGCCAGATGAATCACGTTGATGATCTTCTCTGAGTCCTCGCTGTCTGGAGCCTGGGCTGCGTTCTGGTGAACCCGGCCCTCGCTGCCACCGGCATCGCCGGCTTTGACGAACTCTTGGATGTGGCCCTGTTCGGCCAGCTTCTCTAGATACCCCTGCAAGGTCCTGCATTCTCCAGTCCTGTGCCCGTTGCCCTTATGGAAGGCGCAGTAGAGCTTGCTCCGGGAGCCTTCGGTGGGTTCACTCTTCAGGGGCGGAGGGTACTTGAAGAACGGCTCGGACTTGATCTTGGCCAGGATGCGGTAGATCGGCTCCTTGAAGACGACATTGACGCTCTGACTGGCGCTGGAGGGAGGTCTGGGCTTCCAATTGCCCCCAGACCTGGACGACGAAGGCTTCGCCGAGCTGGAGGCCCAGTCCCGCTTGGACTCCTGCTTCTGGGAGGGCCTCCCGCCTCTTTGCCGAGGCTGGCTATTCTTCTGTTCGGGCTCCGGATGCCCGTCCTGATCCTTAGCTCGGATCTCATCTTCTTCCCGGGCGATGAAGCGCTTCACCCGGGACATTAACTCTGACATGGACTCTGGGGTGTCCCCGGCCAAGTCCTTCCGCACGTCGCTGCCGGGGATCAGGGCATGCTGGAAGGCGTAGATGGATATCCCCTCCCTTGCGCCCTCGATCTGGCTGTAGATTGCCCAGAATCGGTGGGTGAACTTGGCAAGAGTTTCGCCCTGCTTCATTCTCAGGGCGATAAGGTCCCCTTCTTCTTGGGGACGACGGTGTATGCTTGGAACTTCTTCAGGAAGGAGAGCTGGAGCTCCTTCCAACTGGGAATCGACTGCTCTGGGAGAGAGCAGAACCACTTCAGGGGGAGGTCGCCCAAACTGGAGGAGAAGATCTTACAGTTTAGGTGGCCCTCATTTCCCCAGATAGACATCTTCTGGGAGAAGTGTCGGAGGTGTGCAGATGGGTCGGACAGTCCGTCGTAGGGGACGAACCGCGGGACGGAGAACTTCCTGGGCAAGGGGGTGCGCTCGATTTCCTTCGTGAAGGGAGAGCCCCCGAGATCAGTGTGACCGCAGAGCTGCTTCTGGTCCCGCATGTCCAGGTTGTGCTGGAGAGCTCGCCTGACACGTTTGTCGAACCACTCCTGCTCGTCGTCCTCCTCTAGAGTCTGAACTCTGGACTTTCGCTTGGGGTGGCTCGGACTGCGATGGCTACGAGTTCGGCCATCGCGACTATGGTGACTCCGGCTGTTGCTCGAGCCTTCGTCACGAATCTGGCTCCGTTTCTGGTCCAAATGATGTCTGAGGTCCTCACGAGGAGGCTGGGCTGCCTTGCTGGGAGCGCCCTTCTTTTTCCCTTGGGGCTCAGAGACCTCCCTCAAGGAGGCAGTTTGCACTGCCTTCAGCTGCTGCTGGAGCTCGCGAATCATCCGCTTTTGCTTCTGGAGTTGCTTCTGGAGGAGGGCAGCCTCGGGAACCTCTCTGGGGGGTTGAGCGTGGCGCGTTTCCCCCACGGCCACGGCTTTGTCCTTCCGGGGACGCTGATGCTGACGCTCGTCGCGTCCGGGTGGCGGGACCTCGTCCGCTGAGGGTGAGGCCTCGTTTCCCCCTTGGAAAGGGATCTCGACAAAGAGTTGGGAGCCCAGGCGGCCCTCGCCTGCAGTCGTGCCATCTACCGCGCGGGGCTGCTCCTGAGGAGGGACTTCCGTTGGCGGTGGGTGGCAGCTCAAGCGCTGCTCTTGAAGATTCTACGCCCTTCTTAGCTTTCGGAGGCATGGCTTCTGAAAGGATGAGGTTAGGAAGATTGGGAAGGTTTTGAGAGGTTTGGATGGCTGGGTTATTTCTTTCCCACAGACGGCGCCAATTGTAGGTGCAGAAAATAATGACCCACAATAAGGAGGAGCCTTATAGGACTTATCCGAGAAGATGATGGCTGCTGGAAACGTCTGGATGCCGTCCGGAAGCCTGAAAGGGAATAGCAAACGGTCAGAGGACCCTGGCCTGGGTGGCGCAAGGCTCTCCGATGCCAAAGTCAGTATGGGAACTGGAACAATGGAAGGAGAGGAGGAAGAGAGACAGAGTAACGGCTCTGGTGTGGAAAAAATGGCGTACCTTAGATGGTGGCATGGGTCTCTATTTATAGAGTGTGGAACGTATCTTTGGAAGATATTGTGGTGTGGGTCCCACGATTGGACTGGGAAGTCACTATCAGCCCACATTGCATTAATTGTGGTCCAATCCAGCCCACTATGCATTAAATGCCCGTCGGGTCAGCCCACATCGCATTTAATGCACATCTTGTTGGGCCAGATCCTGTTGGGCGCCTTTGGCGGTAGGAGTACCAGCGGATCTGCCCTCGGGCCCTGCCCTGATGTGGCTTCAGCCGCTGGATGGGACTCTGTCAGGGATCTGGCGAAGATCGTGGGCGGCTTGATGTCGCGTCTGTCCCACCAGCGCGTGTCCCTATCCCTCCACGTGACTGACGACGTGGGGGATGAAGGGTACACGGGAATGTTCTCTCTTGCTTCGGCTTCTGTCTCGGCTTCCTTAGCCGAGATGGAGCTTCCTGCCGAGGTGGTACCCGTGGTGGTGCTCCTTGCCGAGATGACGCCCGAAGCGGTCCAGTTCGGCGCTAAGGCCCGGGGCTGTCCGACTTCGGCCGGACCTCCTGTTCTGGTAGCCGGGACGAGCCTGGTGTCACGTGGATGACGCGAGGGTGGCACGTGAGAATGCTTTAACCTGATCTGATGGCTGTGATTAACTTAATCCTGTGGTTCGGGAAATCTCCCCACACAAACATATAACATTTTTAAGGGTTTATTACATGTTCCTTATTCATTGGCTATGATCACAAAAATAATTCAAAATTTTGGCCATATCCAATCAAGCAGTGTGCAATTCGTATCTGATCGACCATTCACCATGCACATAGTTGGTGGGCAGAATAAGATAGGTCTAACTGCTTCTGGTAGTGACCTAGCTGTCCTCTCACCCCAATGACCATGGATCAATTGTTGGCCTCCTCTCTAGGGGGGCGAACCCAGTATTTCATCTTTTGCGGGGGGGGGGGGGGGGGGGGGACGGACTTAAATAAATTTTTTTTAACAAATCAAGGTAGCTAATATTTTTTTCCAGACATATCTCCAAGTTCAAGCATGATAAATATATTAAAATTAAAAACTAAATTTCGCATTAAAAATAAAATCAAGATCCAGCTGACATAAATAATTGTATTTTAGTACATTCCTCACTTAGGGTTCTGGGTTTGGGAGACGTCAGACGAGGAGTCGAGGAGATGAAGCGCCGATTTATACTTCTTTTTTTTTTTTTTACCTTGTGCAAACAATTAGGGGGGGCGGGGGGTGCTCACTTGTTATAAAATTAATATATAAACTAATTAAAGTTTATATAATATAGAAAATAAAGATTTGAGATGGGGGGCCATGCCCCCCTGGGCCTACACCTACGTCCGTCCCTGCTCCTCTCACTCCTAGCATGTGCAAGTTCCCACTCCTCTGAATGTGTGGGTTCTCTCTGCATGTAATGGTACTCACCCCCTGCGTGTGCAGGTTTCCCCTTCTCGTATGTGCGAGTCTCTCTGCTCGTGTGTCCAAGTACTCTTGTGGATCCCAAACCCCTTAGCCGGGCTATCCAAGAAAATGAGAAAAATAAATAAATAACAGAGGAAAATGTGGCATTGGAATAATGGAATGCAATGGGTTTGAGATCATTCTGATCCACAAAGAATATAAAAAGAAAAGCTGCCAGCTAAAGAAGGCTCCTAGTCCTACATCCGTAACTGTACAAGCATCTGTTTTTGGTTTGATCGGTCTCTCTGGTTTAGACTGGATGGACAACTAATCTCTCCTTAGATGGAAATGATTACCCATCCAACCCAGTCCTATTATGAGTTTTCATAGATGTTTGAACTGATCAGTACTAGTTTCTTTAGAGACATGGATGTAACCAAGTAACTCATAATAAGTACTTTTTCTTCTTAACCGGGGTTAATACCTCTTCAAGTATCTTTGTAGCTGAATCAGAAGTCACTGAAGGAAGGATTTTTATTTTTTATTTTTGTCTAGTCTCATGTAAGTCTTTTTTTGGAGATCAGCAAGTCTCTCCATAACTGTTGGGCGTGTGACCTATTTAAAGTTATAAATATTCTAGATATCAATTACGGTGGGTATTGTGCGAGCCATGTGTATATGACTCTAGTGGAAGTGTTCTTTATCTCTCTTTGGTGTTTTTTTGAAGCACTAAGATTGGGTGATCCCTTGTAGTTGAGATAGAGGTGTGTGGTATACTCAATTATGATGTGGATATAATTTTTTTTGACCTATTTGATCAGCAGAGGATTTGGTTGTAATGGAATCTAACTATATTTTATTTTTGTGGGTTGTTGAAGCTGCTTTTTCAATCATGGTAAGAAAAATCACTCAGATTCTCTCAATATAATATATTATATAGCTTGGGTGACTCTTCAAACTATTAAAAAAGAAATCGAAGGGCTTATGGTCAATCTCAGTGCCCTTCTAATTGTCGTCTTACATAATGCTATTCTTTACCCAATCACATATCAGACTGTCCATTAGAGTTATCATCTTTTTTCTAGTCTATGTTGGATCATTGATTTTGTGGCTATAGCTTATATGTCTAGTGTGTGGGGGTATTTTTTAGACACCGAAATCACCGCGCAGCGTCCAAATGGCACTAGGCAAAATGAGGGTCTCGGAGTCAGAATCGCAAACGGAACCCCATTCTGGAAGGAAAACGGCGAGATCTTCAAAATCCATTACAATGTTCTTCTCATTTTTAGGCCAAATTCCATCGTTTCGACCTCGAAAGAGGCCTTTTTACTATTTTTGCCATATCCGGCACCTCGGCAACAGTGTCAGCCGATATCATCAGCTAGGCAGCAGTGCCAGGCCCTCCATCTCCGCCAGGTCCTCACCTCGGCGAGACGCTCCATCTCAGCCAAGAGCCTCATCTCGGTAAAAATACTGAGCACTGACAGCTGTCCTCCCATGGATACTTAACCACGTTATAGGACGTGCGACAAGACAAGGGCACCGCCCATATCTCCTGACAGATCGCCGTCCACAGCTCCCAAGGCGCCAGGATATGGCCAGATGGGACAAGACAAGCTATGATGGGATAGCTATTAGAGTAGAGTGAGCTATGATGAGACAGCTAACCACCTCCCTACCTCCTCTCTTCTTCTATACAAACATAGCTACAGCTTCAGAACAAATGGGGGTAAAACACCACTCTGGTACGCCCATCTTCTTCCTCAAAAATCTCCATCCTTTGCTTAGTTCTCACTCTAACTTAGGCATCGGAGAGCCCTGCGCTGCCCACGGCCAGGGTCCTCTGACTGTCTGTTCCTCCCCTTTTAGAATCGCAGCAGCTAATTTCCATCAGTCCCATTGGATAAGTCCTATCATGCACCCCCTAATCTTGTGAGTTACATTTTTTGCACTTACATCTAACATGAAATCTCCCCTTGTTTCTTATCATCTACGTACTAAGGGCCTATTCTTATGCAAGAATCGAGAGAATTCTTATCTGGAATTCAGAATTCTAACAAAGATACAGCTCTTCTAAATTCACAAGGGACAACCGTGCTATTAATGTTAGAAATCCCCAATATGAAAAATCCTAATAAGAAATACTATTTAAAGATGAGGCCTAAAGGTTGCCATTTAAAGATCAAGAGAAACTCTTATGGTCATTGAAGGTACGTTGGTATTAATCCCTCGTTCAATATCTTCACCCAGCTTAGCACATCATATACCTAATTCGCTAATCAATTTGTTGTCTGTTATCAACCGATTTGCTTTACTATGCTGAAACAATTGTTTCTGCAGTAAAATGGTCGTTGTGGATATGAACCCAAAGGTCATTTTTTTTTTTTGGTTTATTTGTTTACCCCCCAAAGCTAATGAAACTTATATGGGGAGATTTTCAAAGCTCCGGGATTACGCTAATCACGGCCATCAGATGGGACTAAGCATTCTCACGTGCCATCCGCGTGCCATCCACATGGCACCAGACCCACCTCGGCAACCAGGACAGAGGCCCCAGCCGAAGTCAGGCAGGTCTTGGCCGCTAGCGCCGAGCTCGGCTACCCAGGTACCCACCTTGGCTAAAAGCTTGACCTCGGCCAAAGGAGCCGGGACGAAAGCCGAAGCAAAAGAGAGTCCCCACTCGCGCCCTTCGCCCGCCACGCCATCAGACATGTGGAGGAATGGGGGCGTGAGCCAGTGAGACAGATGCGACATCCAACCGTCCACAATCTTTTCCAGATCACTGACAGGGCGGCATCCAGCGGCTGAAGCCAAATCAGGGCAAGGCCCGAGGGTGGATCCGATGGTACCTCTACCGCCAAAGGCGCCCAACATGATCTAGCCCAACATGACGCATATTAAATGCGATGTGGGCTGATCCGACTGGCATTAAATGCAAAGTGGGCTGGAATGGACTGCATTTATTACTTTGTGGGCTGATAATGACTTCCCTATCAAATCACGGGACCCACGCCAAGATATCATCCAAGATATCGTCCAAGTTCTCTATAAATAGAACCCCGTTTCACATGTAAGGTACGCATCAACCCATACTTGAGAGTCGTTACTCTGCCTCTCTTCTTCCTCTCTTTCCTTCATTCCAGTTCACCTACTGACTTAGGCATCGGAGAGCCTTGCGCCACTCAGGCCAGGGTCCTCTGACCGTTTGCTCTTATCTTCTAGGCTTTGAGGCAGCATGTTATCTTCTTCATTTGGATAAGTCCTGTAAGGCACCCCGATTATTGTGGGTCATATTTTTCTGCACCTACAATTGGTGCCGTCTGTGGGAAAGTACTATCCCAACCTTCCCAATCTTCTCAACCTTCCCAGAAACCATGCCTCCGAAAGCTAATTTGGGCGGAGAGTCCCTGAGAGCAAGACTCGAGCGTCCGGGCCCGTCGACGGATGTCCCTGTTCAGGGATGGTCCGGAACGGTGCATGGCGCATCTGCAGGCGAGGAGCGCGTAGGCTCATGACCCTTCATCGAGATTCCCTTTCAGGAGGGAGTTGAGACCTCGTGCTCTGACGGTGAAGTCGCGCCTCCCCAATGGGACGAGCGTCGACGTGAGCATCCTCTCAAAGGCAAAGCTGTGGCGGTGGAGGAGCCACGCCATGTTCAACCCCCCGATGCTGGAGGAGACATCGCAGCTCAAAACGCTCTCCTCCAGGAGCAGGAGCGAATAATTCGCCAGCTCCAGCAGCAGCTGAGAGCGGTGCAAAATGCCTTGCTAAGGCAGCCCTCAGAGCCCCAAGGCGAGAAAAGAGCTGTCCAGAGTAAGGTGGTCCAGCCCTCCCGCGAGGATCTGAGAGCCTTTTTGGATCAGAAGCGCAGCCATTCCCACGATGAAGGCTCAAGCAACACCCATAGCCATCGTGGCCGCGACAGACGAGCTCACAGCCATCGTAGCCGAGGCCATGCGAAGCGAAAGCCAAGAGCACTGACGCCAGAGAAGGACGACGAGCAGGAGCGGCTTGACAAGCGCATCAAGCTGGCTCTTCGGCGTAATCTGGAGATACGGGACTAGCAAGAAATCTGTGGCCCCACCGATCTGGGGGCCTCTCCCTTCACACGAGACATCGAGAGAACTCCCTTGCCCAAGAAGTTCTCAGTCCCGCGGTTCGTCCCCTACGACGGATTGTCTGACCCATCCGCTCACCTCCGTCACTTCTCCCAAAAGATGTCCATCTGAGGGAACGAGGGTCATCTTAACTGCAAGATTTTCTTCTCCAGTTTGAGCGACCTCCCTCTAAAGTGTTTCTGCGCTCTACCGGAGAAGTCTATTTCAAGTTGGAGAGAGCACCAACTCTCCTTTCTGAAGAAGTTCCAAGCCTACAGCGTCGTCCCCAAGACCGATGCTGATATCCTTGCCCTAAAAATGAAGCAGGACGAGACCCTCACCCAGTTCGCCCAGCGAATCTGGGCGATTTACAGCCAAATCGAGGATACCAGAGAAGAGGTGGCTATTTTTGCCTTCCGGAATGCCCTGTTACCAGGACACGAGCTGCGGAAAGATCTATTTGGAGACCCCGCTCCCTCCATGCCGGCCTTAATGTCCCGGATAAAGCGCTTGTTGACACCAAAAATGTCACTTTGCCTTTTCAAGATCCAAAGAGCTACATGAAGTCGCAACCTGCCATAAATAGGCAATGCTGCTTCCAAAAATCAAATCTGGTCAGAATCAAACAAAAACTGCAAGATTCTTCCAGACAGCCAAAAGAGGAGTACACAAGAAGTTTCGGGCCATTTCAAAATCATTTGGCCTAACTTCGCTTCTCCGACAGCCGAAAAGGAGCTCTCGGCGACAAAAGTTCTCCGGGACCATGGTTTCCAAGACAGAGCCTATGGATCATCTTAAAATGACTCCAATAGGTTCCCTGTCA
The DNA here is from genome assembly GCA_012931725.1 of Litsea cubeba. Taxonomy (NCBI): domain Eukaryota; kingdom Viridiplantae; phylum Streptophyta; class Magnoliopsida; order Laurales; family Lauraceae; genus Litsea; species Litsea cubeba. Next base: position 45,467,798 of record CM022948.1, on the reverse strand, counting down.
AATTTCAAGTCAATCGGACATTGATTGACCGCACATCAAACCGCGACATCTTCATCGCGACAAAAAGCAAGTCTACAGGTGATAGGACCCCAAACGGCTTCGAAACTCAAACAAAAGCCTATGGTTGGTCTTATTTATTGCTCAGGAGGCTTCACACCAAATTTCAGGCCATTCCGACATCGTTTGGCCCAGTTTCAGCTTCTGACGAAAAATCGGCAGCTCTGCGCGACAAAGTCTTCGGCTTTCTCAGGAAATTGGAAACTTTGCAAAATAAAATGCAAGGATTCTCATCAGGTTTCCTACAAAGAAATCAGGCCAATAAATGGTCAAAATGTCAAGGAAAAGTACAGAAGAAAAAAGAATCGAAAAACAGCAAAAACGGACGCAAAACGGGACACGAAAGGGGGAAAACCCCCCCAGGGTCGCAGACCCCTACGACCCTGGGCCAGGGTCGCCGGCGACCTTGGAACCCGGGGTCGCCGGGAAGGCCCCGGAAACCCCGGTTTTCGCCGTTTTTTCGCGATTCGAGGGGCCCAGCCTCTGGTACTTTCCAAAATTCATGCTTTTGAGACACCAAGTCCTCTGACATCCGTCCAAAACACGGGTAAATCATCAAGAGTATCGAAAACAATATTGATCGCCACCCGGTCAACCAAAAAAAGTGTGCTTTCTACCCGACCGATCGAGAAATCGACAGGACAGATGGCACCGACCCGCTGTTGGCAACAAACACCTGAAATTACATGATCATCTGATGTCGATCTACATGAAGATCCATCGATGATCATCAACAGAAGAATCCCAAAAGACGTGGCACGGCCCGCGACTCTTCAGCTGCTCGGCGACCACTTAATGCGATTAATTGACTAGCTTTATTACAGTCATTAATCCATTTCTTTTGACGGCCCAATCAGAAGCAAGCATTCGGGAGTTACATGTCAAGAGATTCATGGCATTTAACCCATGAAACTCCTCCCATCATGGCGATTAAAGGCGATTAAATGCCCTCAATCTCCTCCGGCCAATCAGAAGCCAAGAAAAAGGAGTTACAAAATAAACAATTCAATTTTGTAACTCCTCCCATTATGTGGCTTAATGACAATAAAAGCCCATAAACCCACCTAAAAGGCTACCTAAAAGCCTATAAATAGGAGGGCTCTCCAAGAAGAAAAAACACAACGAACATCAACAGACAGCAGACAGAAATCCAGAGAAAGGAAAAAGAGAGAAAACTCTGCGGAAGTTCTACACCGGCCACCGCAACAAGGTGACAAAAGTCCCTTGGGGGGTACCCCCCCCAAGGTCCTTGCCTTCTCCTCCTGCCTCCAATGGCTTAGATATGGCTTTTCAGCCCGTCTACTCGGCTTTTTATTGGACATAGGACCTTCCTTTGGTCTTTGTCCTCTAAAAACCCGAGGTTATAGCCAAGCCAAGCGAATCAATAGCATCCTCTGTTCTCATCTGCATGGATGATGGCGAAGCCCACATATGGCTTGCGACCGTCAATCTAAACGAGTCCCCCACAATCTCCTGAGAAGTTAGATCCTCCTTTTCTTGCTTTTCATTGTAGTTTGTATTTTTTCAAAAGAGACAAAAATCACAATTCTTGTCTTTCATTGTTGATAAGGATTGTAAATCGGCTATAAACGCCAAAAATCGGCTATAAACGCCAAAATCGGCTATAAACGCCAAAATCGGCTATAAATGCCAAAAAAATCGCCTTTCACGGCAAATCAAGAAAATGTCTCTTTTCTTAAATATATGTGCAATGGAAAACTTGAAAGAATTTGATTTCCTTTTTACTTGCGAAGGTTGATCTCCGGATCACCACTTGCAATTCCAAGTAAAAAATAGAAAATCTGGCACACCCACAAAAAAAGAAATGTTGATGCACGCCCCCCTTTGCCCCCCGGTTACGAAAGGGTCGGAACCAAACGGACTCCCACGTCCGCCGACCTCGGTAGGAACCCGGGCATCCGGGAGCGCGGTCCATCAGCGCTATGTCGCCCGGGAGGAGGACGAGATCCGGGCTCGGGAGGAAGAAGGCCCGGAACCCAAGGAAAGGAGCAACCAGCCCCAGCAGAGGGGTAAGAAGCCATTCCAGAGGCAAGAGCCGAAGCAAGCCTGGGTCTCCAGTTCGGCGAGAGCCACAGCGTCCGGGTCTAGGGGCAGTAGGAGGACCAGACCTACCTCCGACGCCTACCAAGCTGTAAACATCGTCTTCAAGGAGCCGATCCACCAGGTTATGAACAAGATAAGGACCCAGCCATTCTTCAAGTGGCCTCGACCCTTGCCAGGCGATCCCTCCAAGCGTGACCAAACTAGGTTCTGTGCCTACCATAAGGGTAACGAGCACAAGACCGAGGAGTGCAGGACTCTGAAGTATCACCTGGAGCGGCTTGCCAAGGAAGGCCACCATGCAGAGTTCGTGAAGGCAGGAGATATTGGCAGCGGCGGTGGTAGCTGAGCTCATCAGAGCGTGACTAAGGATCCAGACAACGAAGACTCTGAAAAGATCATCAATGTCATCCATCTAGCGCCCTCAGCTCCCTCTCCCTTAGCTCGAGACAGCCCTCAGGCTCGTGCCGAAGCCAGGAGGGCCTCGAATGGGAAGGAGTTGATGAGAGCGGAACTCAGGCCAGCTTCCAAGAAAGCGCGCCGCGAGCGACCAGCCATCTCATTCTTAGACAAAGACCTGGAGGGAATCCAGCTTCCTCACAATGACCCTCTGCTCTTGACCATGAAGCTTAGAGACTTCATTGTGAAGATGATCCTCGTCGACTCCGGCAGCTCTTCCGAGGTCCTCTACTATGAGTGCTTCAAGAAAATGGGACTGTCAGAAGTTGACCTCATGGAGGTCCGTTCACCCCTGATAGGGTTCTCCGCCAAACCTATCTACCCCAAGGGTAGAATCACCCTGGAAACCCAAGTGGGCGGAGCCTCCGTGATGGCCGACTTTATGGTGGTGGACGCCCCTTCTCCCTACAACATTATCTTGGGCAGAACGTGGCTCCACAAGATGGAAGCAGTCCCCTCCTCCCTCCACCAGAAGCTGAAGTTCGTACTCGAAAGCAAGGAGGGCAAGATGGAGGTGGTCACAGTAGAAGGAGATCAGCAGCTGGCCAGGCAGTGCATGCTGGCCATGGTCCCCAGAGAAAAGGAGCCAGAGCGCATCAACCTAGCGGAGTTCGAAAAGGGTCTAGATGAGATCGGCCGAGTTCCTGACAAGAAAAGTATTCAGGACCTAGCCGAAGTCAGGCTCGACTCGGCAGACCCTGACAGATTCTTCCTTATCGGCACTCAACTGCCAGACGAAGAGAGAGCCGAGCTCTCAAGGTTCCTAATGCAGAACGTGGATGTCTTCGCCTGGACCCCGAGCGAAATGCTCGGGGTTGACCCCGGGGTCATGTGCCACAAGCTGAATGTGGATCCCAGCCACAAGCCAGTGGTGCAGAGAGCCCGAAGGACGGGGTTACAGCAGACAGACGCGGTAGTCGAAGGGGTCGACAAGTTGCTGGAGGCAGGCGTAATCCGGGAGGTCCAGTACCCGGTCTGGCTGGCCAATACAGTGGTGGTTAAGAAAAAGACTGGCAAATGGAGGGTGTGTGTGGACTTCACAGATCTCAACAGGGCCTGCCCTAAGGATAGTTTCCCCCTTCCGAAGATTGATCAGATGATCGACGCCACCGCTGGCCATGACCGAATGAGCTTCCTCGACGCCTACAGAGGCTACCATCAGATTCCGATGTATGAGCCAGACGAGGAGAAAACCGCGTTCATAACCCCCCGCGGCACTTATTGCTACAAGGTGATGCCTTTCGGGCTGAAGAACGCGGGGGCAACGTATCAGCGCCTCCTGACAAAGATGTTCCAGGCGCAGCTCGGCAAGACTGTGGAAGTCTACATTGACGACATGGTCGTCAAGTCCAAGCACTCCAGTGACCATCTGGCGGATCTGGGCCAAGTCTTCAGCATCCTTCGCGCGTTCAAGCTCAAGCTAAATGCTTCCAAGTGCGCCTTCGGCATAGCTTCTGGCAAGTTCCTCGGAAGCCTGGTAACGCGAAAGGGAATAGAGGCCAACCCAGACTAGATTACTGCAATCTTGGGCATCCAGAGCCCATCTACTAAAAAGGAGGTCTAGAAGCTTACAGGCATGGCTGCAGCACTCAATCGCTTCATCAGCAGATCATTAGATAAGTGACGGCCTTTCTTTCAGCTTCTAAGAAAAAATTTAAAATTCCAATGGACCCCTGAGTGCGACCAAGCATTGGCAGCACTCAAAACTTATTTGTCTTCACCACCCTTGCTCTCTACCCCAACTCAGGGGGAGATTTTATATCTATATCTTGCGGTCTCGGATCATACGGTGAGCTCCGTCCTCATCAGAGAGGACGGAGGAGTCCAAAAGCCAATTTACTATACAAGCAAGATCCTGCTTGATGCCGAGACCAGATACCTCTTGCTGGAGAAGCTAGCATTGGCACTCATCAGCGCCTCCCGCAAGCTCTCCCATTATTTCCAATCCCACACCATTGTGGTGATCACGGAGCATCCACTCCGTTCTATATTCAAAAAAGCTGACTTTTCAGGGCGAATCTCAAAATGGCCAGTCGAATTAGGGCAGTATGACATTCAGTACCGTCCCCGGACTGCGATCAAAGCCCAGATTCTGGTAGACTTCATTGTAGAGTTCGTCTCGCCAAGCTCTGCTCCGCCCCAGCCCGGCACGGAACTGGGGGGCATAGGGCATGAGCCTGAAGTTACCGAGGTCGAACGAGCTCACGCCTCGGCATGGAAGGTCATTGTTGACGGTTCGTCCACCTCCAAGAGAGCTGGCACCGGCATAGTCCTCCAATCGCTAGAAGGACTGGTCATAGAACAGGCCTTCACCTTGGACTTCAAAGAAACAAACAATGAAGCGGAGTATGAAGCTCTGATAGCAGGGCTGAATAGCGCCCGAATCCTCGGAGCCCAGCAACTGGTGATCTTCAGCGATTCGCAACTGGTAACTAGCCAGCTCGCTGGAGACTACCAGGCCAGGGACGACAGGATGGCGGCCTACTTAGCCCTCACGAAAAAACTACTCTCTCATTTCCAGACAGCCGAGGTCAGGCAGATCTCCAGAGATACCAACACGCAAGCTGATGCGCTTGCAAACCTGGCCTCCGCTGTCGAAGCAGGAAAGAAAAGGACTGTCGAGGTTGGATCGATATCAAGATCAAGCCTAGAGCTCCACTCACCTTGGTAAATCCTTTGTGCTGATCTCGGCCCGAGCTGGATGGATCCAATCATCTCTTACCTGAAGGACGACCAGCTCCCCGAAGACAAGACTAAAGTCCACCGAATCAGGCTCGAGGCAGCTCGATTCTGGTTATCTCCCGAAGGCAAACTCTACAGAAAATCCTTCACGGGTCCCTACCTCCAATGCGTCCATCCGAGCAAGGTGGATAACTTTCTGTATGAGATCCATCAAGGAATCTGTGGCAGTCACATCGGAGGTCAATCATTGGCCTATAGGGCTATAAGCCAAGGTTACCGGTGGCCCTACATGCAGAAGGATGCGCAGGTATACGCCAGGAAATGCGAGAAATGCCAGAAGTTCTCCCACTCTCTTCATCAGCCAGCGCAAGACCTGAATCCCCTCTCTAGTCCATGGCCCTTTGCTCAATGGGGCCTGGACATTGTGGGGCCTCTCCACCGAGCTCCAGGGAACAAGAGATGGCTGATAGTTGCTATGGACTACTTCACAAAGTAGATAGAAGCTGAACCGCTGTCCTCCATCACTGATAGGGACTCCAAGAATTTCGTGTGGAAGAACATCATAACGAGGTTCGGCATCCTCAGGACCCTGATTTCGGACAACGGGACTCAGTTCGACTCCAAATCCTTCAAGGGCTTCTGCCAAGAGCATGGCATCAAGAACCATTATTCCACTCCGGCGTATCCACAGAGCAATGGCCAGGCTGAAATTTCTAACAAGATAATCCTGGACGGCCTGAAGAAGCGGTTAGACAAGGCAAAAGGGAGATGGGTAGAAGAGCTTCCCAGCGTGTTGTGGGCATACAGGATGGCTCCAAGGCGATCCACCTCGGTGACACCTTTCTCTCTGGCCTATGGGATGGAGGCGGTTTTTTCCTTAGAAATTGGCCTCCCCACCTTAAGGACAGAGTTGGTCGACCAGGGCTGAAACGAGACAAACTTGGCGATGGAGCTGGACTTAGCGGACGAACGTCGAGAAGCAACAGCCCTACGACTGACTGACTATCAGCAGCAGCTAGCCAGAGGATACAACGAAAAAGTCAAAGAAAGAAGTTTCTCCATAGAACTGGTTCTGAAGAAGACCCTGCCAGCTGACAAAGATCCGAATGAAGGAAAACTGGCCCCAAACTGGCATGGCCCGTTCACAGTCTTCTCACTAGCAGGACGATCCTCTTATAAACTCGAAGACTTAGAAGGCAAGCCGTTGCCAAGACCGTGGAATGCATCCCACTTAAAGAAATTCTATTTTTAAAGATGTAACATGAGTCTCAGAATCAATGAAAGCAGCGTTTACCGTGTCATCAATCTGTGTCATCTCACCTTGTCTGAGTTCGGCAGCTTTGGGTCCCTGACCCTGGAAGAGGCTTCGGATTCATCCATCCGGTCGCTTCCTAAATTTTGGATACATGACCCTAGAAAAGGCTTAGGATTCATACATCCGGTCGTTTCCTAAATTTTGGGTCCATGACCCTGGAAAAAGCTTCGGATTCATACATCTAGTCGTTTCCTAAATTTTGGGTCCATGACCCTGGAAAAGGCTTCGGATTCATACATCCCGTCGTTTCCTGAATTTTGGGTCCCTAACCCTGGAAGAGGCTTCTGATCCATACATCCGGTCGCTTCCTAAATTCTGGGTTCATACACCCCTCGAGATCGTTCCCGAACTCAGGTTCGCACAGCCGAGATCCTCGAGACTCTGGGTTCATCTCGGCAAAAGACAGTTCGTCTCGGCCAATGGTGGTCCATTTCGGCCAATGACAGTCTTCGAAAGAAAAAGAGCAGTGCAAGCATTGAAGTGGAGAAAAGCAGCACAAAAATACAAGTATCACAAAACAGTACAAGAAAAGCAAAAAGGAATGCAAGAATACAGAAGTACTGTACACAGATTATATGATCAGAAAACTTGTTCTTTTCATTTATTGTAATTGCTTCATTACAAGGATTACCGATAAGAAAATGAAATACAGCAAGGAGGCTCGCAGTCCTCTGAAAATAGAAAAAGAAATAAAGATTGGGAGACTCTGATCTTCACTAACTCTTCAGTCCAGTCTTCAGCGTCTTGAGCTCTTCAATGCTCTCTAGATTGGAAGCTTGAAGACTCCGATCCTCGCTGGTCCACTGTTTGGAGACTTTGGGGGACTCTGAATCTCACTGAGCTCTACAATACCCTTTGGTTGGTTAGACCAAAGTTTGCAAAAAAGAGCCCCCTCGGTCCAAGGACCTCTCGATCCTGCCCGCCGCTCGGAGGTCTTGATATCCCACACGAAGACCTGCGCAATGATTCCACGCAAGGCCCTTTGGGATGAAAACAAGACCCCCAAACGCACGGGGAGCCACCAACCCGCGGCTGCGAAGATTCCCATGCAACCGCATCGGAGAGGGTCGGTCGTAGACCCGTGTTCAGAGAGCGCGTAGTCTACGAGGATCTTCTTCAGAGAGCGCGCAGACTACGACAGACTGTCCCTCCCGGAGGGAGCCGTCCTCTGGCGCAAGGGTTCCACCCGGATCAAAGGTTCCTAAGGTTATACCAAGCATGGCTGCCAGGTTGTTAACGAAGAGAGACAGGTTCCTATGTCTATATGAATTAAGGTGTCCTGGTTCTTTTTTCTCTCCCATGGCGAGCTTGCCACTCCTACTTATAGGAAGCAGAAGGACCCGGTCTTCAAAGGAGTTTATGAGGCGAGGTCTCCCACGCCCGACGTGAGGTGCACGTCTTCCTACATGCTGACCAGTGGTTCCGATGGCGACACGTGGAGCCATCCGCTCATTTTCCTCATTGGCCATACCGCCACACTTACTGCTATTTATGGTCCCCAGAATACGGAGAATTAGTACAGAAAACTATGAAGATCGTTCGGTACTCTCTCTAACTCAAGGCTCACACGTCACGTCGCATTAAAAGATTCAGCCTGACCCAGGCATAAAAGAGCCGAACTCAAAAAAGAAAGGGAAAGAGAGAAAATGGAGCACAAATACACAAGTAAAGGAGCTCTATTTTTCATTAAAAATGAAGGATGTTACAGGGCTGAAGGTTACATGCAAAAGATAGAAAAGAAGAATTACAAAGAGCAAAAGCGAGAGCAAGATATAACTACTGCGGCTTCGGCGACTCCACCAGTATGATCACCGTCTCTGATGAACCAGCGGTCTCGGCTATGACCGCAGCCTTGTCTGATGCTTCAACAGCAGGAGGGGCAGAAGGAGCGTCGCCCTGAGGTGTGGCTGGGGCATCACTGGCAGACGGAACAGTTGGAGCGCCATCTAAGACAGGATCAGCTGCAGGGGCATCGACTGGGGCACTCTCACCCAAGGTGCGGAACTCGGCTCAGGGACTGGGTCCGAGTACTTCGGCAGATTCCGATAGACCGGGTGGTCTTCGGGAATCCCTGCACGCCTCAGTGCGGCCAAGCACCCTTCCTCGAACAGAATGGAGGTAATCTCCTCCACCTGCTTCTCATACTCCTCAGTGGCCTGGTCCACCCCCTTTTGGAAAGAAGACTGTGCCTCGGACAGCAGAGAAGCCTTGAGACTAGCATTCTCCTTCTTCAGCTCGGCACTCCCTATCTTCAGCTTCTCGATTTCGGCACGCCCGGCCAGCACTTCGCCGCGCAGCCTCGTCGCATCAGCCGCCGATTCAGACCTCGTTCTGGCCGGCTCCGATTCCAGCTCGGCAATCCTCTTGGTCTTCGTCCAGATATCACCCTTCAGCTGATGGGTCTTCAACGTGAGTTCGGTGACGCTGACCAGGGCAGCGTCGAGCTGTGCGGTCGCCTCGGCGCTACTCTTCTTTAGCTCCTCCAGCTCTTTCTTCAGCTTTTCCCTCTCAGACTCCAGCTGAGTGACCTTCGTGACGTTCTTGTCACTCCTTTCCATCACTACCAGGAGCCTCTGCAGGTTCTGCAAAAGGAAAAAAATAAGTCAGATAACAGCAGCCGAATTGAAGCACTTGAGTAGAAAGGTGTTGAAGATACTTACTAAAAGTTCAGCCTGAATCGCTGAGACCAGCAGGCTTTCGCTGTCGTACCTCACGTGCGCTTCCATGTCACGCGGCAAAGCACAAGCTTTTGCGAGAGCTCCGATGACGTCGGAGTTCCCCATCACCCGGTCCTCGACGTTTATAGGCTTCCCGGGCTGCGTCTCCATCTTGGGTCTCCATGCCACTGGGGCAGTACGAGGTTCGGAAGCCGATCCGGATCCTTGCCCAACCGAGACGGTGATCTCGCGAGCCGCCTCGCCAGTCACCTTGCTAGCCGGCGAACTTTTCTCAGGCGGAGCCTTGCCCCCGGGAGCTCGCGCAGGTGTCTTACCCTTCGGAGGCTGTCTAGCCCCCGAGTCTTTCTCACTCGCCTTGGACCTCTTTCTGGGCGAGGACCCCTCCCTCGGGCGATCCGATGAGCGTCTCCGCGCTCCCTCGCTCGGAGTGGTGGCAGGAGCAGAAGTGACAATAGCACCCCCCGAGCCCGAAGCCGCGCGGGTGCTGGCCGACGATGGTGTCGCAGAAGAAGAGGATCCGCGCCTAAACTTGGCCGCCATATCCTTGGTGCCAGGCACTCTCGAGCCTCCCTCCATTCCTTCCTCCTGGTCGGACGAATAGGCGTCTACTATCTCCCTTAGGTTCGGCGACCCCGAGCTAGAAGAAGTGGATGCCTCAGCGCCAGATGCAACTCGGCTCGCAGCAGGGTCGATCAAAGGAACCCTGGCAGGCACGGCCAGGGTGACAGGAGGATGATCAGGCTGCGGCTCGTCCTCCGAAGCCGCTCCGATTCTCTTATAATGGCCGCGGTACCTCGGCGTATACCCCAGCAGCTTCCAGGCCGATCTAGTCTCGTGCCCTTTGTATCTCTCGACCTTCTTGTGATCGTCAACGTTCTTCCTCCAGCCTTCGCTCACAGCCCGGCGACGCCTCGCCTGCAGTTCTGCACCGCAAACAACATAAAGAATATCAGCTCGGCAGCATAAAGATTGAGCAAAGTAAACAGAGGAAAGAAGCAGTATTTACTTGGGACGGCCCCGAGGTGGCGAGGGACCATCAGCCTCCTATCCTCTCTGGCGCCGAATTCCCAGTCCCCCAACACACAGAAGAGATCTTCCTCGGCATTCTTACTGGAATCTTCCAAGGCCAAGACGAAGCCCTTTCGGCGCTGCTTCACCCGGAGATAATAATTGTCTCCCCCAGCCTTGCAGATGTCGTAGACGTCCTCGATGTCATGGACACCCAGGTTGGTCCCTAAGATCTCGTTCAGTTTCGCCATGCCCATGATGACTTTGAAGCCATTGGGCATCAGCTGGCACGGGGTAATCGACCAGACACTAAGGTAGGCCCTAAGCAGGGGGTGCAGAGGAAATCTGACCCCGCCCTCGATCACGGATATCAGAGGGAACGTCATCCAGCCCTAAACCTAGCTATGCCCTCGTCTGTATCTAACCGAAATCTAGTAATGCCCATGTCTAAAAGAAGAAGAAGGCGGAAAGAAACCCTAAAGGTGGAAAACCCTAAAAAACAGACAGGGGCATGAAATTACTTATAGAAACAGGTAGGCGAGTCAAGAACAGATCTGGGCGCATCCTACAGTTGTCCTCGCCAGAGAAATCTCGAGAAGACAGACGAAGAGCATAGCAGAAATCGAAGACAAGGGCAAGGAAAATTAAAAAAAAAGAAAGGAGACGACCCTATTTATAGGGGAATAAACCCTCTTTGGGCGCCACTTTCGACTTCGAAAGGGCAGATTTCGCAATCCACGCCTGTTCCATCAATGGGACAGTGCAATCAGTGAATAGGCTACACGTGTAGCCGTCGGTTCGCTTCCCAGGACGGACAAGACAAAGCATTTATTGCCTCAGAGAAGTTGAGGCGACATTAGGCAATGATCGCTGCATCTCCAGACGGGTTCTCTAGCTTTTGACCCCTAAAGGCTAGGGCGCTTAACAAGTCACAAGCTAGGGGGCAATTGTGTGGGGAGATTTTCAAAGCTCCAGGATTACGCTAATCACGGCCATCAGATGGGACTAAGCATTCTCACGTGCCATCCGCGTGCCATCCACGTGGCACCAGACTCACCTCGGCAACCAGGACGGAGGCCCCAGCCGAAGTCAGGCAGGTCTTGGCCGCTAGCGCCGAGCTCGGCTACCCAAGTGCCTGCCTCGGCTAAAAGCTTGACCTCGGCCAACGGAGCCGGGACGAAAGCCAAAGCAAGAGAGAGTCCCCACTCACGCCCTTCGCCTGCCACGCCATCAGACATGTGAAAGGAATGGGGGCGCGAGCCAGTGAGACAGATGCGACATCCAGCCATCTACAATCTTCGCCAGATCACTGACAGGGCGGCATCCAGCGGCTGAAGCCAAATCAGGGCAAGGCCCGAGGGTGGATCTGATGGTACCTCTACCGCCAAAGGCGCCCAACATGATCTGGCCCAATATGACGCATATTAAATGCGATGTGGGCTGATCCCACTGGCATTAAATGCAAAGTGGGCTGGAATGGACCGCATTTATTACTTTGTGGGCTGATAATGACTTCCCTATCAAATCACGGGACCCACGCCAAGATATCGTCCAAGTTCTCTATAAATAGAACCCCGTTTCACATGCAAGGTACGCATCAACCCATACTTGAGAGTCGTTACTCTGCCTCTCTTCTTCCTCTCCTTCCTTCGTTCCAGTTCACCTACTGACTTAGGCATCGGAGAGCCTTGCGCCGCTCAGGCCAGGGTCCTCTGACCGTTTGTTCTTCCCTTTCAGGCTTTGACGCAGCACGTTATCTTCTTCATTTGGATAAGTCCTGTAAGGCACCCCGATTATTGTGGGTCATATTTTTCTGCACCTACAAAACTATTAGACATTTGAGTCTATTCATTTGTCGACAGAATTTTGCTTGCTGGTTTGAAATCGTTATTTCCCTATGTGCTTTCTTCAAGTAAGAGCAGAGTAATATTCAGTGTGAAATGTGTCAGCGTGTCAGCTCTCAATTGTATTACAATAGGGGAGCCGATCAAAAATAGTTTGTTGGTTTCTATCATTCTCTAAAAAGTACCTTTGTAACTCGGATGAAGTATGTAAGTGCCTAAAAATTACGGTCTTGGGATGAGATTTAGCTCTCCTTTATGAAGATAAAAATGCCTTGAACCTAAAAGGGGAGAAGAAGAACAGCTGTCAAAGACCCTGGCTGTAGTCAGCGCAAGGCTATTCGATGCCTGAGTCAGTTCAGTCACTAAGCTGAGGATGGAGATGAATAGTAAGGGAGTTGTGTGTTATGCGTATTGCAAGTTATGCACAGCGTACCTTGTATTTGGAATTGGGTCCTCTATTTATAGAAGATGGAACCGACTGTGGTCGGTGGGCCCTGTGATGTGACCTCATCAGCCCACTTTCCATTAAATGACAGTCCCATCATAGCCCATCCTATCCTATCGTAGCCCATCCTGACTCGCCCGGCCTTACCCTGGCGCCTTGGGAGCTGTGGACGCCGAAATATCAGGGACCATGGGCGGCAAGATGGCTTATCAGCCCTACTTGGGTATGCCCTTGTCTTATCACACGTCCCATGACGTGGTTGAGCTTCCATAGAACTTCGGCTGTCAGTGTCTGTCTCGACTAGCCTACTGGCACTACTGCCGAGATGCGTGACTGAGGCTAGGACACAGTGCCGAGGTCAGGAGTGACCGAGGTCGTGAGCGACCTTGTTATCGGTTGGCGCCCTGGCACTATTGCCGAGGTGCGCGTGGCCGAGGTCGAGACATGATTTAGTTGGAAATATTACAGGTGCTAATGTAATCTCGATGTCTTGGGAATATCCCCACACAATTGCCCCCACGCTTTTGACTTCTTAGAGTTCTCTAACTCTTTGAGGTCGGAAGCCGTATGATGGGAGAAACTTGTGGGTAGTAAACTTTCATCTCTGTGTCGGCTGCTAACGTTTGATTACATCCGATGTCGTTTCGCCCGCCCGAGGTAATAAATGGTGTACCTTGATTAATGTGGAAGATGTATTGATGGCACCACGTGTCATCATCAAGACGGTCTTCCAATCGTTTCAAAAGGCGTGCGCTATTTAAATGAGGCGCGTGCAGTACCCGAAGCGATGTACGGCATGAGTGTCTTCAATTCCGAAAGGGCGTGCTTTCTCTATAAAAACAGAGGGCTAGGGCTTATTTGCCTTTTACTTTTGCTTTCACCAGAGAATAAGGAGAAGAAAGATTTTGCAGAAGAGCTTCTGTCTAAAGAGAAGTGCTGTCGAGATCAAATTTCTGCCAATCTGAACCTTGCAAACGCAGCCCTAGTCCTATCTTTGTAAGTCCTCCTTCTCTGCCTTGCTTTTTTTTTTGTAGTTAGGGTCTCTTTTTAGCTTTCCCCCCTTTTCATTCTGTCTAGGGTTTTTTCTTCTTTTCGAGTTTTGCCCTTCATCTTCTAAGTTTCTGTAAACTTTTTAAAGATGGGCGTTTATAGTTACTGGTTAGAGACCCCAGGAGCTATAGCTCAGTTTAGGGTTGTGTACAATATACCCGACGATGTCCTTATCAGGGCATCTTACCCCAACGCTTATGACGACGGTAGCTTTTCGGACGGCTGGATGTCATTCCCCTAAGTATCCGTAATCGAGGGCGGGGTCTGATTTCCCCTTCACCCTCTGCTCAGGGACTGTCTTAGGGCATGGAACCTCTGTCCCTGTCAGTTTATGCCGAACGACTTCAAGAACATAATGGGCACGGCTGTGCTCAATAGGGTTTTAGAGATCGACCTCGGTGTCCACGACATCGAGGATGCCTATGACCTTTGTAAATCTCGACATAACACCTATTACCTCCAAGTTAAGCTAGGACGGGAGGGCTTCGTTCGAGCCCTGGAGGACTCGAAGAAGTACACCAGGGGCAATTGCCTATTCGTCTCGGGCAACTGGGAGTTCGGTGATAACGAGCCCGTGTCGCAGAGGTTTTTTCGGGTTCCTCGTCGTCTCGACACTCTTCCAAGTAAACACTGCACCCTTACTTTTTTTCCTATATTTTTCTATGTTTCTTTGTACTGCCGAGCTGATACTTTTCTGTTTTGTTGTGCAGGCATCATCAAAAGGAGGCATGAGGCCCGGCGAGTTGGCTGGGTTTGGAACGAGGCCTGGTTTTGGGCAGTAAGGAATTACCACGGCCACGAAGACAAAGCGGCCTGGTCGCTCCTCTGGTACGAATCGAAGTATAAATCTTATTTCAAAAGGACGATGGATCCGCGCCGGGTGCTTGAGCTTTTGGAAGGAGCCGAGCCCGCAGAGCCCGAGGCCGAAAAAGAGCGTCGGGTTGCTTCCGGTGCTGAGAATTTGGCTCTTGGCTCAGATACCGAGGTTTCGCCGAGGACAATGAGAGTGCGGCAAGTAGTCGACTCCTACCACTCTTCTTCAAGCTCGGTGGAAAGGGAGGAAGAAATGTCACCTCGCCGAACTCTAAAGACCATGGATATGAGCGCTTTAGTGTTCGGGGGCCAAGCTCCTGAGGGAACCTCGACCCCTGCTGCTGCCGATGCTACCAGTGCTTTCGCGATCCATCCGAGCTCCATCTCGGTCGACATAGTCACTTCTGCACCAGCTTCCGTTTTGCCGACGAGTCAGGAAGTTCGGCGACCGCCTGCCAAAATCTCGTAGGGGCAGTCTCGGTCAGGGAAAAGGCAAAGGATCCGGGGTCCTGTCGCGGGGGTCCGAGCTCGATCGTGGTAGCGGAATCTGCTCATCCAGCTATCTGGGAGCCAGATTTTCTACTCGAGCCAGGGAGATCACTGACCATTGAGGACTATATTCTTTGTAAGGCTGGTCCCCTTGTTCTTAGGGAGCTTGGGCGAGCCTGGGCCCTGCCGCAAGATATGGCTATTTTGGAGGGTTATGATGACAAGAAGCTGATGCCGTCAGCATTAAAGTCATCCCTCTCGGTACGTTTTGTAAAAACTTCCTTTTTTAATTTTTTGCTAAGTATTTCATCTCGGCCTTTGTTTTCTTAATGCTTGTTTCTTCGACAGACGACGTAGAAGTGCATGGTTGCCTTAAACAGGTTCCATGATCATGGCCCTGCGATCAATAAGCTGGAGGCCGAGAAGATGAGTCTTCAGGCAGCTTTGGATGCCAGCACTCAGAAGGCGCAGAAGATGGAAGATATAAAGGATGGCCTGAAGATCAGTCTCAATAACGCCAAGGATGAGAATCAGAGGCTGAGGCTTGAAGCTGAGACTGAGAAGAAGAGGTCAGCCGAGCTCATGGCCTCCATGGAGAAGCTGAAGAGTGATCCTGAGGCTAGGCTTCAGGCCCGGGATGAGAAAGTGACAGACCTTGAAAGGCTAAGAGAAGAGGTCGAGGCCAAACTTGAGACGGAGCATGAAGCTGTTTTTCAAGATGGTGTGAAGCAGGCGACGGTTGATTATGTGGAACAAGTCATCAGGGTGGGAGATAAGACCTGGGAAATGGGATGGCGCGATGTCTTGAACGAGGCGGGTATCCCCGAGGACCACCAAGCCTACGAAAATCCGCCCAAGTTCCCAGTCTTAATGCCCAAGCCGAGCCTTGCCCCTACTGCTTCTGAGGTTCCTCCTACTGATGCTGCGAATGAACCTCCTCCAACTGGGATCGAAGCCCCAGAGGTCGATGCCGAGACTTCTGCCTCCTGAAGATTCTTTCTGTTTTCATCTTCTTAATGTAGTTTTTTTTCTTCATAAATGTGTCTTTCTGTTCCTTATGTAATGAAAAACAACTTTGGCAAGACAATTTGGAACTTTCTTTGCTTGTATCCAGATGTTCTTCCTTCAAACATTTTTTGAAAATTGTATGTCTGGTCTCGTTTTTATAACCAGAGATAAGCGTTGGACCTTGGTTCCCTGACCGGAGGTTGGCTTCCGACTTTGGTTCTATAACCGAAAGATCAAAGTACCCGACCTCGGTGCTATAACCGGAATACCATAGTATCCGACCTAGATTCCATAACCGGGAGGCCATAGTATCTGACCTCGGTTCCATAACCGAGAGGCCATAGTATCTGACCTTAGTGCTATAACTGGAAGGCCATAGTATCCTACCTAATTTCCATAACCGGAAAGCCATAGTATCCGACCTCGGTGTCATAATCGGGAGGCAATGGATTCCGAATTTATCCATAGTGTAGATTAGTTCATTGACCGAGCTCATACAGGAGCAAGTTGGATATAGGATACAACATTTTTTCCTCGGTGATAAGATACTTGGTTCTATAACCGAAGTAGTCACCATGGGCAAAATCAAGATATGCCCAGCTGGTATTCTTACCGAACCCAGGGTGGTCACGTAGCACTCTTGCCGAGCTGCTAAATGTCGAGATCGAGACATGCCTGGCTGGTACTTTTACCGAGGCCAAGTAATCACGGAGCACTCTTGCTAAGCTGCTTTACGGAGTTCTCCATCTTGGGGAATTGAGAACAACAAAGACTGCTTTTTATTGATCTTGAGAGTTGAATACAATTTAGAAGTATAATTTCTTGAGGTGCGTTGCATTCCACGGCCATGGTAACTGTTTACCATCCATGTCCTCAAGTTTGTATCCGGATTGTCCGGCAGCCGAGATCACCTTGAATGGCCCATGCCAGTTCGGTGCCAGCTTGCCTTGGTTTGGATCTTTGTCTGCTGGGAGTGTCTTCTTCAAGACCAGCTCTCCAACTGAGAATCTCCTTTCTCAGACTCTTTGATTATAGCCCTTAGCCAATTATTGCTGATAGGCAGCTAAGCGGATGGCTGCTGCTTCTCTGCATTCTTTAACTAGGTCTATTTCTCGAGCCAGATTCGCTTTGTTTTGGCCTTGGTTTAAGAGTTCGGATCTCAAAGTCAGGAGGCCGACCTCGAGTGGAATTACAGCTTCCATCCCATAAGCTAAGGAGAAAGGCATTGCCGAGGTGTAGCCTTGGAGTCTTCCTATATGCCCATAGGACACTTGGGAGTTCGTCCACCCATGTTCCCTTAGCTCGGTCGAGTCTCTTCTTGTGTCCGCCGAGAACCACTTTGTTGGAGATTTCGGCTTAACCGTTGCACTGTGGGTAGGCTGGGGTAGAATAGTAGTTTCTGATGCCGAGCTCCCGGGAGAAGTTCTTGAAGAGGTTGGAATCGAACTGGGTCCTGTTGACCGAGACCAAAGCCCGTGGGATGCCAAGCCTCATGATGATGTTCTTCCACACGAAGCCCTTGGAGTCTTGTTCGGTGATGGAAGACAGTGGCTCTGCTTCTACCCATTTGGTGAAGTAATCGGTGGCTACTATTAGCCACCTCTTATTCACTGAAGCTCAGTGGAGTTGTCCTACAATGTCCAGCCCCCATTTGGCAAAGGGCCACGGGTTGGAGAGTGGGCTCAGATCGTGTGCTGGCTGATGAAGGGAGTGTCAGAATTTCTCGCACTTCTCGCACTTCTTGGCATATAGCTGAGCATCCTTCTGCATGTATGGCCACCAGTAGCCTTGGCTGATGGCTCTGTATGCTAGTGACCGACCTCCGATGTGGCTGCCATAGATTCCTTCATGAATTTCATAAAGAAAGTCTTCAACTCTGCTCGGGTGAACACACTGAAGGTAGGGGCCAGTAAACGACTTCATATAAAGCTTGCCTTCTGGAGACAACCAAAACCGAGCTACTTTAAGCCTGATCTTGTGAGCTTCATTCTTGTCTTCAAGAAGTTGATCGTCTCTGAGATGCGAGATGATCGGGTACATCCAGCACGGACTGAGATCAACGCATCGAATTTGCCGAGGTGGGTGAAGTTATATGCTTGGTGCTTCTAATGATTCCACCTAACAATTCTTTTTCTCCCAGCCTCGACGAGAGAGGCCAAGTTGGCGAGAGCTTTGGGATTGGAATTGGAATCTCTACCGACCTGCTTGACTTCAACTTTTCTAACTGAGAGAAGAGCTTTTTCGTAACAACTAGGTAGGCTGCCATCCTTTCGTCGCAAGCTTGGTAGTCTCCGCTCAGCTGGCTCGTCACCAACTGTGAGTCGCTGAAGACCCCCAGCTGCTGTGCCCTCAGGATTTTAGCGTTGTTGAGTCCTGTAATCAGTGCTTCATACTCTGCTTCGTTGTTGGAAGCCTTGAAATTAAGTGTTAGGGCTTGTTCGATGACCAGTCCTTCTGGATATTGGAGGACTATGCCAGTGCCAGCCCTTTTGAATATTGATGATCCGTCGACGAAGACCTTCCATGCTGAATCAAGGAACTGCTTCTAAGGTCGTTCTTTTTTCATCTAAGTCTCAGTGTCGAGCGGGCTCGGTGTCGAACTAGGAGAGATGAACTCCACGATGGAGTCAGTTAAAACTTAGGCTTTGATCACCGCTCTAGGTTGATACTGGATATCATACTGCCCCGGTTCGGCAGCCCATTTTGATACTCTTCCAGAGAAGTCAGCCTTGTTGAAAAAGGACTTGAGTTGCTGCTCTGTGACAACTATTATTGTGTAGGTCTGGAAGTAGTGGGAGATTTTGCAAGAAGCGCTGATGAGCGCTAATGCGAGTTTCTCCATTGGCAGGTACCTGGTATCGGCATCAAGAAGGATCTTACTCGTGTAGTAGATGGGTTGCTGCTACCTGTCTTCCTCTCTGACGAGCGCTGAGCTTACTGCATGATCCGAGACCGCCAGGTACAAGTAGAGCGCTTCTCCCTGTTTCGGAGTTAAAAGCAGGGGTGGTGAAACGAGATATGCTTTGAGCTCTTGTAGTGCTTGGTCGCACTCCAGAATCCATTGGAACTTAAGATTTTTTTTCAGAAGCTGAAAGAAAGGTTATCATTTATTTTGAAGCTCGGCTGATGGAGTGGTTGAGTGCGGCAGCCATGCCTGTGAGCCTCTGGACCTGTTTTGCCGTTGTTGGACTCTGTAATCCCTTGATCGCCGAGATTTGATTTGGATTTGCTTCAATCCCTCTTCTTGTGACCAGGCTTCCTATGAATTTGCCGGAGCAGACACCAAAAGCACATTTGGAGGCGTCCAGCTTGAGTTGGAACCTCTTGAGGATGTCAAATGCTTCACTTAGGTCTGCCAAGTGGTCCTATGACCTTTTAGACTTGACAACCTTGTTGTCAATGTAGACCTCCACTGTTTTGCCGAGCTGGGCCTGGAACATTTTGGTTACCAGCCTTTGGCAAATCGCCCCTGCATTTTTTAACCCAAAGGGCATCACTTTATAGCAGTAGATGCCTCTAGGTGTTATGAATGCGATCTTTTCTTCGTCAGGCCCATGCATCGGGATCTGATGGCAACCTCGATAGGCATCGAAAAAACTCAACTGTCATGACCGGCCGTGGCGTTGATCTTCTGGTCGATCTTTGGGAGCAGAAAGCAGTCTTTTGGACATGCCTTGTTGAGGTCAGTGAAGACGACGCAGACTCTCCACTTCCTGGTCTTCTTCTTGACCACCACCGTGTTGGCCAACCAATTCGGATAATGAACTTCTCTTATTGCCTTGGCTTCTAGCAGTTTTTCGACCTCCTCGATCACGGCTTCAGTTTGTGGGATTCTCGTCCCGCGAGCCTTCTGGACTACAGGTTTGTGCTTCGGGTCCACATTCATTTTGTGGCACATGACCTTAGGATCAACGCCAGGCATTTCATATGGGGTCCAAGCGAGAAGCTCTTTGTTTTGTAATAGGAAGTTTAGCAGCTTGGACCTGTCTGGCTTAGTGAGCTGTCTTCCGAGCAGAAAGTACCTCTGAGGATCGCTGGGGTCGATCCTGATCTCGATCAGATCTTCAATGCTTTCCTGCTTCGGGTCTCGGCCAACATTGTCCAGCTCTGCTTCTAGTTCTGCCATATGTACCTATTTTGGCTCCTCCTTGTTGGAAAATTAGGTGGGCTTCTAGGATAGGTTTCAAAAACTTTTGATCCACTTGATGCAGGGATCAACTATCTAGAAGGCTACCAATGTGTCTTCGATGCAAACCCTCTATCTCATCTATCATGATCAGTAATTCAATCTATCTAGGAGATAGAAAATCAGTAATAAACATGCAACAAAGATCTATATCATACAAGGAAATAGATTATACCTTTGGAGCTTGGTTGTGCTCTAATGGAGAATTTGCTACTTTCTTTGATGACGAACTCTTTCGCGAATCAAATAGGTTTCTCCAAAACCCAATGGCCTTCCACGCTATTACCCGAATCAGAATCTCTTTCTCAAGAAGATGGGTGGGATCTTCAAGAGAAGACAACTAGGAACTTAAAGGAACTAGAAGAGGGAGAGAAGAGAAGTGCAACTCTTGCACAAAGGGGGTTGGGCGTGAATTCCAAGGGTGGACGTCCAAGCCCCCTTTAGTTCCCTATTTATAGCTTTTGCAAACTACTCTTTACTAATTTAATTAGAAGTCTCACTTCCAAATTAATTAGTAACCTTCTTCTCTTTCTTAATTACAATAGAAGTCTCACTTCCATTAATAATTAGAAATATACTATTACCACTATTAGAAGTCTCACTTCAAATAGAAATAGTAACTTTCCTTTTAGAGTTCAACTAGAATTATTATTCGTCTGATGATTGGGCTAGCGTGGGGACCACTAGGGATCCTTAGAAAGCTGGCTCCAACTGGGACACGCGACCCCACATCTCATGTACAATCCGGGCCCACAGTTAATTGCAAATAATTCCACTATATAAATGCAATTGAACTCCAGTCTTAGGAAATTACATAGAAGACCCTAAACTTCCCTATTACCACAAGTAGGCCCCTCCATCAATATCCATGGATCAATTAGACCTGTCTTTTAAACTAGATCCATATATCTTATTATCCTTGAGCCCCAATTAATTATAATGATCAATGGTACCTTTCCAATTAACTCTTAATTGGAATGGGTGTACACTTACCAATGATTAAATCCATTAATAGGCACAAGGGGATATTAGAGATAGATTCCATCTTGACCATTGAATGTTCCCACAGCTCTACTACCACGTACCCAAATCACCGAGGTGTTGACCTACAGTTGGCCTCACTCATTGGTGATTCAAAGCAAATGAATAGATAGAAACTTGAGTTCATTAATGTCTCAGGATTGAGAGCCTATTGCTAGGGAATTATGAGAGCAGACCTTAATATAAAGACAGTGTTTATAAGGTGCTTCTCATGGTCCTTCAATACATCCAATGTACCAGCACTATGATCCAGAATCTTTCATTCTGATAATCGAGACAAATCACACTATCTCATAGTGATTAAAATGCTGCAACTTTGTCAGTATGAGATGTCCAGTCTCATCACTGGTTGTGAAGATATTCAAGTATAAGATTTATTATACATGTCTCCCGTATGTGGATCTCATCCATACACATGTATTATATCTAGTATACTTATGGACTCCGGTTCATCTCATGAACCATTATGTCATTTGTATTGGTTATGTGCAAGTATATAATTAAACACCATTCATCTCATGAAATGGAAAGCATGAATATATTGATTAATAAAGAAATGAATCAATTTATTACATCATATGCTGGTATTGAGACCATAAAACTAACACTCCTCGCCAGGTACTACGGCCATTAGGCATTGCTTGGCCATCTGCTGGTCGGCCCTGACCGTGACCACCTCAACTCTGTCGTTCTCTATCTCCAACGGAAACTTGAATTTTTGGTTATGGGTGGAAGGTACAACTTCCATATTGTGTAGCCAGGTTCTCCCCATTATGGGATTGTAGGGGGACGGTGCATCTACCACAAGGAAACCGGCCATCATAGAAGCGCCTACAATTTGGACTTTGAGGGAGATTGTTCCCTTGGGGTATACAAGTTTGGACCTGAAACCCACCAGGGGAGTGCGTGCCTCCTGCAGGTCCCCTTCTCTGAGACCCATCTTCTTGAAGCTATCGAAGTAGAGGATCTCAGACGAGCTGCTAGGGTCCATGAGAATCCTCTGCACCCAACAATTCTTCAATTTTAGGGTTACGATCAGTGGATCGTTTTGGGGGAGCTTGACGCCTTCTAGGTCCTAATCTGAGAACCAGATCTTGGGCCTTTCTTTCCGAGCCTTCTTGGCAACGGCTGGCTCCAGCTCAGCTGTCATCACCTGTTTGTCGTGTGAGGCCCTCCTGGCCTCGGCACGAGCTTAGTTCTCCATTTTGGAGGGGGAGCTAGTTGCATGACATTTATTATTCTTTCCGACTCTTCGATGTCTTGATCATCGTTGTTTCGGCACTGAGCTTGGTTGATGTGTCTGTCCCCTTCTTTCATGTAGTCCTTCATGTGCCCATCCTTGACGAGCCTCTCAAGATGTGACTTTAGGGACATACAGTCTTCAGTTCTGTGCCCATTTTGTTTGTGATAGGCACATAATTTGCTCTGATCACGGGTGGAAGGGTCATCCTTCATGAGCTGCGGCCACTGGAAGTACGGCTGTGGCTTGATCTTGCGAGGAGCCTACAGATTGGCTGTTTGAAGATCGTGTTGACGGCCTTGTATGTGGTGGAGGCGGTGGAGGCTGGCTGCACTTCCTTAGCTCGGTGAGCTTGCTTGAACTTCTTGCTGCCTCCTGAGGTAGGGAACGAGACCTTCGCCGAGCTCGTGGAAGCCCGGTTTTAGTCCGCCTCCTCTTTCCGAGACGACTTCTGTTCCTTCTTGGAAGTTCGGTCTTCGTGAGAGAAGCCGAAGTTCTCTCGAGCTCGGAGCTCGTCTTCCTCTTGCTCGACATATTGATTTACCCGGGCCATTAATGCTTTCATCGTGACCACGGTATACCAGACCAATTCTCTTCGAATCTCATTGCCCGGCAGCAGAGCCTGTTTGAAAGACTTGATCGCCACCTCTTCAGAGGAGTCTTCGTCCTAGCTGTAAACCGTCCAGAACCTATTGGCGAACTGAGTGATATTCTTGGTCTGCCTCATTCTGAGAGCCATTACATCCTCGTCTGTTTTGGGGATGATTCTGTGTGCTTGGAACTTCTCCACGAAGGAGTTTTTGAGTTGCCGCCAGTTCGAAACTGACTCTTCTGGAAGTGCACAGAACCACCTTTTGGGGAAGGTCTCCCAGATTAGAGGAGAAAACTTTACAGTTTAGGTGACCCTCATCTTTCCAAATCGACATCTTCTGAGTAAAGTGTCGGAGATCTAGAGTTGGGTCCGAGTTCTCGTCGTATAGGGTAAACCTCGGGACGCTGAATCTTTCAGGGAGAGCAAAGCCCCTGATCTCCTGAGAGAAAGGAGATGCACCAAGATCATCAGAGCCGTACGTCTCGGAGGAGACCGATCGCTTCCATATTCTTCTCGAATGTCTGCTTGATTTGTTAATCAAGCCATTCCCTCAGGTCATCACTGTCTTCTGGCATCTGACCCGACCTTTTCGTTGAATGGCCGCTGCTCGAACCCTCGTCATGAGCTCGGTCGTGCCTCTTTTTATCTAGGATTCGCCTCAAATCCTGGTTGGCCGACAGAGCTTGTTTGCTTCTAGGGGGTTGAGTCGCAGTCCTCGTTTCTTTTGAAGTTCATGTTGGAGTTGACGAATCAACTTGTCCTACTCTTGGATAACAAGGTTTTGGGCCCTGATACCCTCGAGGGAGAGTGGCAATTGTCGTTGCCATCAGCGGGATGCTTCCCATTATCCCGTGAGGAATGCTCTCGTAAAAGATTATTTTGCCGAGAAGGCCCTGGTCGAGGGTTATCTTCTTGGGGAGGTGATATCTCCTCCCTTGAAGACAAACCCGATTGAGTGCGAACACTTCCCACGCCTTCTGCGCCTGACCTCCTCTGGCGAAGGTCCAGAGAAATTCCGGCAAGAATACCGATGTAAATCCCGGCGGGAGTACCAGTGGCTGTGGTAATTTCTTTGAAGATTCTCTGCCCTTCTTAGCTCGCGGAGGCATGGTGTTTGGGAAAATTTTTGAATCGTCTTCCCACAGACGGCGCCAATTGTAAGTGCCTAAAAATTACGGACTTGGGATGAGATTTAGCTCTCCTCGACGAAGATAAAAATGCCTTAAGCCTGAAAGGGGAGAAGAAGAGCAGCAGTCAAAGACCCTAGCTGTAGTCAGCGCAAGGCTCTCCGATACCTGAGTCGGTTCCGTCACTAAGCAGAGGATGGAGATTAATAGTAAGGGAGTTGTATGTTATGCGTATTGCAAGTTATGCACAGCGTACCTTGTATTTGCAATTGGGTCCTCTATTTATAGATGATGGAATCGACTATGGTCGGTGGGCCCTGTGATGTGATCTCATCAGCCCACTTTCCATTAAATGACAGTCCCATCATAGCCCATGCTGTCCCATCGTAGCTCATCCCGACTCACCGGGCCTTACCCTAGTGCCTTGGGAGCTGTGGACGCCGAAATATTAGGGACCATGGGCAGCAAGATGGCTTATCAACCCTACTTGCGTATGCCCTTGTCTTATCACATGTCCCATGACGTGGTTGAGCTTCCATAGAACTTCGGTTGTCAGTGTCTGTCTCGACTAGCCTCCTGGCACTACTGCCGAGATGCGTGACTGAGGCCAGGACACGGTGCCAAGGTCAAGAGTGACTGAGGTCGGGAGCGACCTCTATCTCGATTGGCGTCCAGG
This sequence comes from Litsea cubeba, assembly GCA_012931725.1. Lineage (NCBI taxonomy): Eukaryota > Viridiplantae > Streptophyta > Magnoliopsida > Laurales > Lauraceae > Litsea > Litsea cubeba. Next base: position 45,443,027 of record CM022948.1, on the reverse strand, counting down.
CACTGTTGCCAAGATGCGCGTGGCGAGGTCGAGACATATGTAATCTCATTGTGTTGGGAATATCCCCACACAAAGTATATTTTCCACCATTATTTGATTATAAAACATAGGTGTTGAAATTAAATCGATTTATGATCATCTAGTATTTTGGCCTATTGTTTTCATGAAGCAATAACTTTTTATTTGAATGTTTTCTCTAATATTGAAAGGGAAGGTTTTCATTCAGGTCCTATAATGTGAGAGACCTTTATTTACCAATCCTCAATAAGTATTTGGTGTATGTGTATTATTCATGTTCATAATTTCTGTAAGTGCACAAAAATTCACAGACCCGGGGGGTAGTGTTCTTGAGACTCACTGAGGAGGACGAAGGCTGAAGCTCCTTGTCTCCTCGTTGATGATGGAAGAACCGATGCCTGAGAACCTGGAAGAGGGAGAAGAAACAGGTCAGAGGACGCTGGCTGTGGGCAGCGCAGGGCTATCCGATGCCTAAGTCAGTATGAGAACTGGACAGTAGTATGGAGATTTGGAGAAGATGGAATTTGGGCATGGCGTACCAGAGTTATTGGCCCTGGTTTTGTGTATGGTGTGTTGGATCGGGCCTCCTTTGCTCTCTGCGCCTGTTGCTCCTTATATGGACAGGAAGAGGGAGAGAGAAGGCTCCGTGCTCTGACAGGAAGTCTTAGCGCAGTCCATCTGTCCCATCGGACCATACCCTGGCACCCAGGGAACTGTGGACGTCGTTCTGTCAGAAGGCATGGGCGGTATGGGAGGCTCTGTCAGATGATATGGGCGGTGCCCTTGTCTTATCGCACGTGCTGTAGCGTGCATGAGCATCCAAGGGAGGACAGCTGTCAGCCCCTGCCTTGGCTAGCTCTGGCATCCTGACCGAGGTCAGGGTGTGTTGCCGAGGTCGGGGAGCCGAGGTCGGCGGCGACCTTGACTGACTTGGCTGGAGACCTCGCAAGGACGCCGAAGTGGAGGACCGGGATGAAGTCCCTAGCCGGGCTGGGGACACCCTGGTCGAGGTGGAGCTCTGCCGAGATGGAGGAGTTGTGTAAGGGACTGAGATGGAGTTCATGGCCGAGACTAAGGTGACTAGTGAGGCAGGGGATCTCGGTTGATGCCTGGGCTCCGTTGCCGAGGTCCAGGGTGACAGAGTTCGGTTGGCGCCCCGGTGTTGAGTGCGCGTGGCCGAGGTGAGGCTTTGACCGAAGTGGGAGCACTTGGCCGAGCTGGTGGAGGTTGAGATGAGCCTTGCCGAGATGGACTAGCTGGCCCTGGAGCACGAGATGGAGCATCAGGCCAGTATTCCGGTGAGTTTGGAAATATCCCCACACAATAGCCCCCCAGCTTCTGAGCTCATTAGACTTCTCTTTGAGGTCAGAAGCTAAGTATCATGGAGGACAACACTTGTGCCTTGGAGCTGCTCATAGTTTTGAGATGACTGGCTGGCAATGGACCAGAGCTAGAGGTTGGCATCACTGTTAGGCTGTAACATGGTGCTTTTGTCGAGCTGGAGAGTCATACAACTGCCGAGCTGGAGAATGCATTGCTGCTGAAACCCAAGAGATGATGGCTCATTACCAGTGGTGTACTCTTGTTTAGGAGTATTATGCTACTGCTGCTGAGAAGGAGGCGAGCTATAGACTGGTGCTGCTGCCAAGCTGGAGACTGGCACTGCTGCCGAGCCAGATGAGGTTCCTGCCGAACTGGAGGTTGGCGCTGCGGCCAAGTTAGAGACTGGCACTGCTTGTCAAGAATGCATGTGGCCGAGACCAGCATGAAGTTGAGACCAGCATGAGGCTGAGCCAGCGTGAGGCCGTAGCCAGCACTTGGACAGACCAGCATGAGGGTGAGCCACCGTGAGGCCGTAGCCAGCACGTGGACAGACCAGCATGAGGTCGTAAATGCGGTCGAGACCATCATGAGGCCGAGCCAGCATGAGGCCGTAGCAACACGTGGACGGACCAGCAAGAGGTCGTCAATGCAGTCGAGACCATTGTGAGGCCAAGCCAGCGTGAGGTCATAGCCAGCACGTGGACGGACCAGCAACAGGTCGTAAATGCGGTCGAGACCATCGTGAGGCCGTAGCCAGCATGTGGACGGACCAGCAAGAGGTCGTAAATGCGGTCGAGACCATCATGAGGCCGAGCCAGCGTGAGGCCGTGGCCAGCACGTGGACGGACAAGCAAGAGGTCAGGGCGCGTAGCCTGAGACCTTCATGAGGCCGAATCTGCGTGAAGCACGTAGCTAGCACGAGGGCGACACCAGCATGAGGTGGAGAATCTGGCACGTAGCCTGAGTCCTTCATGAGGCCGAACCTACATCAAGCGCGTAGCTAGCAAGAGGGCGACACCAGCATCAGGTGGAGAATTTGCACGTAGCCTGAGTCCTTCATGAGGCCGAACCTGCGTAAAGCGCGTAGCTAGCACGAGGGCGACACCAGCATGAGGTGGAGAATCTGGCGCGTAGCCTGAGTCCTTCATGAGGCCGAACCTGCGTGAAGCGCGTAGCTAGCACGAGGGTGACACCAGCATGAGGTGGAGAATTTGGAGCGTAGCCGAGACCATCATGAGGCCGAACCTGCATGAAGCGCGTAGCTAGCACGAGGGCGACACCAGCATGAGGTGGAGAATTTGGCGCGTAGCCTGAGTCCTTCATGAGGCCGAACCTGCGTAAAGCGTGTAGCTAGCACGAGGGCGACACCAGCATGAGGTGGAGAATCTGGCGCGTAGCTTGAGTCCTTCATGAGGCCGAACTTGCGTGAAGCGCGTAGCTAGCATGAGGGCGACACCAGCATGGGGTGGAGAATTTGGCGCGTAGCCGAGACCATCTATGGCCGAACCTGCGTGAAGCGCGTAGCTAGCACGAGGGAGACACCAGCATGAGGTGGAGAATCTGGCGCGTAGCCAAGACCATCATGAGGCCGAACCTGCGTGAAGCGTGCAGCTAGCACGAGGGCGACACCAGCATGAGGTGGAGAATTTGGCGCGTAGCCTGAGTCCTTCATGAGGCCGAACCTGCGTAAAGCGCATAACTAGCACTAGGGTGACACCAGCATGAGGTGGAGAATTTGGAGCGTAGCCTGAGTCCTTCATGAGGCCAAACCTGCGTAAAGCGCGTAGCTAGCACGAGGGTGACACCAGCATGAGGTGGAGAATCTGGCGCATAGCCTGAGTCCTTCATGAGGCCGAACCTGCGTGAAGCGCGTAGCTAGCACGAAGGCGATACCAGCATGAGGTGAGGGTACGTAGCCTGAGTCCTTCATGAGGCCGAACCTGCGTGAAGCGCGTAGCTAGCACGAGGGTGACACCAGCTTGAGGTGGAGAATTCTGGCACGTAGCCGAGACCATCATGAGGCCAAACCTGCGTGAAGTGCGTAGCTAGCACGAGGGCGACAGCAGCATGAGGTGGAGAATCTGGCGCTGCTGCCGCGATGCACGAAGTCGAGATCTGACACGTAGCCGAGATGCAAGAGATCGAGATCTGGCACGCGACCGAGATGTAGGAGCACGGGGCTCTGGACGACTAATGGCGGTAGAGGACAGTGCGATCAAGGCTGACAGTAGAGGACCGTGCCGTCGAATATGACGGTAGAGGGTTGTGCGATCGAAGCCGATAGTAGAGGGTCGTGCCGATGTCTATGAAGCTGACGGCGCCATCGAAGCTGACAGCAGAGGATCGTGCCGTATGATGGTAGAGGATCGAACGATCGAAGCTGACGGGCCATCGAAGCTGGAAAAAAAAAAGGAGGCTTCAGTAGCCCCCCGAGCTGGAAGGGACTTCTGCCAAGCTGGGGGCGTCTACTGAGCTAGGAGTGTCTGCGGCTGGAGGCACACGCCGAGCTGGGAATATCCGCCGAGCTGGAGATGTCTGCTGAGATGGAGTCGCCTGGCTTCTTTCATAGAGGTCAAAGCGTTCCAGAGCTCGGGCTCCGTCTAGCTGAGGACTCTTCTGCCGGGAGGGCCCCAGTCAAAGGTTATCTCATCGGGATGGTGCTGTGACCCCCTTAGAGGATGAACCTGACTGAGTTTCTGGCTTGTGGACGCTCGTTGGACCAGATCTTGCTGTGGACCTTTCCTGGTGGGGGGACCGTCGGCAGCTGTGTTGACAATGTCAGTGGTTCCTTTCCCTTTCTGGTTCTTCGAGGCATGGTGTTAGGGAAGATGGATTTTTGCTCAGTTCCCCACAGACGGCGCCAATTGTAAGTGTACAAAAATTCACAGACCCGGGGGTAGTGTTCTTGAGACTCACTGAGGAGGACGAAGGCTGAAGCTCCTTATCTCCTCGTTGATGATGGAAGAACCGATGCCTGAGAACCTGGAAGAGGGAGAAGAAACAGGTCATAGGACCCTGGCTGTGGGCAGCGCAGGGCTCTCTGATGCCTAAGTCAGTATGAGAACTGGACAGTAGGTTGGAGATTTGTAGAAGATGGAGTTTGGGCATGGCGTACCAGAGTTATTGGCCCTGGTTTTGTGTATGGTGTGTTGGATCGGGCCTCCTTTGCTCTCTGCGCTTGTTGCTTCTTATATGGGCAGGAAGAGGGAGAGAGGGGGCTCCGTGCTCTGACAGGAAGTCTTATCGCAGTCCATCTGTCCCATCGGGCCATACCCTGGTGCCTAGGGAACTGTGGACGTCGTTCTGTCAGAAGGCATGGGCGGTATGGGAGGCTCTGTCAGATGATATGGCAGTGCCCTTGTCTTATCGCACGTGCTGTAGCGTGCATGAGCGTCCAAGGGAGGATAGCTGTCAGCCCCTGCCTTGGCTAGCTCTGGCATCCTGACCGAGGTCAGGGTGTGTTGCCGTGGTCGGGGAGCCGAGGTCGAGGGCGACCTTGACTGACTTGGCTGGAGACCTTGCAGGGACGCCGAAGTGAAGGACTAGGATGAAGTCCCTAGCCGGGCTGGGGACGCCCTGGCCGAGGTGGAGCTCTACCGAGATGGAGGAGTTGTGTAAGGGAATGAGATGGGGCTCCTGGCCGAGACCAAGGTGACTAGTGAGGCAGGGGATCTTGGTTGATGCCTGGGCCCCGTTGCCGAGGTCCAGGGTGACAAAGTTCGGTTGGCGCCCCGGTGTTGAGTGCGCATGGCCGAGGTGAGGCTTTGACCGAAGTGGGAGCACTTGGCCGAGCTGGTGGAGGTTGAGACGAGCCTTGCCGAGATGGACTAGCTGGCCCTGGAGCACGAGATGGAGCATCAGGCCAATATTCTGGTGAGTTTGGAAATATCCCCACACAGTTTCCATACAGATAAGTTGCATGGTAAGTCTATTAATTGCATATTCTTACAATATTTAGTTATAAAGTGTTGCCAAATTATTTATAGTGTAAATGGAAAGAAAAGTTGTTTCTATGACGGTATATCTTTTAATATATTTCTTTTTTATCACGAAAAAGATCATTCATATTTGTGGCAACCTTTTAAGGAAAGTCCTCTTCAAACGAAAATATTGCCCCATTCTTGATTCTTCTACTTTTGTTCCCAAATATGTATATATCAACTACTTTAATTCGTCTCTTTAAATAGTGGTTTTGCCTTCTAAATAGACTTCGATCCTGAAGGCATACTCGAAACTAAAATCATGGAAAAAAAAAAACATATCCTCATCTTCATCCATTAATGAATGTTCGAAACCTAATTACATCACCAAGTATCTTTTTATCTATATGAACACAAAAATCTGATACCAATTGAAACCCCGGATAGAGATTTCAAACTCAGATTTCTAACTCATGCCATACTTGGCCAGCAAATCAAACATAAACTATAGTGTAATCATAGCAAATCTCAAGTACAACAAATCCCCAATGATCTAGATATGAATTTTGTTCAAAGTTCTTCACATCATAGCAAAATAAAAGGATGTTTGGAAATCGGGATATGCTCGCTATCCAAAATTTAACAAATTCATTCAATTTGACGCAATATTTGAATAGTGAGATTAAACCCATAAAGGACGACCCTTGAATTTTTTGTGCATTTTAAATTTCTTTAACAACTCCTTACGTGTTTGTTTAGAAGAACCACGAGAAATCTTGTTTAGGAGAATTCTAAACATTCCAATGCAGCCCCCCAAAGTGGACTCCAAATGCTCAACCCCACTCTAGCATTTGAAATGGTGAAATTATGGGAATTCATATGACTAAAAGTGTCATTTCATATGACGTGAAATTCTGAATTCTTGAATGAAATAGAGATTTTGGAATGCAAGGTGAAAAGATGTCACTTCCTCTTAGAAACTTCCAACAAGTCCAATTCCTTATCAAAAATGCCTTTAACCCGTGCACATTCAAATTTCACATGCTAGAATTCTAACATAGCATAGTCAGCACTCTATGATAGAGTCGCTGTTTGAATTTCATAACATTTCGAGGAAACGACTTGGTCCAAAACTTTTATCTAAAGGTTTTGGACTAACAAATAAGACTTTTAAGATTTTTTGAGAGTTTTTTCAGGTTTCTACGTATTCAAGATAAATACGAGAAAACAACACAAGTTTGTTGGAAAACAAAATTCACAGACAAATCTGATTGTAGAGAATTCATAACTAATTCGATCTAGAAAACTTCTTTTTCAGTTGATGACTAAGTAATCTAAAATTTTGAAGAATATATCAAAATCTAGTTCTTTATTGATTTGTACACAAACTTAACTAAAGGCAGGGTACAGGTCCTGTTGGAAATTATGTGGACCTCTAGGATAGGTTTCAAAACTTTTTACCCACTTGATGCAGGGGTCAACTATCCAGAAGGCTACCAATTTGTCCAAGATGCAAACCCTCTATCTCATCTATCATGATCAGTAATACAATCTATCTAGGAGATAGAAAATCAACAACTAACATGCTACAAATAAATCTACAACATATAAGGAAGTAGATTATACCTTTGGAGCCCGGTTGGGCTCTAATGGAGAAGTTGCTACTTTCTTTGAAGATGAAACGCTTTCACTTAATGAAAGTAAGATCTCCAACACCTTATGATCTTCCATGCTATGTCCCATTATCAAATTCTTTTCTCAAGGAGATGGGTGGGATCTTCTAAAGAAAACTACTAGAAACTCTAAGTAACTAGAAGGAGAACTAGAACTAGAAGAGGTTGTTGTGCAACACTTGCACAAGGAGAGATGTGGGCGTGAATTCCAAGGAGGGAAGTGAGCATGGATGTCTAGCCCCTAAGCTTCTCCTTTTATAACCCATAACACCCTCTCTAACTAATTATTAATTAGAAGTCATACTTCCATTAGAATTAGTAACTATCTTCTTTTACTATTACCACTATTAGAAGTCTCACTTCAAATAGAAATAGTATCTTTCTAATTCCTTCCTTTTAGAGTTTAAGTAGAATTAGTAACTTGGGCTAGCGTGGGGGCCACTAGGGATTCCTTAGAAAGCTGGCTCTAACTGGGACACGCGACCCCACATCTCATATGCAATCCGAGCCCACAGTTAATTGCAAATAACTCCACTATATAAATGCAACTGCACTCCAGTCCTAGGAATAAATTACATAGAAGACCCTAAACTTCCCTATTACCACAAGTAGGACCCTCTATCAATATCCATGGATCAATTGGACCTGCCTTCCAAAATAGATCCATATGTTATTATCCTTGAGCCCCAATTAATTATAATGATCAATGGTACCTTTTCAATTAACTTTTAATCGGAATGGGTGTACACTTACCAATGATAAATCCATTAATGGGCACAAGGGGATATTAGAGATAGATTCCATCTTGACCATTAAATGTTCCCACATATCTACTACCATGTGCCCAAATCACCGAGCTGTTGACCTACAGTTGGCCTCACTCATTGGTGATTCAAAGCAAATGAATAGATAGAAACTTGAGTTCATTAATGTCTCAGGATTGAGAGCTTACTGATAGGGAATTATGAGAGCAGACCTTAAGGTAAAGACAATGTTAATAAGGTGCTTCTCATGGTCCTTCAATACATTCAATGTACCAGCACTATGATCCAGAATCTTTCATTCTGATGATCGAGACAAATCACACTATCGTATAGTGATCAAAATACTGCAACCTTGTCAGTATGAGATGTCCAATCTCATCACTGGTTGTGAAGAAATTCAAGTATAAGATTTATTATACATGTCTCCCATATGTGGATCTCATCCATACACATGTATTATATCTAGTATACTTTTGGACTCCAGTTCATCTCATGAACCAGCATGTCATTCGTATTGGTTATGTGCAAGTATATAATTAAACACCATTCATCTCATGAAATGGAAAGCATGAATATATTGATTAATAAAGAAATGAATCAATTTATTACATCATATGCTGGTATTGAGACCATGAAACTAACAGGTTCGACCTAGAGTAGTTTACAAGGTTTGTAAAGAGTCGGTCACACCTCGGTCAATACAAATTATATAATAACAAAATTTATATGCATTCTATAGCCGACTAAACAATGAATCCAACCTGTAACTTTCTAATCCTTTCTGAAAAAAACTTGCTACTTTATATCTCAATCGAACAAGACTATTTTTTGTTAAAAATTCAAAAGATTTTTTTATAAGTACCCCCAAACGTTTACAGGATTTGCGAAAAGGCCCCTATAGTTTTAGTATTTGTAAATTGGCCCCCGCCTTTTTATTTTAATACCTGCCATGTCCACAAAATAAATGTTACTAACAAAAATGGGCAACTACCATGAGGTTGGTGTTGAGTTTATTTTTTTTTAAATCACAGTTTTACCCTTACACCCATTAAACAAGAGTGAGTATATTATTATTTTATCCCAAGTCCCAATTGCTTCTCTCTCAATAACCCTCTCTTGCACATGAAGCCTAATCTCACATTTTGAAACGTCCATGAATCAAAATGTTGGCCGCGTATGGATAGGATATATTATAACATATGTTAGATTGTCATTATGATAAATTTAGATTTAATGAAATGGACCCTCGATTGAGGAAACTAGATTTATGTAGGGTATGTTCTCCCACTAAATGTAACTCTTATTGTTACAAGAGAAAAAAAATAAGTCCAATCTTTTAAAATTATGCATATGGGGATAAAAGGGATAGGCAAAAGTGTCATTTCACTCTAAAGATTTATGGTGGTTGGAAGTTTACTAATTTTGGGACACGAAAGGTATTTAGCCTATTTATAAATACTTAAACCATAGGGGCCTATTTACAAATCCTTTTAACCTTATGGGGTTATTTACAAAAAGATCAATTAAAAGGGGCGTTTGGCCACAGGTCTTTCAACATTGCATTTTTTTGCAAAACGTCCACATTTTTCTTCAAATAGGCAATGGTATCAAGTTCAAAATAGTTAAAAATTCCAAAATGCCGCTCATGGATACACTCTCTCCGTTATTCAAAAACACTGAAAATCAAGCTATAAATTTCGTGAAGACGAAACGCTGAAAATCAGGCCGTAAATTTCTTCACAGAAAGTGAGATAAATTTATCTGAGTTTGTTTCATTTTTATAAATTTAACTGAGTTTGTGACAGAAAGTCAGATAAATTTATATGAGTTTGTTTCCAAACTCAAATAAATTCATATCAAACTTAGTTAAAAGTAAAGAGATGACATTGGTTGCTTCCAAGTGAGGACAGTACATTGGCAACCAGCCCAGTAGCGGTTACCCCTCTAATGGTAGAATCTTCGAGTTCTACAAAACTTCCTCAACAAGTTCTGCAACATCGTTCCCTCCCTTTGAATTTCGAAACTTGATCCATTCCCTCCCATTTGAATTTCGAAACTTCATCTAAAACTAGGAAATAAAATCCATTAGAGGAGTAAATCAGTCATGGAATATCATGTTAAGGAGCTTAAAACTAGGGATTAAATTCATGACATAACTTCAGACGGTTAGAAGGGCAAATCAGTCATACAAATATATGATATGTCATACTTAAGGACCTCCACCTTAAATAAGTCTAGGCGCATGGACTAGAGGCCTTAACCGAAAGTCCTATGATTAGAGGCCTTAAACGACAATATTAAGGGACCTCTGGCTAATTTCCCCCAATCAAAAATCACAATGTAACCCCAAAATCATAATCACAGCCCATATCTTTCCAATTTTACTTCCCTCCTCGCAGGGTCTATCTAATTTCTTTCAATGAAACTAAGATATGTCATGTGGGCATGTAATGTGGCCTACTAGTAGTCTTTGGGGTCAATTTCTAATGATATTTCTAGAGGTTTTGCCCCATAGCTTACCTTTAGATATGGCTTTTCCCTCCTCATTCTCCTAAACTCTAATTTCCCCTAGACCTTCTCCATGCTAGGGGATATAACAAAACTACCCAGACCTTCTTTTATTGAGGCACCTCCATTTCTTACTTTTATTTTTTATTTTTATCTTGGTATGTTTCTCTATTCCTCTTCCTTTACCAAACTTTTGGCCATTGCAACCTGTGCGGCCCACCTTTGTGTGAACATTCCACCTTTACATATTGAAGTGAAATAAGATACAATGAACATATTAAGAGTGGTTGTTCATATGATCAGATCTTAACAATGAAAGGTGGGCCTCGAATAAGATAAATTAGTTATTTCTCCATTTTATTTTATTTTAAGATCTTTTTACCATGATCCGAAAATGTTCAGTTTCTCGATCCTAGTACCAAAACTCACATTGGTTGATGGATGGTGAGGATGGGAGAATCATGAAATTTTAGTTGCATATCTTTCTTAGGATCGATTTGATTGGATGAAAATAATTCTTAGGAATTATAAAAAATTGCTTTACCGCTGATTTCTTATCTTGGACTTATTTTATTTGGATGGAACTGAATTCTCAGGAATTTAAAGAAATGAATTCATTTTCATTAAATATGGTTGGGCAAATCCATTAGTATGGATCTAAATTTCTAAAAATTCAAAGGACCCCATTATGCCATGAAAAGATGGGAACTACTTGTTCGCACGGAATTGTATTCCAATAAATTCTAAGGAACTCATTTTACCATGAAATCCTTTATCTTGAAAATTTATAACATATTTATTTATAGGAATAGAATTATTAGAAAATTGAAGAAAATCACTTTACCATGAATTTCTTATCGAAGAAAATATAATTCGATATTTTTTGTTTTCATGGAATTGAACTCCTAGGGAATATTGTCGTCGTCTTTTCATTAAAAAAAAAATATTGAAACAAAATCATAAAGTTATTGACTATTTCTTTTATTTGATAATTGATGTCAGTTTTGAATTTAGTGCATATTATAATATATGGGATAACTCTAAACATCAATAATACTGTAATATTATAATATTTTATTGTGTACAATTATAATTTACTTTTATTTAGATCTAAAAATATTTTATTCTATACATATCCAAATGTGCCCTAAGATCCCAAAGAATATATAAGAAAATGCATGTTAGAACACCACTCCTCAGTTAGAAATAATGCTATACATTTTTATCCAGACTCATTTAGACAGGCGCATGTTCAGCTCACAAATGTGACTATACAAGTTTTTATTGACCAAAATTCCAAACTCATTTAGAAGAATGTATTTTCCTTACAACATTGGTCCATGGTCCACATTATGTGTATTTTAGTTTTAAAATGGTGCAATTGTAGTTGGGGGAAAAAACCTCGTTTTTAAATTTCAGTTGAGAAAATTACATCTTCCCCTCCGGCAAAAGAAACTGAAAGCAAACTGACGTCTTCTCTCTGTGTTTTTTTCCTTAAATCAGGTAACGACCCTCCGTTGTGGTGGTATGTTCGTCTGCACGGCCATCAACCATTGCCTGGCTGATGGCATCGGCAGCAGTCAATTCCTCCATGCCTGGGCCCATTTCACCGCCAAACCCCACTCTCATCTTTCGGTCGCGCCGTTCCACTCCCGTTCCCTGTTATGCCCACGCGTCCCTCCCAGAATCACCTTCCCACACCCGGAATTTACCAAAACTGCCCCTCAACACTCCCTCTTGTTCGATCTCACCCAATTTACTACTACGCTCTCCCAACCATTGGTACCCACCTCCACAACCTTCACCCGTTCTCTTATCCTACGCCTCAAGAGGCTCTGCGTGCCCTCTCTAAAATGCACCTCCTTCGAAGCCCTCGCCTCACACGTGTGGCGAGCCTGGATCAAGACACTGAATCCACCTCCCCATCTCAGGATCAAACTCCTCTTCTCAATCAACATTCGGAAAAGGCTTAAACCCGAGCTGCCACAAGGGTTTTATGGGAATGGGTTCGTTCTGGGTTGTGCTGAGTCCACGGTTAAGGAGCTGGTCGATGCTAACTTGCGCTTTGGAGTGAAGTTGGTGCAGGAGGCAAAAGAGTCGCTTGATGACGAGTATATAAGGTCGATGGTTGATATTATGGAGGAAATGCGCCCAAGCCCCGATTTGTCAGCGAGTCTAGTAATCTCTCAATGGTCTAAGTTGGGATTGGACGAGTTGGATTTTGGTGAGGGTGGGCCATTGCACATGGGTCCTGTGGCTAGTGAAATCTACTGCCTCTTCTTGCCGGTTATTGGCGATCCCGATGCTACCAGGGTATTGATGTCTGTTCCCGAGAGTGTTGTCCCTGAGTTCGAGTATTATATGAATGATTTGGATTTGTCTGACAGAGATGAGAGAGAAGATGAAGGTATCGAAATTGTTTGATGATTTGAACGATACAAAGAGTTTGACCAAACATGGGTCTTTTCTTTGTCAATTACACTAATATCGATGCGTCTATCATCACATGATAAATAAATAAAAATAAAATGATGGCTTCTTGAACTAGTTGGAGAAGTCGAGTCGCATGAAATTGTTGGAAATAGGGTGGGCCTCTAGGATAGGTTTCAAAACTTTTGACCCACTTGATGCAGGGATATCAACTATCCAGAAGGCTATTAAAACCCAATCCAAGATCCATGTCCTCAATCTCTGTCATCATGATCAGTAAATACAATCTATCTAGAAGATAGAAACAGCAACATATAAGCTACAAATAAATCTACAACATGCAAGGAAGTAGATTATACATTTGGAGCTCGGTTGTGCTCTAATGGAGAAGTTGCGTCTTTCTTTGATGATGAAACGCTTTCACTAATCAAATAGGAATCTCCAAGACCTCTTGATCTTCCACGCTATGACCCGTATCAGATTCTCCTTTTTCTCAAGAAGATTGTGGGATCTCCAAGAGAAAACTACTAGGAACTCTAGGGAGGAACTAGAAAGAGAACTAGAAGAGGGAGAGGAGGAAGAGCATGTGCAACTATTGCACACAAGGGCCTTGGGCATGAATCCCTAGGCTAGGATATATTCATGGACGTCCAAGCCCTCCTCTCCTCTATTTATAGCTTAAAAGCAATTAAGCCACCTCCTCTATCTAATTAAAATAGAAGTCTCACTTCTCTAACAATTAGTAACTCTCTTCTATTACTAGTTAAGATAGAAGTCTTACTTCCACAATAATTAGTAACTTACTATATCATAATTAGAAGTCTCACTTCAAATATGATTAGTAACTTTCTAATTTCTTTTTCTAATTAAAATAGAAGTCTCACTTCTACTAAAATTAGTAAGTCTACTATTATCATTATTAGAAGTCTCACTTCAAATAGAAATAATAACTTTCCTTTTAAAGTTCAACTAGAATTAGATACTTTCTAATAATTGGACTAGCGTGAGGACCATTAGGGATTCCTTAGAAAGCTGGCTCCCACTGGGACACGCGACCCCACATCTCATGTGTAATCCGGGCCCACAGTTAATTGCAAATAACTCCACTATATAAATGCAATTGAACTCCAGTCTTAGGAATATTACATAGTAGACCCTAAACTTCCACATTACCACAAGTAGACCCCTCTATCAATATCCATGGATCAATTGGACCTGTCTTCCAAACTAGATCCATATCTTATTATCCTTGAGCCCCAATTAATTATAATGATCATAGGTACCTTTCCAATTAACTCTTAATCGGAATGGGTGCGCACTTACCAATGATAAATCCATTAATTGGCACAAGGGGATATTAGAGATAGATTCCATCTTGACCATTGAATGTTCCCACAGCTCTACTACCATGTACCCAAATCACCGAGGTGTTGACCTACAGTTGGACTCACTCATTGGTGACTCAAAGCAAATGAGTAGATAGAAACTTGAGTTCATTAATGTCTCAGGATTGAGAGCCTATTGCTAGGGAATTATGAGAGCAGACCTTAAAATAAAGACAGTGTTTATAAGGTGCTTCTCATGGCCCTTCAATACATCCAATGTACCAGCACTATGATCCAAAATCTTACATTCTGATGATCGAGACAAATCACACTATCTCATAGTGATCAAAGTGCTGCAACCTTGTCAGTATGAGATGTCCAGTCTCATCACTGGTTGTGAAGATATTTAAGTATAAGATTTGTCACACATGTCTCCTGTATGTGGATCTCATCCATACACATGTGTTACATCTAATATATTTGTGGACCCCAGTTCATCTCATGAACCATCATGTCATTCGTATTGGTTATGTGCAGGTATATAATAAATTACCATTCATCTCATGAAAGGAAAGCATGAATATATGAATAAATAAAGAATTTAATCAATTTATTATATCATCTACTGGATTGAGTCCATAAAACTAACAAAAATACCTTTTTTTGCTTACCTAAAGGCCAATAAATGGAATCTGAAAAATCAAACTTTCACGCTAGGTATCATGATCATTCATTTCATTGCCTTCATTTTGACCTTCAGATATTTATACACATAATTAGACTTTAATCCTCTCTGTCCAGTGGGCCTGGCAAATTGTGTTCTCTGTCATATTTTCGTAAGGGGTGTTAATTTATACACCCACTCTACTATTAGTAGGTCTGTGCCTAACCTAGTAGTGAAATGATAGTTTCAGCATTTTGTCTGACCTTGTCTCCCATGTCTGCCATCACATCAAGTCTTCACATGGTCATTACCCCATCAATTTTTTTTATTTACTATATAAAACCTGGGTTTGAAATCTGAAACCAAACCCAGGTCGTCTTCTTCACTATCGTTCTGCAGAACCAGAGAGCAGCAAGGAGCGCTGCTGCTTCTCCTTCAGCAACGGCACAGCGCGGCGATCCTTCTCCTACGACGGCAGGCTGCAGCGGCGGCGAAAAGTTCCTCCGGTAACCGCCTTTTTCTCTGGCAACGGTGGGCTAACGAGAAGCTCTTTCTGCAGTGACAGAAATGCAGCGCCTGCCGCGACTTCTTCTTCAACTCCGGCGAAGATCTGCTACTGCAAATCGATCCAGAACCAGGGAACGATCCCTTCTCTTCTCTTCTCTGCGATTAGTGTGGCCCACCGAGATCAAACGATCTCCCTCTGCATGATTCGTGCCCCTTTCGAAATCCAATTCAATGGATCTCCTCCGATCTTCTCCGATCGGCTCCGGCCAGCACTGCAACAACAAATCTGAGGCCGGACCTCTTGATCATCAACAACAACTCGAGTACGTACAAGTGGGTCATGGGTGGGATGGGGGCTATTGCTTGATGCAACAGAAGGTTGATTGATGGTCCCACCGGGATCATACAATGCACCCCAAATCCAGATGGGAAGATCCAACCATTCAAGATTTGGTGGCCCACCTTTATAGTGTTGGAGAGGAACCCTGGGTTTTGTCCCTTCACAACCATCGTCTCCTTGCATGTCATCCGATTGAACGGCTAGGGATCGTTCTTCAGAAGATGGCCCAGCCTTAATGATCCAATGCTGATCACCGATGAAATGGACCCCACCACAGATACAAAAAATCGAAAGATCCCACACATCCAATTTCAGCCATTCTCTCCCCTAGTGGTGGGCACTGTTCATCCACCCATCCCCAAGTGGAGCCCCCATCGGACCAACGGCCCGGAAAAAGGTCAACGAGATGTGAAACCACTTTCAAAGAGCGGTTTTTGGACCCCCATCTGAGACGTGGAGGAGTGAAAAGACTGAGATGTGCAGTCTATATTCTAATCGGCATTTAGAGTGGGTGTATATATGAAATAGAGTGGGTGCATTTATAACCCTGAAAGTCCTGGATCCTAACCCTAGAGGGGGGGGGGGGGTGAATAGGGTGACCTACAGTTAAAGGCCAATTTTAATTCCTTTTCAATTCTCCTTTAACTAGTGATGATTATGTGAGAAAGTGCGGAAGATAAACTAATCAATCACCACAAGTAGTTCACCATTGCACAATGATTTATAGTGGTTCGGCCTCAATGCCTACATCCACTACCGGCTTGTGCTCAACACCCCACCGGATTTCCACTATTTATGCTTTTGCAATAGGCTAAGCAATAACCTTTACAAAGTTATTTTTCTAGGCTAAACAACAACCTTTACACTATGCTTTTCTTAGGCTAAGCAATAACCTGTACAATAGTCTTCTTTCTCAAGAAAGTGTCTACACACTAGGAGAGAAATAGATTAAGCTCTGATTGGGTGTCTCTTAATTAGGCAAATATGAAAGTGAAAATAAAACTCACACAACACAATGAATGCTCATGATATGTGTGTGTGTAAACTTCAATCAAGTTTAAAACATAAGCTTAATTAATATATGCTTAATGTATTTGAAGGTTTAAAGCACTCAAATATATGATTGAAGTCTATATGCAAATCACATGTATAAAGGTTAACTTGATGATGATAAGAAACTCAAAATCTCACAAGTTGTATGAACCTAAATATTTCTAAACATGTGATGCATATCCTATGTTGTTTTCAAAGCAAGGTTTAACTAAAGTTTAAACGAATGAAAACCAACAAAGAAGGATTCAAACAAGTTAATGTATCATGTTGTAAAGAAATCAAAGATTTTGGCTAAGCATGATTAACGAAGTTTAAAACAAAACTTGGTTTGAAATCAAGTGTTGAAATCCAAAACATGTGAATCAAGGATTAAATGGGAAATGGATTCCACACAACATAGTTAGCATGCTTGAAAACATTTTCCAAAAGTTTATACCAAAGCATGATACATATGAACAAGGAAATTAAAGCTTACTAGAATTTAAATTCTTGAAATCAAGCTTTAGCTTTTCCTTTGGACCAAACAAGCTTCCTTAGTTCATTCCCTTTGCTTGGGCATCAAAAATACCAAAAATGGCCTCTATCCTCGTCACATTTTATCTTGGAATGAACTTGCTTTTTATAGAAAAAGTGGTCCAACGGATGCCTGTCGGTCAACCGATAACTAGCCGTCGGTTGACCGATGGCTCAACGGTCATATACAACGGTCATATTTTTTACAGTTCTCCTGACCCTTTTGCATTCGTCGGTTGACCGTCCTTCATCGGTTGACCGATGCGGAACCGATAGCCGAGCCGATAGCACAACAATCATGAAAAAAGGTGCCGTCTATTTTTGGAACCGACGAGTCTCGGTCTGAGATTTCATGCACTATCGGTGGACCGATGGGAACCGATAAGCTGACCGATGGGAACCGATGGAGTCATCGGTTAACCTTGATTCACTTGTGGGTTGACCGATGGGGACCGATGACTTGACCGACAGACTGGTTAGGTCAATTTTCTGAACATCTGAAGTTTTGAAAAATGAACCTTTTGAAATCATTTAAAAACTCAGATTTGAAGGGTGTCTTTATGCATTGTTTCATCAAGAAAAACATGATTAAAATCAAGGTTCAAATCAACCAAAAAAGAGTTTAACTCAGAACATGAGTAGGTTGAGTTAAAAGATGATTTTCAAGAAGAAACATGTGAGATGAAAATGAACCTAATGAGATGACTATTATGCAAATGCAAGACATCAAATTGCAAACAACTTAGGGTCTAACAATCTCCCCCTTTGCAATTTGATGGCAAATAACACTCAACCACCCATTGAAACTATCAACTCATCACCATTTGTCCAATCCACTTCTTCTTACTTCAGCTCCCCCAATGTTCTTGCTCTCCCCCATTGTTCATAATCTGCTCCTTCTCCTTTCTCCACCAATGTCCTTGCTCTCCCCCATTGTTCTAGCAATGGTGTCTTTGTTTCAACTCCTCTTTATCTTCTTTAGTCTTCATCTCCCTCTTAGTCTTTATATTTCTTCTTATTCTCCCCCATTGACATCAAATTGCTAAATAGTCTGCAAACAGTACTCATGCAAACATATACCTTTCTCATAGCATAACTTTGATATCTTCAATGTAAAGGAAAGAAAAAACATTTATGTAGATGGCAAATAGATCCAAAAGATGTCATTTACTATATAAGGATATTAATAAGAAGTCTTACATTTTGAAAATGACATAAACATGACCATCCATAAACTGAAAGTAGAAGTTTAAATAACAAAATCCAGCCTTCTTCCAATACAAAATACACCACCAATAATACACCAATCTAAACACAAAATGTGGTGACATGGAAAGTCAGGTCCTAATCAGACTCTGGAGATGGAGGTGATGGAGATGGTGATCTAGCAACGTCATCTCTTCTGCAGCTCTTTGAGATCCTGGAGAGATATTTGAACAGTTTGTTGATGGTCTTCGATTGTTTCTTCTGTTTTCTTTTCAAGTAGGCTATATCTCTCTCCACAGTTGCTTGCCAGTCAGAGGATGTGCCAGGGGTAGAAGGACCAGCAGTCTGCCTTGAAGATGAAGCACGAGCAGGAGGAGGTGGAGATCTAGGTATCTCCTGTCTCAAGGGAGGCTCTTGTGCCAATGGAGGATCATCTGCTATAGGGATATGAGGATTTGGAATGAGATTCATTTGATTCAGATTGGCTATTGAGAATGGAGCTTTGAAAATGGAGCTTTCTCCAGTGGGTATAGGAATACGAAACTGAAGAGCAATCTGAGTCATCAAGTATCCATACGGAATGGCATTCTTTTGTGCCAATGAGTTTCGAAACTTGATAATTGTATGGCAGATGAGTGAGGGTTAGACAGATGGGAGTGCCAGTTACTACCTTGGATATGATACTAACCATGAAAGCTGTAAGCTCAGTCCTATTTCCACCTCTAGGATATACATTGTAAGTGAAAAGATTGTGAATAATCCTATTGATTGGAATTAAGGAACTAATGGTTAGATGATGTTTCTTTTGATCCCATGGACAGTTGAAGCCACATATGTCTATGGTGGCTTTGATCCTCTCATCCTCCGAAGGAGTATCAGTCACATACGTTACTCCCGTAGGAGCACAAGGAATCCCCATTATCAGTCCTATTCTTTGGGGTGTGAACACTTCATCTCTATCCATAAATGAAATGGTAAAAGAACAAGCATTGATAGAGTCATTTGTGCTTGTGATAGATGCATACAAGAATTTGACTATAGAAGGGTATGCAATATCACCCCAACGAAGTATCCTCTCCCAACCCACTTGACCAAGCACATTGCTCAAGTCGAAACCCATGGAAGTAATCTTTTCCACGATAGTCCTCCTTTCTACTACAACATTCCTCCTTTGAAGACTTTGTAAGATATTTGAGTCAAGTCTCAAATTGGTTGAAGGAGGAGGGGGTGACGGAGATGAGCTTTCATTCCCACTATCTTCTATAGGTCTGCTAGAAGAGGCTGTGGCCTTTCCCATCTTTATAGGGCGCCTAGGAGTAGCCTTCTTGGTTCTAGGAGGCATTTTCACAGATACTTGGTGTGCACAGTGGGGATATGATAGAAAGATTTGAAATTTTAGAGAATGATTGTGGACTAAGATTTAGGAAGATTGAATTCAATGTTACCTGAATCAAACTTGGAAAGGGAACAAGAACAGATGATCAATTCTGAATGTGGCACATGAGGTTGGGTTTCTCAAAACAGCCCATTGTAGTCGACTGTGAACATCAAATGGTTTGGAGATCTTGACCTTGACTTGTTGATGGCTTAAAGGCTTACTTTGACAATGATTTTTCAAATCACATAGAGCTTGCAGAGAGTCTTCGCGTTTTGGAGAAAGAATCAGTCAAGCACAGCGGCCAAGAAGATGAACAGTGCAGGCTTCTGACATTGAAATCAGATTCGGAAGATGCCCAACGATGTTTGCTAATGATCAATGTTTGAAAACGAATGAAGATCTCACTCTTGGAGAAGGAGAACCAGCAGACACAGCACCCTAGGGCTTTGGAGACGATGCAGGGAGAAACAGAACAGAGAGGAAGATTTCTGCGCCCAGGGTTTTTAACGAGCCACTGCTTCATCGGTCCACCGATGACTTAAGTATCGGTCGACCGATAGATGTAGAAAAGTGGACTAATCCACTGAATTAGCCTTCTTAGCTAATGATCATTGCTTAACGTGTTTTATGATTGATTTAACTTATGAAGAACAATTTTTAGATCATAAAAATCTTAGATTCAAATTGATCAAACACATGCATTTTAATATCAAGTACCTTTTGGGTTCAAAAATGCATTTTCAAACAAATTAATTTACAAACAATTTGAAATTCTAAACATATAGAAAATACCTAGAATGTTTGAACCATTTAGACTTGGAACAACTAGACATATAACTTATGAGAATGGGTTGGTCTAATCTAATTACTAGGTCTTAGTATTTGTCAAATAGCCTAACCTTAGGTATCCATCTAAGTGTTAGTTTTATGGACTCAATCCAGTAGATGATATAATAAATTGATTAATTTCTTTATTTATCAGTATATTCATGCTTTCCTTTCATGAGATGAATGGTGATTTATTATATACTTGCACATAACCAATACGAATGACATGATGGTTCATGAGATGAACCGGGGTCCACAAGTATATTAGATGTAACACATGTGTATGGATGAGATCCACATACGGGAGACATGTGTGGCAAATCTTATACTTAAATATTATCACAACCAGTGATGAGACTGGACATCTCATACTGATAAGGTTGCAGTACTTTGATCACTATGAGATAGTGTGATTTGTCTCGATCATCAGAATGGAAGATTCTGGATCATAGTGCTGGTACATTTGATGTATTGAAGGACCATGAGAAGCACCTTATAAACACTGTCTTTATTTTAAGGTCTGCTCTCATAATTCCCTAGCAATAGGCTCTCAATCCTGAGACATTAATGAACTCAAGTTTCTATCTATTCATTTGCTTTGAGTCACCAATGAGTGAGGCCAACTGTAGGTCAACACCTCGGTGATTTGGGTACGTGGTAGTAGAGCTGTGGGAACATTCAATAGTCAAGATGGAATCTATCTCTAATATCCCCTTGTGCCAATTAATGGATTTATCATTGGTAAGTGCGCACCCATTCCGATTAAGAGTTAATTGGAAAGGTACCTATTGATCATTATAATTAATTGGGGCTCAAGGATAATAAGATATGGATCAAGTTTGGAAGACAGGTCCAATTGATCCATGGATATTGATAGAGGGGTCTACTTGTGGTAATGTGGAAGTTTAGGGTCTTCTATGTAATATTCCTAAGACTGGAGTTCAATTGCATTTATATAGTGGAGTTATTTGCAATTAACTGTGGGCCCGGATTACACATGAGATGTGGGGTCACGAGTCCCAGTTGGAGCCAGCTTTCTAAGGAATCCCTAGTGGTCCCCACGCTAGCCCAATAATTAGAAAGTATCTAATTCTAGTTGAACTCTAAAAGGAAAGTTACTATTTCTATTTGAAGTGAGATTTCTAATAGTGGTAATAGTAGACTTACTAATTTTAATAGAAGTAAGACTTCTATTTTAATTAGAAAGGAATTAGAAAGTTACTAATCATATTTGAAGTGAGACTTCTAATTATGATATGGTAAGTTACTAATTATTGTGGAAGTAAGACTTCTATTATAATTAGCAAAGAGGAGGCAACTTGAAAAGGCTATAAATAAGAGGGGAGGATGCCTTGGACGTCCCAATGCAAAAATCCACATTGGGATTCACGCCCAAGCCTCCCTAGTGCAATAGTTGCACATGCTCTTCCTCCTCTCCCTCTTCTAGTTCTCTTTCTAGTTCCTCCCTAGAGTTCCTAGTAGTTTTCTCTTGGAGATCCCACCATCTTCTTGAGAAAAAGGAGAATCTAATACGGGTCATAGCGTGGAAGATCAAGAGGTCTTGGAGATCCCTATTTGATTAGTGAAAGCGTTTCATCATCAAAGAAAGACGCAACTCCTCCATTAGAGCACAACCGAGCTCCAAAGGTATAATCTACTTCCTTGCATGTTGTAGATTTATTAGTTGCTGGTTCTATCTTGTAAATAGATTGAATTTACTGATCATGATGGCTGAGATTGAGGACATAGATCTTGGATTGGGTTTTATAGCCTTATAGATAGTTGATCCCTGCATCAAGTGGGTCAAAAGTTTTTGAAACCTATCCTAGAGGCCCACCCTATTTCCAACAATTGGTATCAGAGCCTTACCTCATCTCTTATCATGTTAGATCAGTAAGCTTGATCTAATCTTTACATGAGATGCGAAGAGGATAGATCAAGGGCTATGTACGGATCAGTTTTGATGGTTTTGCTTGGATAATTAGTAAGTCCATGTTTGGATAGTCACAAAAGGGTCTAACAATGATGGAATGATGGTAGGAAGCCATTGAAAGTCTTCAGAAGAGTTCTGGAGATGGTTGGACATGAAATACAAAAACCCAACTTGCAGATTTCCGTCAAGTAGGTCGACCGTGCCCTCTGGCAGCTCGACCCCCGCCGGGGGACACCCCCGGACCCCCTCTGCGTAGGGGGCATGAATCATAGTAGTGGCAATATTTGGCATCCTGTCTTTCCATTATTGTTTGGTAACCCGACTTTGTGAGTTGCTTTACTAGTATGAGATACTGACATGCAGGTTATCATGTCCTCTCCATATGGCCCACAAGTCTTTTACTTTCTTTTATGGTTGAATGTTTATTTTTGCCAATTTGTAAAGGGCATCATGGTTTCCTTGTTTTCCCGGTTTAGGGCAAGGCATGGTGAAATTCCCTATGAGCCTTTTATTTCCATTAATAGATTATCATGTAAGTCTCATAGCAGAGACATAGGAATTTATGTAATTTTCTAAATTTGTAAATTCTGGCAATGTCCGAGATAAAGAAGGAAAGTGAAGTTGGACTCCTAATCAAAGAGTTTGAAGATTACCAAAGGTGTTTTGGAGTTTCCCAAAGTGTTTGAGGAATTCAAGTTTTTGGAAAGTCTAGAAGTCCAAGAAGTCTATTCCGCTTGGGCCATGTGGAGGAGAGGACTAGTTTCTAATTTTAGCTTTTTCTATTTATAGTTGAATGCTTTATTTAGAATGTTTCCAAATCTGATCCAAACATAGCAAGTTACTAATATTGGTCAAATCAAATTAATTTTTGGAAAGTGTTCTAATTAGTGTTGATGTCCCATGAGATGGACACATTGGTAACACTAATTTAAGAAACTGGACTTTCCTTAAAATAACTTGACTTGGAACCAATATTAAATCATATCATGAGATGATTTGATGATTCATATATTTATATATGTGGGCCCTAATACCTTAAAAGGAAATCCTCAATTCTATAATATTAAGTGGGAGCGGGGCATTTAAATTGATAAATCCCCATGGTTTTCCACCATAGGTCCATTGTAAGGAAAGTATTAGCCTCGCGCCACCAAGAGTGTGGCCGTTCCTTCGGAGGGCTTTTACTTGTCTGGTTACTAGATATGGATCTCCTATGGATAGTGTTGGTGAGACGGGGTGGGGGCTTACTCCCCTAGGAGGAGCTGCTCACAACGGTTGTCATACAATGCTAGTTGGTGGGTCACACTTAACTAAAATAATGATGTAGTATCCCCTAGGATTTGCCTCATGTATTTTAGAAACCAAAGATAATCGGGAGTCATACATTATTTGGTATGAGATACCTAGATGATAGTGAATGATTGGGGATCAAGGATAGTTAGTCTTAATTTTAATTTTGACGACTTTGATCCGCACCAATCTATGGGGCATTTGCACTCCCCAAGGAGGCATGCCCTAGGGGATTGGGATTCCGATGTATTCTAAATTCAGTGCTTATGAGGATTCCCATATGAATTTGGTAGAATACTAAATCCTAATGTCATTTATATTCTTTCATTGAATGTATGGTTATGTGCTTTAATTTATACAGCATGAATTCGATTACTTTCAATCCACTTGCGACCATCCTCAACCAGAACAAGTTGATGGGATCCAATTATGTAGACTGGAAAAGGAACCTGGATATTATCTTGACATCTTCAAGTTGCAAATATGTCCTTCTAATACCCCCCCTTCCTGAGCCTGAGCCTGATGCACCACAGATTGTGAAAAACTTTTACACCAAGTGGACCAAAAACAATGAGATAGCCAGATGTTTTATTCAGGCATCCATGTCTACTGTTTTGCAAGAAGAACATCAATCCTATAAGTCAGCATACGATATTATATCGAACTTAAAGGAGATGTTTGCAGACCAGATTAGGCCTGCTAGGCAGGTTGCTATAAAAGTGCTGATGGAGACAAAGATGGCTGAGGGAACCCCAGTACAAAAACATTTGTTACAAATGAAGTTGGCATTGAATGAGTTAGATGTACTGGGGACTACGTTTGATACAGAAACACAGATCGACATGATCATTCAATCACTACCAGACTCATTCAAACATTTCAAGATCAATTATAGTAAATTGGAAATGACCATAGCTGAGCTGTCTCGCCAGCTGGTAGTGTTTGAGGAAATCATGAAGAAAAGACCAACTGCCCTCATGACAGAAAAGTCATTTGCTAAGTCTAAACCGAAAGGTAAAGACCGGGATAGCAAGAAGAAATCAGTCATCAAAGGTTCTAAGGTGGAGTATGGTTCCACTAGTGGTGTGGCCAAGGTCAAGGGTACGGGAGCAAAGGGAAAGTGTTTCCACTGTGGTATGACAGGACATTGGAGGAGGAATTGTCCATAATTTCTGTCAAAGGAAAAGACCCCAGGTATGATTGAGTCATTTGTTTCTGAAGAAAGTTTTTAACTAGTGCTTCAGAATCTTGGTTTGTAGACTTTGGTGCAACTAATTACATCAGTAATATGTTGTAAGAGTTACAGGTAACCAGGAGGATTAATGACAGGGGAAATCAGTATTAACCTGGGATCGGAAGCCAAGGCAGAAACAGTGTCAGTAGGAGTAGTAACTTAGTTATTTTCAAATATTAAGTTGATTTTGTCAGATACATTATATGTACCGTTTTAAGACGGAATTTTAATTTCTAGTATGATGAATAAAAGTTATTCTGTTACTTTTGGTAATTAAATTGTCTTAAAGAGGAGCGGTACTCTTATATATTCTGACAAGGTAATCAATGACTTTTATTTGTTAACTCCCACAATGTATGAGATACATGACGCTGATATTAATAATAGACCATCATTAAAGAGTTAGTCACCTTCATCTAATCCAACAAACTTTGGCACCTAAGAGGCTAGGTCATATAAACCTAAACAGGATTGACAGGCTAGTGAAAGATGGTATCTTGCCTTCATTGGTGGTAGAATCAATGCCTGTCTGCAAATCCTATCTGGAAGGCAAAATGACCAAAAGACCCTTATTCATCTAAGGGCAGTCAGGCCAAAGATTTATTGGAGTTAGTGTTTACTGATGTGTATGGACTCATAATATTAGAGTGAGAGATTGATACGAGTATTTTATCACTTTCACCGATGATTACTCGAGATATGGATACATATACCTTCTGCACCGCAAGTCCGAGATTTTTGAATAGTTCAAAGAGTTTCGAGCGGAAGCGGAAAAGCAATTAGGTAAAAGTATAAATACTCTTCGATGAGATCGATGAGGAGAATATCTCTCCGCTAAGTTTATGGGATACTTATCAGTAAATGGGATTTGATCCCAGTAGTCTGCTCCTGGTTTGCCTCAACAGAATGGAGTAGAAGAAAGAAGGAACAAGACTCTTTTACATATGATCAAGTCTATGATTGAGTTTCTAGGATTACCTATATTTTGGGATATGGAATCTGAAATATATATACTAAACCTCATTCCATCTAAGTCTATACTTAAGACTTCCAGGGAGTTATGGACAGGGCGAAAGCCTAGTCTACAACATTTTTCAGGGTTGTCCAGCACACGTGCTGAAGGATAAGACGGATTAGTTGGAATCGAAGTCGGAAGTATATATGTTTATATTCTATCCCAAAAAGGAACTAAAGGTTGGTTGCTCTATAATCCCAGAGAGCAAAAAGTGCTTCGCAGCACCAATGCGGTTTTCTGGAGGAAGATTATAAGATTAACTGGAAATCTTTAGAAATGGTTATCTTGGAAGAAATTTAAGAAAGAACAATTCCAAATCCAAGAATAACCAAACTTTAAGAAAATCCGCCATATTTGACCCAGTAGTTACACCAGTGCCTTGTCGTAGTGGGAGTATTGTCAGGACCCTTGACAAGTTCTCGGTCTAGGGAAAGTCTTACAAGGCAATCCCGGTGTAACCGGAACAAGATCCCTATAACTATGATAAAGCCGTTAATGACATAGTTTTGGGACGTTGGTTAGATGCTATGAAAGCTGATGTGGAGTCTTTGTACTCTAATCAGGTCTGGATACTTGTAGGCTTGCCTGCCAATAGCAAACCTATTGGGTGCAAGTGAGTCTGTAAAAGAAAATAAGAGCCAGATGGAAGAGTTCCATCCGGATACTCTTATCCATTGCGGTTCATCTCGGTAACGAGATTTGGCAAATGGATATCAAGACAGCGTCTCACGACGGCAATCTTGAGGAAGACATCTATATGATGCAACCAGATGGTTTTATAGCTAATAACCAAGTGCGAATAGTTTGCAGGCTGCATAAGTCCATTTATGGATTCATGCAGATATCCCGAAACAGGAACATCCGTATTGACTAAGGAAATCAATTCACTTGATTTTTATCAGAATCCGGATAAGTCATGTGTAAATGAAAAGTCAAGAACGCAGGGTAGTTTTTTCTGATATTATATGTCGACGACATCCTTCTCCTATGGAGTGATATAGGGATATCGTCAACAGTAAAAGTTTTGGTTGGCTAAGACTTTTGATAATAAAAGACTTTGGAAAAGCCAGGTACATCCTAGGAATCAATTTCCATTGAGACCGGAAAAATAGGATGATAGGCTTATCCCAATGATGTGTACATAGATAAAGGTTCTGGTACGGTAAGCTATGCTTTGTACTAGAATGGATATCTGTCACGCAGTATGCCTAGTCAGCAGATATCAGTCTAGCCCAGGTTTTTATCATTGACTGTTGTAAGATGTGTTCTCGAATACTTGAGAAGGACTAGAGATCACATGTTGAGTCATAGCAGTGATGAGTTGATTACCAGTCGGTTACATAGATACTGACTTCTAGCCAGATCAGGATTCCAGGAAATCAACTTCTGGGTATGTGCTTATGTTGTAGCAGCTTGAGAAGTAGCGAAGGTAGCAGATTGACTCAAAAGATTCCTTATGGAACTTGGAGTGGTATTTTTGGCAGGACAGCCGATCACAGTTTACTGTGATAACAGCAGGGCAGTCATTAAAGTCCAAATAACCCAAGAGCCAAAAAGTATGTACAGAGGAAGTTATACATGGTCAGATAGATTGTGCAAAGAAGGTGATGTACGATCACCAAGATAGCCTCTGTAAACAATCTAGTAAATCCATTTACTAAGCCTTTGACTACCAAAGTTTTTGAGCTATATGTAAAAGGGATGTGCATGAGATGCAACTCTAACTGGCATTGAGCCCAAGTGGGAGATTGTTAGTTTTATGGACTCAATCCAGTAGATGATATAATAAATTGATTAATTTCTTTATTTATCAGTATATTCATGCTTTCCTTTCATGAGATGAATGGTGATTTATTATATACTTGCACATAACCAATACGAATGACATGATGGTTCATGAGATGAACCGGGGTCCACAAGTATATTAGATGTAACACATGTGTATGGATGAGATCCACATACGGGAGACATGTGTGGCAAATCTTATACTTAAATATTATCACAACCAGTGATGAGACTGGACATCTCATACTGATAAGGTTGCAGTACTTTGATCACTATGAGATAGTGTGATTTGTCTCGATCATCAGAATGGAAGATTCTGGATCATAGTGCTGGTACATTTGATGTATTGAAGGACCATGAGAAGCACCTTATAAACACTGTCTTTATTTTAAGGTCTGCTCTCATAATTCCCTAGCAATAGGCTCTCAATCCTGAGACATTAATGAACTCAAGTTTCTATCTATTCATTTGCTTTGAGTCACCAATGAGTGAGGCCAACTGTAGGTCAACACCTCGGTGATTTGGGTACGTGGTAGTAGAGCTGTGGGAACATTCAATAGTCAAGATGGAATCTATCTCTAATATCCCCTTGTGCCAATTAATGGATTTATCATTGGTAAGTGCGCACCCATTCCGATTAAGAGTTAATTGAAAAGGTACCTATTGATCATTATAATTAATTGGGGCTCAAGGATAATAAGATATGGATCAAGTTTGGAAGACAGGTCCAATTGATCCATGGATATTGATAGAGGGGTCTACTTGTGGTAATGTGGAAGTTTAGGGTCTTCTATGTAATATTCCTAAGACTGGAGTTCAATTGCATTTATATAGTGGAGTTATTTGCAATTAACTGTGGGCCCGGATTACACATGAGATGTGGGGTCACGAGTCCCAGTTGGAGCCAGCTTTCTAAGGAATCCCTAGTGGTCCCCACGCTAGCCCAATAATTAGAAAGTATCTAATTCTAGTTGAACTCTAAAAGGAAAGTTATTATTTCTATTTGAAGTGAGATTTCTAATAGTGGTAATAGTAGACTTACTAATTTTAATAGAAGTAAGACTTCTATTTTAATTAGAAAGGAATTAGAAAGTTACTAATCATATTTGAAGTGAGACTTCTAATTATGATATGGTAAGTTACTAATTATTGTGGAAGTAAGACTTCTATTATAATTAGCAAAGAGGAGGCAACTTGAAAAGGCTATAAATAAGAGGGGAGGATGCCTTGGACGTCCCAATGCAAAAATCCACATTGGGATTCACGCCCAAGCCTCCCTAGTGCAATAGTTGCACATGCTCTTCCTCCTCTCCCTCTTCTAGTTCTCTTTCTAGTTCCTCCCTAGAGTTCCTAGTAGTTTTCTCTTGGAGATCCCACCATCTTCTTGAGAAAAAGGAGAATCTAATACGGGTCATAGCGTGGAAGATCAAGAGGTCTTGGAGATCCCTATTTGATTAGTGAAAGCGTTTCATCATCAAAGAAAGACGCAACTCCTCCATTAGAGCACAACCGAGCTCCAAAGGTATAATCTACTTCCTTGCATGTTGTAGATTTATTAGTTGCTGGTTCTATCTTGTAAATAGATTGAATTTACTGATCATGATGGCTGAGATTGAGGACATAGATCTTGGATTGGGTTTTATAGCCTTATGGATAGTTGATCCCTGCATCAAGTGGGTCAAAAGTTTTTGAAACCTATCCTAGAGGCCCACCCTATTTCCAACACTAAGGTCTTGAGCCTTTGAGCCTATGGTTGAGATTTCACCAACTATAGGAGATAAATATAGATTTTTAGACTTGACATCATATCTTTGAGGTTTGACCACTTTATGATTAGATTGATGATTAGTCCTTGGTAGTTGGTGTTCAACTTTCTTTTTATTCTTCTCATTTCCCTCCTTTTGTCTTTTGGATTTTAATTTTAACCTTTCAACCTTTTTCAAGAGTTCTTTTATTTCCAAGGCTAATGGAGGGAAGGTGAGAAGTTTCTTATTGATAGATTTGTTTTGACTATATTTTACTTGTTTAGTCTTTTTAAAATCTATCTTAGAAGATTCTTGTTGAAATGGTTTGACTTGTTTGAACTTTCTAGAGTCTTCCTTTGATTTAGATGCCTTAACCATCATAGAATTAGATTTTCCATTTTTAGGTTCATAGATGGGTTTGGACAAATGACTTTTTCTTAGTTTGCACTCAAATTAAATTTGAAATGCCCTTCATTACCACAATAATGACATTTTGTTTTAGGCAATGGGGATTGAGTGCATGAGAATGAGGACTCACCTTTCACAAATGTGTTGGTGAAATTTGGGTCATGTGTAATATACTTATTGAATCCAAGACCCGTCCTATCTCCTTGTGATTTACCCAATCTAAATAATTTCTCAAATTTCTCTTCTCCTTGGGTAAATTTGCACTCATACTTTTGTTTGTGAGTTTCAAGTTGAGTGACTTGATTTTTAAGAAATGAATTTTCAAGTTTAACTTTTGTAAGTTCAATTCCAATTCCATTAAACTTGTTTACCTTTTCATAAGCAAGTTTTAATTCAAGTTTGAGTTCATTAACATTAGATCCAAGTTGTAAAGTTTTTATATTACTTTGAGCATTGGATAAATTTTCTTTGGTGGTTATTAACTTGGATTCAAGGTTGACAATGTCTTCAACTTGATTTTTTATATGATCACTTAGAGTTGAATTTTCTTTGGTAAGTCCTTCACAACTTATCTTAGATACATTTAATTCATCTTGAAGATTTGACAAAATATCTTTAGAAATTTTCAATTTGGATTCTAAATGGATAATGTTCTCATCTTGTCTTTTTAATGTATCTCTTAGATTTATATTTTCTGTATTTAGCTCATTATGGCTTAATTTTCTTTCATTTAGTTCATTTTGAGCATTTGATAGGTTGTGCAAGGTGATCATGAACTTAGAGTCTAGGCATTGAATTAATTCTTCTTTCTCTCTAAGTTCATCTTTTGAAATGTCAATTTCCTTGTTTAATCTTTTAGATTCTTCTTTTAAACTTTTGTTGTTCTTATCAAGCTTTAGAAACAATGTATATAGTTCATTATAAGCATGTTGAAGGTCATCTTCATATTCATTTTCTTCTTCTTTTAATTCATCTTGGGATTCATTAATTCCAATATTTGTATCTCCAATAGATGGAAGAAATGGTGATCTAGAAGAATCTACAAGGGAATGTGCAATATCTAACTTAGTGGAATCCATTTTTATGATTTTCATGAAAAGCACACTAGGGTTTAAACTCTAGGTTTTTACACCTCATCAAGAGTTTTAAACACTTGATCCTAATATTAGAGCACGAGGCTCTGATACCAATTGAAAGTCCTAGATCCTAACCCGAGAGGGGGGGGGGGGGGGGGGGGTTGAATAGGGTGACCTACAGTTAAAGGCCAATTTTAATTCCTTTTCAATTCTCCTTTAACTAGTGATGATTATGTGAGAAAGTGCGGAAGATAAACTAATCAATCACCACAAGTAGTTCACCATTGCACAATGATTTATAGTGGTTCGGCCTCAAAGCCTACATCCACTACCGGCGTGTGCTCAACACCCCACCGGATTTCCACTATTTATGCTTTTGCAATAGGCTAAGCAATAACCTTTACAAAGTTGTTTTTCTAGGCTAAACAACAACCTATACACTATGCTTTTCTTAGGCTAAGCAATAACCTGTACAATAGTCTTCTTTCTCAAGAAAGTGTCTACACACTAGGAGAGAAATAGATTAAGCTCTGATTGGGTGTCTCTTAATTAGGCAAATATGAAAGTGAAAATAAAACTCACACAACACAATGAATGCTCATGATATGTGTGTGTGTAAACTTCAATCAAGTTTAAAGCATAAGCTTAATTAATATATGCTTAATGTATTTGAAGGTTTAAAGCACTCAAATATATGATTGAAGTCTATATGCAAATCACATGTATAAAGGTTAACTTGATGATGATAAGAAACTCAAAATCTCACAAGTTGTATGAACCTAAATATTTCTAAACATGTGATGCATATTCTATGTTGTTTTCAAAGCAAGGTTTAACTAAAGTTTAAATGAATGAAAAACAACAAAGAAGGATTCAAACAAGTTAATGTATCATGTTGTAAAGAAATCAAAGATTTTGGCTAAGCATGATTAACGAAGTTTAAAACAAAACTTGGTTTGAAATCAAGTGTTGAAATCCAAAACATGTGAATCAAGGATTAAATGGGAAATGGATTCCACACAACATAGTTAGCATGCTTGAAAACATTTTCCAAAAGTTTATACCAAAGCATGATACATATGAACAAGGAAATTAAAGCTTACTAGAATTTAAATTCTTGAAATCAAGCTTTAGCTTTTCCTTTGGACCAAACAAGCTTCCTTAGTTCATTCCCTTTGCTTGGGCATCAAAAATACCAAAAATGGCCTCTATCCTCGTCACATTTTATCTTGGAATGAACTTGCTTTTTATAGAAAAAGTGGTCCAACGGATGCCTGTCGGTCAACCGATAACTAGCCGTCGGTTGACCGATGGCTCAACGGTCATATGCAACGGTCATATTTTTTACAGTTCTCCTGACCCTTTTGCATTCGTCGGTTGACCGTCCTTCATCGGTTGACCAATGCGGAACCGATAGCCGAGCCGATAGCACAACAATCATGAAAAAAGGTGCCGTCTGTTTTTGGAACCGACGAGTCTCGGTCTGAGATTTCATGCACTATCGGTGGACCGATGGGAACCGATAAGCTGACCGATGGGAACCGATGGAGTCATCGGTTAACCTTGATTCACTTGTGGGTTGACCGATGGGGACCGATGACTTGACCGACAGACTGGTCAGGTCAATTTTCTGAACATCTGAAGTTTTGAAAAATGAACCTTTTGAAATCATTTAAAAACTCAGATTTGAAGGGTGTCTTTATGCATTGTTTCATCAAGAAAAACATGATTAAAATCAAGGTTCAAATCAACCAAAAAAGAGTTTAACTCAGAACATGAGTAGGTTGAGTTAAAAGATGATTTTCAAGAAGAAACATGTGAGATGAAAATGAACCTAATGAGATGACTATTATGCAAATGCAAGACATCAAATTGCAAACAACTTAGGGTCTAACAAACCCCCCTTTTGTAAGCTATGTCACATTTCTTGCTTTTCAATATTATAGGTTTACTATTATTTCAACCAATTGGATCCAGTTATATTTTAAATTTAATAATGGGCTGGCGGGTATTAGAGTCCCTCGAGGTGTAAGACTCTGATTCTTAATTATGTGATTAAGTTAATTGATTATATTTTATAGTTAATTAAGCATGTTTAAAGCGTCGTTGACAAAGTATGGGTGTTAGAATAGTATTTGATAAGTTTCATGAAATCTTGAAATTGGCCGGACCCAGTTTAGTACCTCAAAGGACCTAGTTGTAACTTCATGAAAGTTGAGGGGTATTTTAGAAATTTTAGAAAAACTGTAATTTGTGCATAGTAGGTAGAAACCCTTATGTTTGATTTGTGGCCTTTTGATGTCTAGAAACACTTCGTTTTGCATTATCACCTCAGAGTCGGGACATAGTAGTCATTTCTGTAAAATTTAGATTTTTTTTTCATCGTCTCGAAATATGTCGTTCTTGGGCTCATTAGAAAGTAAATTTAATTTCGTGAAACATTGTTCTTTTAAACCTTTTTGATTAGAGGTCCAAAAACGCTCCTTTTTCGTGAACCTTGTTTCATTAAGTTGTGGGGCCCACATCTCATGTCATAAATAAGGCCAATACCCCCGTTCATTGGCTAGTTGATGGACCGCGCTTCTGCTCGGGGCTACCGAGGTCGGTGGACGTGAGAGTCCGTTTGATCCAACCCTTTCGAGCCCGGGAAGGCAAAGCGAGCATCAACATTTTCTTTTCTTTTTTTGTGGGTGTGCCAGATTGTGTACTCATCTTGGAATTGCAAATGGCGATCCGGAGATCGACCTTTACAAGTAGAAAAGGAAATCAACTTCTTTCGAGTTTTCATTGCACATATATTTAAGAAAAGAGACATGGTTTTGAAATGCCGTAAGAGGCGATTTCATGTGTTTTATCACTAAAGGCGATGTTTGCCATAAAAGGCGATTTTTGGATTTATTGCCGGTTTTTGGCATTTATAGTCGATTTACAATTCTTATCAATAGTGAAAGACAAGAGTTGTGATTTTTTTTGTCTCTTCAGAAAATACAAACTACAATGAAAAGCAAGAAAATGAGGATCTAACTTCTCAGGAGATTGTGAGGGACTTGTTTAGATTGATGGTCGCAAGCCATATGTGGACTTCACCATCGTCCATGCAGATGAGAACAGAGGATGCTCTTGATTCGCTCTGTTCGACTTAACCTCAGATTTTTGGAGGACAAAGGCCAAGTGGTAGTCCTATGTTTAATAAAAAGCTAAGTAGACGGGCTGAAAAGTCATGTCTAAGCCATGTAGACAGAAGGAGAAGGCAAAGGACCTTGTAGGGGTGCCCCCCAAGGGACTTTTGTCACCTTGTAGCAGTGGTCGATGCAGAACTTCAGTGGAGTTTTTTCTTTTCTGTGAAACTTTCTGATAGATTTGTCGTCTAGATTTTCGGATCTATTCTTCTTGGAATGCTCTCCTATTTATAGGCATTCGGTAGCCATTTAGGAGAGTTTATGAGCTTTTAATACATTAAAGCTGCATAATGGGAGGAGTTACAAGTTTTAATTGATTTATTTTGTAACTCATTTTCTTTGGCTTCTGATTCGCCGGTAGAGAATTAAATGCATTTAATCGTCTTTAATCTCCATGATGGGATGCCATGAGACCTTTGACTTGTAAATCCCGTTTGCTTGCTTATAATTCGGCCATCCGAAATAACGAGTTAATGACCGCATTAAGTTGTTATAAACGGGTCAATTAATAGCATTAAGTGGTCGCCAAGTCGCTTGAAAAGTCGCGGGCCGTGCCTCAGCTTTTGGAATTCTTCCGGCGATGATCTTCGATGGATCTTCATGCTGATTGATATTGGATGACCATGCAACTTCAGACATTGATTGCTAAAAGCGGGCTGGTGCCACCTGTCTTATCGATTTCCCGATCAATCGACAGAAAGTGCGCTTTCTTGGTTTACCGGTCGGCGATGTTGAAGCGATCAATGATGATTTGATACCCTTAAAGATAGATCCGTGATGTTGACTAAGATCGACAGATTTGATGTCTCAAAAGTCAAAATTTTGGAAAACCATAGGGACCGGAAATCTCGAAACGTGAAAAGGGTCCAAAAATGCCCTTTCGGCGGAAATCCGACGACTCGGATTTCCAGGGTCGCAGGCGGCCATGGCCCAAGGTCGCCGGCAACCATGTATTTTTCCCCTTTCGTTGCCGATTTTCGGTCGTTTCGTTCTATCCTTTTCGATTATTTTTTCTTCCGTATTTTTCCTGACATTTTTGTACATTTATTGGCCTGATTTCCCTGTAGAAAACTTGACGAGAATCCTTACAACTTGGAGTGCAAGGTTTCTAATTTTCCGGGAAAGCCGAAGAATTTGTCGCGCAGAGCTGCCGATTTACCGTCAGAAGCCAAAACTGGGTCAAACGATGTCGGAATGACCTGAAATTTGAGTTGAAGCATCCTGAGCAATAAATAAGACCAACCATAGGCTTTTGTTTAAGTTTTAAAGCCGTGTGGGGTCCTATCGCCAGTAAACTTGATTTTGTCGTGAGGAAGATGTTGCGCTTTGATGTGTGGTCAACCGATGTCTGATTGACCTGAGATTACCAAGGATGAATCTTTTAGGTATGCCGAAACGACAAATGATGTTGGTGTGCAAAAATTGAAGGACTGATGAGGTCTTCATTTCGTTGAATGCAAATGCTTATGACCGCTTGGAGAAATAATTCATGGCGGCGAAGATGAAGCGATGACCTTTTGTTTGATGGGGGAGAATAGGACCTATGATGTCGATACCTCAAGCTTCGAAAAGCCATGAGATCACTGAGGATGCAGCCATTCTGGAGGCATGTGAACATAATCTCTATGAACTTGGTACTGTTCGCAGCGCTTAGCAAATTGCATTGCGTCAGCTACCATGGTAGGCCAATAATAACCTAACCTTTTTATTTGGTCGTAGAGCTTCGGACCGGCCTGATGGGCTCCACAAAGACCAGCATGAACTTCTTTGAGTGTTTCTTCAGCCTCTTGTTGTGACAAGCAGCGTAGAAGTAATTCATTAAAGGATTTCCTGTAAAGGATTTTTGAAGGAATATCTAAATGAAAGTTTGGGGCTCGTCTTTGAATGCTTACCCGTTCTTTTGGATATTCAGGTAGGATTCCAAACATAGTGTAATCAATGAACGGATCCCTCAAGTCGCCGATTGAATGTTGAATGATAGAGATCTGACTTCTAACCACTTGGTGGCATTCAACAACTGCTTGGTGTGTGTTAAGAGCAGGGAGAATCCTTCACTCGCACACTGTGATTTGCATGTTTTCCCCTTCCTGGATCGCCATAGATGTGGAAAGTCTGGCCAGGGCATCTGCATGGATGTTTTCACCTCTACGTATGTGGGTGATGTGACAGATGTTAAATTTTTGCAGAAGCGATTATGC
Organism: Litsea cubeba; assembly: GCA_012931725.1. Lineage (NCBI taxonomy): Eukaryota > Viridiplantae > Streptophyta > Magnoliopsida > Laurales > Lauraceae > Litsea > Litsea cubeba. The sequence goes on along the minus strand of CM022948.1, from coordinate 45,406,714 downwards.
TTTATTGTAGTAAGGCAGCAGATCAGGCTTCCTGACTTCAAATTTTTTATTCATCTAGTTGACGATCAGTTGAGAGTCTCCAAAGACTTCCAACATGGTGATGCCGGATTCTACGGCAAGTTCCAATCCTAGGATCAGAGCATGGTATTCAGCTGCATTATTTTTTGATTGCTTTTTTATGGGGAGAAAGTCCTCTAGAGCTTTGCCTTTGATTGCTTTTTGTGGTACATACCTAATACCAAATTATGACATAAGGATGGACCATTTTGCCAGTCGTGAATTGAGAGAACCTGCTTTTCTAACGAGGACCTTCAAGAGGTTGATCCTCGAAACCATGTAGACTGTGTTGGAAAGCTGGTAGTGACGTAGCTTTTGTACGACGAACATCACTGCAAGGCATTCCTTTTCGACTGGAGAGTAGCGAAACTCTGCACTTACCAGCATGCGGCTGAGGTAGTATAGAGCAACTTCTTTTCTCTCATCATTTTCTTGTGTGAGTAGAGGGCCTAGAGAATGGTTGAAGTCTATTGTGTACATGACTAATGGTTTTCTAGAGTTAGAAGCAGCTAACACTAGAGGTTTGGTCAGGTATGGCTTGATATCTTGAAATGCAGCTTCACAGTCAGCATCCCAAACAAAGTTCACACCTTTCTTCATCAACCGAGAGAATGGACGGCACTTCCCCGAAAGGTTGGAGATGAACCGTCTGATGTAGGCCAATCTTCCTTGAAGACCTTTCAGTTCTCTCAAGGTTCTTGGAGAGGGAATTTCTATAATAGCCTTGACTTTGATGGGGTCAAGTTCTATTCCAGCTTTCCGTACTAGGAATCAGAGGAACTTACTTGACGAGACGCCGAAGAAGTACTTCAGGGGATTCATCCATAGTTTGTATTTGCGAAGCCGGAGGAAGACTTCTCGAAGGTCTTTGAGATGATCTTCTTTTCTTTTGCTTTTGATGGCGAGGTCATCAATGTAACATTCAACCATCTTCTGATGCATATCTTGGAATATCTTCATCATAGCCCTTTGATATGTGGCACCAGCATTTTTTAGACCAAATGGCATGACAGTGTAGCAATACACGCCAAATGGGTTCCGAAACGAAGTGTGTTTTTAATCTTCGGGATGCATATTTATCTAATTGTAACCAGAGAAGCCATCCATGAATGTCATTCACTCGAATACGCAAGTATTGTCAATCATTACCTCCGGTATGGGGAGCAGGAATTCATCTTTAGGGCAAGCGCCATTCAGCTCTCTATAGTCGATACAAACTCTGATCTGCCCATTTTTCTTTATCACGGGGACAATGTTGGCCAACCATTCAAGATGCTGTTCCTCACGGATGAAGCCAACGCTTTTGAGCTTCTTGTTCAGTTTTATCCATCACATCTGGACATAATCTTCTTTGGCCATGTTTGACAGGATTGATGTCTTCTTGAATATTGAGCTTGTGGACTGCTACTTTGGGGTCTAAACAAGGCATTTCAGCATAAGACCATGCAAAGCAATCAACGAACTCAAGAAGAAAAGTGATATACTCGGGTAACTCATCATCATTTATATTCTTGCTTTTGAATACAGGACATGGGTTATCTGGTGTTCCCAAGTCTATCTTTTGAGCATGATCTTCTGTTGGAAGATTCGAAGGTGGTTCCTCTCCAATATTTTCGAGGCTTCCAACTCAACGAAACCTTATGGGGTTTCAAGGGCGTTTCCAAACCAAGGCTTCATTCCTTTCCATGGGTCTTCTTGATCGGTGAACTTCTCAGGGCTTGTTATGAGATGATCCCAATCGTCTGTTGAAACTAGATCGAAGTAAGGTACTTCTTTTCGAGATGAAGGTTCTTTTGGGTCAGAATACCATATGTCTGTGCCATCGGACAATTCCTCTTCATCGTTAGAGAAATCGTACCAATTGGATGAGCTTCCTAGATCTTTGTCAGGTGACTCATTGAAGAGATATCCAGGGAGATCGATGTCTTCATGGATATGAGATGTTGAGGCTTGGTCGGCAAGTCGCCTTTTAAGCCTTCATGTCAACTGTCTCAGAGGAGTGTCGGGATCATACCCTAACCCATGTGAAGACTTTTTGTAAGACCCCGACCTGAGAGACCTCGATTAGTGTTAATTAAGTTGTGTCTTAGTCATAAGTGTGTTTAGTGGATTTTGACTTAATTTGGGTTAGAATAGCTTTTATATTAGCTTTGGGGAATTTTGAGAGCCTTCTTCATTTGTGGGACCCTTTGGGGGTTCTTGTTACGGAATTTCGTGAGCTTAGGGGTTATTCATGATTTTCTAAAATTATATTTTAATCCCGTTTGACTTATCTTATTATTCTCTACAACTTTTGTGTTGACCTCGTTCTCATTCGAGGGCCCGAAACCAGACTTTTCTCAATTTGTGCGCAAAACAGTCTTTTTACCCAAAATCTGGACACGATTTTCAATGTCACCAAAACTTGCAAAACATACACTTTTTTGAAACTAGATATTTCGTCGAACAACTTTGTCTTCTCCGTCGAATTCATTTGAGGTCCCGAGAAGCATGTTTTTAGCCCGACAAATGTTTTAAGTTGTGGGACCCACTCTCTTCTTTGTATATATAGAAACCCATCTCCTTCATTCCCCTTTTTGCCCTAATTCCTGCACAAGATAAGCTCCAGCAGCAGCCATCGGTTCCCCTTCTTCTTCTTGTTTTCTTCCCCACAAAACACCTAAAAACCTTGCTCAAATCAAGAGAAGACCTTCACTAATCTTGTTGACCTCGTCAAGAGATTTCATTTGGTACCATTTTTAGAAGGATTCATCAACTTCGAATTTCTCATTAAGCTAACCTTGCTTATTTGAAGACTTTCTAGGTAAGAGATCTCTTTCATCTCCTGGATTCTTGTTTATTTGGCCTTGGATAAACTCTTAATTTTCTCATTTATGATTTGATTTGCTTAAATCATGGTTATGACTTGTCTTCTATTGTTTTCAAATGGACCTACTAATGTGTCTTTCCATCTCTTGCAAATGTGCATTGTTTTATGTTAAATTTGAATGGCTTATGTTGTAATGGATTCCAAGTGATTTGAATGGATGGAAAGGAGGTGTTGGGTGAATGCTTTGGAGATTATAATGGTGGATTTGAAGTGTTGAGAATGGAAAATTTTAATGTAGAAATGGTGGAGTTTTCAATTCAATATTGTGTAGGGATCTGACCCTTAAAAATGAAAAAGGTTTGAGGGAAGGGAGGACTGAAAACAGCTTCAGAATTCAGTCTCGTAGCAGTCTCGGTCAGAATTTCGGCTGACCGAAATGTTTTCGGTTCAAATTCCAGAGAGCTGCAATTTCTTTCGAATTCTGATTGTGGCATTTCGGCTAACCGAAAAGCTAACCGAAATGTTTCGGTTCGAATTCCAAAGAGCTGCAGTTTTTGTTAAATTCTGATTGTGGAGTTTCGGCTAACCGAAAATCTAACCGAAATATTTCGGTTCAAATTCCAGAGAGCTGCAATTTTTGTTTAATTCTGATTGTGGCATTTCGGCTAACCGAAAATCTAGCCGAAATATTTTTGGTCCAAATTCCAGAGAGCTACTTTCTCCCATTTCTGTACTCGGTCAGAATTTCGGTCAGCCGTAGGTCAGCCTTTCGGCTAGCCGATGTCCAACCGAAAATCTGACCGAAACCATAGAATTTAATTGACTATTTCCGAAGAATTATGTAAGACTATAATGAAGAAGAAGGACCATCATTCTAATCTTGTTAAAAGTCTTGTAACTTATCAATGTGCATAAAGTCCCAGGTTGGCTCTAATCCTTATGGAGTACCAAATAGATATTAAATTGACAAACGAGACTCTATACGCATTGATTTAAATCTTGGACCCTCAAAACTTGGCCCAAAGATTTATAGAATCCATTTGTACCTGATTTTACCGGATTTCACTTGTAGATTTCAAGTTTCGTGCCTTGTAACTAGTCTTGCCCCGGATATGGTTTTTAGCATAATTGCTATCTTGTTCTTGCTTGACCTGATATGATACGTCTTATACTAATGAGCATCTTGCCCCGATATATATATGTATTGTTTTGTTTTCTTGCACATGACCTATGTTGGAATTTGAGATGCCTTGAGAAGTCTTATGAAGCATTGAAGTGTTTAGTATCTCAAGTATCATCTTGTGTTGGAATTATTGTGAACACAATGTCACAAGTGTGGTGTTGATAGTATGGTGTTGATAGAGCTTCAAAGAGAAAACAGAGCTGAAACAGTACAGGAAATCAGAATTCCATCTGTCAACCGCAAGTTCTACCGGTAGAAGTGGCTGATATTCCAGCAGAGAGTTTGGACACGAGAATTCGATCTGTCAACCGGTAGTTCTACCGGTAGAAAAGGTTGACCCTGAGAATTCCATCAGTCAACCGCAAGTTCTACCGGTAGAAGTGGCTGAAATTCTAGCAGAATTTTGGACATGAGAATTTCATATGTTAAACCGGTAGTTCTACTGGTAGAACACTCGGGAAACCAGAATTGCGCAGAAATAGAAGTTTTGCACGAAAATTCAGGAAACTAATGTATTTCGTTTGGGACTCTTTCTAAACAAATTCTAGCCTAATTTAAACACTCTTTAGGGTTATCAAAACCTATATAAAGGCTTGCTAAGTTCGTTTTCAAGTGTAGAGAAGAGAAGACAAAACAAAAGAGAGGGTTTTGGAGAGAAGAGTGATTGGAGAAGGAGTTGTTGCTGTGTGCTGTTGTGCTGCAAGTTTCTACAGCAAGTTGGACAAAAATATGCTCATGAAGATGGTGATTCGTCCATAGATAAGTGTCTCTCTTTTTATGCTTTAAATTTCAATTTGTAAGGGATTGAGAGAGAGAGATTGTAGAGGGGAAGGGCTGTAGAAAAGTTCTCTACTTTAATTCTGTAGAACATCAAGTTGGTGCTTGGTGTTAGGGGTTTGGTGATCCTATCTGTTGGTGCAGATAAATTGTAAAGGGAGTAGGTGCTTCCTAGATAGTTGGTGCTATCTGAAACTTAAGGGTTGGTGCTCTTTGTCGTTGGTGCGACTAAATAGATTCAGACCTGTTCCGGATCGGTGTTCGGACAGTCTTTGAACCGTGGACGTAGCCTTTTGGTGAACCACGTTAAATCTGGTGTCCTTGTGTGATTTGATTTGCTTTTGTTGTTAAATTGGACCTGTTTTTAAGGAATCACTGATTCACCCCCCCTCTCAGTGATCGCGATATCTAACAATTGGTATCAGAGCGCCAAGGCTCCCTTGATAAGCTTAACACCCTAAGGGTGATCTCTTGTCAAATCACATGGCATCCAATACAGGGAATAAGAAAGCACCTTTGTTTGATGGTTCTAATTACTCCTTCTGGAAGATCAGAATGCAGGCTTTCATCAAATCACTTGGCTATGATGTCTGGGAGACTGTCAGAGTCGGTTACAATACTGCCATCGTACCCACTGATGCTGCAACGAAGAAGTTAGCAGACAACGACTCCAAGGCGCAGAATGCACTCTTTAGTGGCCTTGTGGACAGCGAACTGGTCAAAGTAATTGCATGCAAAACAGCCAAGGAAATATGGGACAAGTTGAAAAGCATTCATGAAGGAGATGAGAAGATCAAAGAAGCGAAATTGCAAACTCATCGCTCTCAATTCGAGTCTCTTCGCATGGAGGAAAGCGAGAATGTTGACTCGTATATGCAACGAGTGAATGAAGTCACGAATGACATTCGTGGACTAGGGGAGGAGATTAAAGAACCAGTCATCGTCAAAAAGGTTCTAAGATCTCTTCTTCCCCGGTTTGATTCAAAAGTCTCAGCCATAGAAGAAGCCAAGGATCTGAATGAATTTACCATGGATGAGTTGCATGGTTCACTCACTGCCTATGAGATGCGCATAGGTAAGACGTCTTCATCTGATAGAGAAGCGGCCTTCAAAGTTCAGAAAAAGGGAAAAGAGACTACTGGTCATGATGCTGATACTGATGATGATGAGCTTGAGGCTCAATTAGTTAGAAAGCTGAAGAAAGGAAGCAATGGAAAGTACAAAGGGAAGTTACCCTTTAAATGCTTCAATTGTGGCGGTGTTGGTCACTTTGCTGCGAAGTGTCCGCTGAAAGAAAACAATGATGATGACTCTTATGTTGATAAGAGTAAATGGAAGAAAAATTTCAGAAAGAGGGGCAAAGCAAAAAGCTTCATCAGTCAATATAATAACAGCACGTCTGAAACTTCAGACGATGATGAATCAGCCGAGGCAACTGAAGCTCTCTTCATGGTTACTGTTGAAGAAGAAGAGGAGCAAGAGTCGGAAGAGGAAGAGGAGGCTGAGGTCAATCTTGAAGAAGAACTTATTGCCGCACTTGAGGAGCTTAGCATGGAACGAAAAACAAGTAAGAAAAATCTGAAACTTCTTCATGAATCTGAAAGTTCAGTTATTGCTTTGAAAACTCAAGTTGAAGAATATAAAAGAATGGTAGAAGTCCTAGAAATACAAATCAGTACCAAAACTGAGGAAGTGGTGAAACTTGAGAATGAAATCCTTGGAGCAAGGACTGAAAATATACAAATGAATCAAAAGCTCAAGGAATTCCAAGCAATCAATGGAACATTGAAGCTAAATGAAATACTGAAAGTCCAAAGGCCTTCTCACTTCAAATTTGGTCTAGGATTTGAGAATGGAGAATCCTCTAAGATTACACCTCCTGAAAAGACAAAACCTGTGAAGCCCACCCAGCCTAGAAAAGAGTCCATTCATGTGAGAAAGGAAATGAAGTCTAACCAGCCACAAAGAAGATTCAAATTGTATGGTTACTGTTATCATTGCAATAGATATGGACATAAAAGGGCTGAATGCAAATTCTATGTTAGAAACAGCCCATTTGTGACTAGGAACCCTTTTTCAATCCTAAACAGCCACAAAATTGAGTGCTATAAGTGTCATAATTATGGACACTTGACTAGGGATTGTAGGTTGCCTATTGCTAACCAATTTCAGGTTGAAAAGAAACCCAAGTTAGTTAAGGCATGGAGGGCAAAGAAAAGGGAAGATAATTCCAAGGAATCTCTCATTGTGCAAACGGCATTCAATGCACAAAAGAAGGCAGCACCATGGGTCCTTGATAGTGGCTGTTCAAGCCATATGACAGGTGATAAGGAAAAATTCGTCAAATTACAGCACTATGAAGGCGGATCAGTGAAGTTTGGTAACAATGATGGTGCCAAAATCTGCGGAAAAGGTGTTGTTCAGCTAAAGGCAAACAAGATCAGATCAGACGAGGTCTTATATGTGTCTGGACTGAGACACAACTTGCTTAGTGTGAGCCAGATCTGTGACAAAGGCCACGAAGTTGTCTTCACTAAGAATGGGTTTGCTATCAAGAAGTGTAGCAACGGCAAAACAGTGGCTACTGGATCTAGGACTGCTGGAAATCTCTATACATTGTCAGATGGAGCTGAAAAGACTTGCTTGATGAGTCGGACAGAGGAAAGTTGGTTGTGGCACAAACGCCTTGGGCATCTAAACTTTGATAACATGTCAAAGATTTGCAATTCAAAGGCTGTCAGAGGTATGTCTACAGTTGAAAAGCCTTCCAACCCCATTTGCGATTCTTGCCAAAAGGGAAAGCAAACGAGGGTAATGTTCAAGTCAAAGGAGCATCATTCAAAGAAACCTCTTGAGCTAGTGCACACTGATCTCTGTGGACCGATGCGAACGCAAAGCACCAATGGAGATAAGTATTTTATGTTATGCATTGATGATTATACTCGTATGACATGGGTATTGTTTCTTAAGCATAAACATCAAGCACTTGATCGTTTTAAAGTGTTTAAAGCACAGGTTGCTTGGAAAACGTATCAAGATTTTAAGGTCTGATCGAGGCGGTGAATTCACATCTGAAGAGTTCACTAACTATTGTGAGCACCATGGCATTCAAAGACAATATTCAGCCCCTAGAACTCCACAACAAAATGGAGTTGTGGAACGGAAAAATCGCACCGTGCAAGAGATGGCTCGCAGAATGCTAACTGAGAGCAAGCTAGCTGACAAATACTGGAAGGAGGCAATCCATACGGCTGTATACATTCAGAATCGATGCTTGATCAGGCCACATGAAGACAAAACTCCTTATGAGCTATGGTTTGGGAGAAAAGCAACAGTCAAGTACTTCAGAGTCTTCGGTAGCAAGTGTTACATCAAGCGTCTTGAACAAAATCCGGGCAAATTTGATGAAAGAACTGATGAAGGTATATTTCTGGGTTACTCCTCCTCTAGTAAGGCTTACAGATGTCTTAACAAAAGGACCAGAAAAATCATAGGAAGTGCCGATGTTAGAATTGATGAAAACCGTGAATTAAAGAATGTAACTCATTATGACAGTCCAGTTTATGAGGACTCGAGTGAGATTGATGATGAAGTGGCTGTACCTAATGATGCTGAGAAATCAAAGGATGACTCAGAGGATGCTACACCTAGAAAGAAAAGCACTTGGGTAGAGCAACACCCTAAGGATCAAATCATTGGAGATCCTGAGGCCGGTGTTAAAACAAGACAAAGTGTAGTTAGATATTACTCACTTGTGTCCACCATTGAACCCAAGACTGTGGCTAAAGCCAGTCTCGATGAAAATTGGTTGAAAGCTATGCATGAGGAGTTGGAGCAAATTGAGAAGAACTCCACATGGGAACTAGTTTCTAGACCTACCGATAAGAATGTTATTGGTACTAAATGGGTCTTTCGGAATAAGCTGAATGAAGATGGTCAGGTCATACGAAACAAAGCAAGGTTGGTTTGTAAAGGCTATGCTCAAGTTGAAGGCATAGATTTTGAAGAGACCTTTGCACCGGTGGCTCGTCTGGAAGCCATTCGTATGTTTCTTGCATTGGCTGCATACAAAACCTTCAAGGTATTTCAGATGGATGTAAAGTCAGCCTTCTTGAATGGATTACTTGAAGAAGAGGTCTACATTGAGCAACCTGATGGTTTTCTCATTAGCAAAAATTCAGACCTAGTGTGCAAGTTGAAAAAGGCTCTTTATGGGCTGAAACAAGCGCCAAGGGCGTGGTATGCAAGGCTGGACCTCTATCTCTGCAAGATCAGCTTTGGAAAAGGACTGGTTGATAGCAATCTTTATGTCAAAACAGAGTTGAGCAAACAGCTGGTTGTCATTGTTTATGTCGATGACATAATCTTTGGTGGCAATGATGAGGAAATGTGCAGGAATTTTGCTGAAGAGATGAAGAAAGAATTTGAGATGTCAATGCTTGGAGAACTAAAGTTCTTCCTTGGTTTACAAGTTCAGCAGCTGAAACATGGTATCTTCATATCACAGATGAAATACATCAAGGAAATGCTGAAGCGTTTTAACATGGAAGACAGTAAGCCAGTGAGCACACCAATGACAACGAACACAAAGCTAAGCGATAAGGGTTCGTCCGTTGATCACACCACTAATCGTTCTATGATAGGAAGCTTGCTTTATTTGACTGCTACAAGACCGGATCTTCTGCAAGCAGTATGTATGGTGGCTCGATTTCAAGCATCACCAACTGAGACGCACCTTACAGCAGTAAAAAGGATATTTTGATATCTGAAAGGTACCATGGAGCTTGGCATTTGGTATCCTAAAGGCAAATCCTTCACTCTTGTTGCATACTCTGACGCCGATTGGGCTGGATGTATAGATGATCGCAAGAGTACAAGCGGTGGTGCATTCTATCTCGATGAAAGGTTGGTGGCATGGCACAGTAAGAAACAAGATTCAGTATCCCTTTCTACAGCGGAAGCGGAATATATTGCAGCGGCAACTTGTTGTACGCAAGTGTTATGGATGCGGCAAATGCTCTCTGATCTAGGAGTTCCGACAACGAATCCTACGCTGATCCTCTGTGACAACACAAGTGCAATTCACATCTCTAAGAATCCTGTTCAGCATTCTAGAATGAAGCATGTTGCAATCCGCTATCACTTTCTCAAGGAAAAGGTTGCAGACGGTGAGGTAAAGTTGGAATATGTTCCAACTACTGAGCAAGTTGCTGATATCTTCACAAAACCTCTGCCAAAGGAAGTCTTCGAGTATCTCCGGAAAAAATTAGGAGTTACTCACTCTCCTAATCCTTAGGAGTTGTGCTTGAAAGGGGGAGCAATGTATTCCTTGAATATCCTATTCGCTCCTTGGTTGGTCCCTTTGGACTTGTTGTCAAAGGGGGAGAAAGTCTTATGCTAGGAGAAAGCTATGCTAGGAGAAGTTATACTAGAAGAAGTTATGCTATGATAGCTTGGGGGAGATTGGTATCAAGAATGTGAATGTGAAGATCTTGATTCTGTTGGTTTATGGTTCTGAAGAAGCTTCATAAAGATCAACTGGTTCAAAGTGTTCCAAGTGTTGCCAACAATTCCAAAGGGGGAGATTGTTGGAATTTGAGATGCCTTGAGAAGTCTTATGAAGCATTGAAGTGTTTAGTATCTCAAGTATCATCTTGTGTTGGAATTATTGTCAACACAATGTCACAAGTGTGGTGTTGATAGTATGGTGTTGATAGAGCTTCAAAGAGAAAACAGAGCTGAAACAGTATAGGTAATCAGAATTCCATCTGTCAACCGCAAGTTCTACCGGTAGAAGTGGCTGATATTCCAGCAGAGAGTTTGGACACGAGAATTCCATCTGTCAACCGGTAGTTCTACCGGTAGAAAAGGCTGACCCTGAGAATTCCATCAGTCAACCGCAAGTTCTACCGGTAGAAGTGGCTGAAATTCTAGCAGAAGTTTGGACATGAGAATTTCATCTGTTAAACCGGTAGTTCTACCGGTAGAACACTCGGGAAACCAGAATTGCGCAGAAATAAAAGTTTTGCACGAAAATTCAAGAAACTTATGTATTTCGTTTGGGACTCTTTCTAAACAAATTCTAGCCTGATTTAAACACTCTTTAGGGTTACCAAAACCTATATAAAGGCTTGCTAACTTCATTTTCAAGTGTAAAGAAGAGAAGAGAGAACAAAAGAGAGGGTTTTGGATAGAAGAGTGATTGGAGAAGGAGTTGTTGCTGTGTGCTGTTGTGCTGCAAGTTTCTACAGCAAGTTGGTCAAAAATATGCTCATGAAGATGGTGATTCGTCCATAGATAAGTGTCTCTCTTTTTATGCTTTAAATTTCAATTAGTAAGGGATTGAGAGAGAGAGATTGTAGAGGGGAAGGGCTGTAGAAAAGTTCTCTACTTTAATTCTGTAGAACATCAAGTTGGTGCTTGGTGTTAGGGGTTTGGTGATCCTATCTGTTGGTGCAGATAAATTGTAAAGGGAGTAGGTGCTTCCTAGATAGTTGGTGCTATCTGAAACTTAAGGGTTGGTGCTCTTTGTCGTTGGTGCGACTAAATAGATTCAGACCTGTTCCGGATCGGTGTTCGGACAGTCTTTGAACCGTGGACGTAGCCTTTTGGTGAACCACGTTAAATCTGGTGTCCTTGTGTGATTTGATTTGCTTTTATTGTTAAATTGGACCTGTTTTTAAGGAATCACTGATTCACCCCCCCCCCCCTCTTAGTGATCGCGATATCTAACAACCTATGAGTCGGCACCACTAAGCTTGGATGTACCTTATCGGTTTGATCCACCGGTTTGGAGATCCCCCTCTTAGCCTGCCAGCTGCAGCCTGGATCTTGTCTTGTATCGCTATCCGGTTCGCTACCGTGTTCTTGCCTTACTATATGTATATGATTATATAAATTCGTTGACTCTCTTCACCTCGTGTGACTGAGGTCAACGTCGTTGCATCTCCTCACCTCGTGTGACCGAGAGCAATGCCCTGATAACTCTCATCACTTTTGTAAGAGAAGATTTAGCTTTGTGTGGTTGCCACCTTGTCAGTTCCTTATTCTTGGTTCCTTATTGTTTTACATTGTTCATGCCTTTACCTAATAAATGATGCATTGTCTTTTACGAAATTCATTATTTATACAGGTTTTCAATATGTTTTCTAAGGTATCATTATTTCAAATGTATTATCATATCTTTTCACCTACCTACCAAACAGTCGTGTCTGATCTATTTATTTTGGTACTCAGGTCCCGAACCCATTACCATTGAGGAGGAGCCCGAGGAGGCGGTCGGTGAACCGCAGCGCGTAATAGAGTGGCAAGCTGACGATGTCATGTAGACATTAGTTCAGGCTTTGAGAACGACACTTTTTGGGAGTTGTGATAATATCTTTTGAGTTTATTCTTTTGTTATGTATTGGTCTTTGTTGACCATTATTTTGGGGCAACTAATCAACTGATCTTTTGTATATACATTTAACCTTACTTTTGGTAAATATGCTAATGATCATTGCTCATTCTGATATCTTGTCATATCAATTATAAATCAGTCTTGTTTATTAAATGGAATAGCACTAATATGATTTACTACACGCTTCCGCAATCTCGAATATATGTTTGATATGTTTATATGTGAGATGATATGTATGGATAATCCTCACCGCGGAACCCTGTGGGAAATCACGTGCACGGATAAATATTTTCTTAATTCCGTGTGCGGATTAACTAAAGAGATGCACGTGGCACGGCATCATCAGGTCCCGATCCCGGATTTGGTTCCCTAACCCGGTCTGGGGTCGCGACACTTTTCTACATGGCCGTAGATGTTGACACCAAAAATGTCACTTTGCCTCTTCAACATCAAAAGCTACATGAAGTTGCAGCCTACCACAAATGGGCAATGCTACTTCTCAAAAAATAAAATCTTGTCAGAATCAAACAAAACTACAAGATCCTTCAAGACAGCCAAAAGAGGAGTCCACAAGAAGTTTTGGGCTTTTTCAAAATCATTTGGCCTAACTTCGCTTCTCCGATAGCTGAACAGGAGCTCTCGGCGGCGACAGCATCGGAGACACCAAATCTTCGATCAGAGCCTATGGATAGTCTCACAATACATCCAAAAGGCTCCACGTCAAGTTTCGAGTCAAACCGACAACGTTTGACCTTCCATCAACCCTAGAACAACTAAGTCAAGCCTCTCGGCGGCGAGAACCACCGAGGCCATCACTCATAAAAAAGAGTACATGGACAGCTTCAAGATGCTTACAAAGGGCTACACATCAAGTTTCAGGTCATTTCAGCAACATTTGACAGACTTTAACTCTCGGAAGCCAAATAAGGCCTCTCAGCGGTGAAGCTTCCCGGGACCATGGTTTTTAAGACAGAGCCTATGGATCATCTCAAAATGACTCCAATAGGTTCCCTGTCAAATTTCAAGTCAATTGGACATCGGTTGACCGCACATCAAGGCGCGACATCTTCCTCGCGATAAAATTAAGTCTACTGGCGACAGGACCCCATATGGCTTCAAAACTCAAAGAAAAGCCTATGGTTGGTCTTATTTATTCCTCAGGAGGCTTCACCTCAAATTTCAGGTCATTCCGACATCGTTGGCCCAATTTCAGCTTCTGACAGAAAATCGACAGCTCTACGCTACAAAGTCTTTGGCTTTCCCGGAAAAATTGAAACTTTGCACCCCAAAATGCAAGGATTCTCGTCAAGTTTTCTACAGGAAAATCAAGCCAATAAATGTGCACAAATGTTAAGAAAAATACAGAAGAAAAAAGAATTGAAAAAAACATCGAAACAGTCGCAAAACGGGAACCAAAATGGAAAAATCCCCCCAGGGTCGCCCGCGACCATGGTGCCATGGATCACCGGATTCGCCCCGGAAAGCCCCGTTTTCCGTCATTTTTCGCGTTTTGAAGTTTCCAACTCCTACGATTTTCAAAAATTTATACTTTTGAGGCACCAAGTCTGTCAACATCCGTCAAAATGACGGGTCCATCTTCAAGAGTATCAAAATCAACATTGATCGCCAACTGGTCGATCAAAAAGTGCACTTTCTAGCCGATCGATTGAGAAATCGACATGATAGGTGTCACCGGCCTGCTGTTAGCTATCGATGTCTGAAGTTACATGGTCATCTGATGTTGATCAGCATGTAGATCCATCGATGATCATCGCCAAAAGAACTCCAAAAGACGCGGCATGGCCCGCGACTCTTCAACTGCTTGGCGACCACCTAATGTAATTAATTGGCTAGCTTTATTGCAGTCATTAATTCATTTCTTTGGACGGCCCAATCATAAGCAAGCAAATGGTAGTTACAAGTCAAGAGATTCATGGCATTTAAACCATGAAACTCCTCCCATCATGGCGATTCAAGGTGATTAAATGCCCTTAATCTCCACCGGCCAATCAGAAGCCAAGGCCCAGGAGTTACGAAATAAAAGAATTAAATCCTTTAACTCCTCCCATTATGCGGCTTATTGGCAATTAAAGCCCATAAACCCTCCTAAATGGCTACCAACAGCCTATAAATAGGAGAGCATTCCAAGAAGAAAGGACGGATCCCAGATCAGAAAAAAACACAGAAAACCCGAAAGAAAGAAGAAACTTCTACACCGGCCACCACTACAAGGTGACAAAAGTGCCTTGGGGGGTATCCCCCCCCCTCCAAGGTCCTTGCCTTCTCCATCTGCCTCCAATAGCTTAGAAGTGGCTTTTCAGCCCGTCTACTTAGCTTTTTATTAGACATAAGACCTCCTCTTGGTCTTTGTCCTTTAAAAATTTGAGGTTATAGCGAAGCCAAGCGAATCAAGAGCATCCTCTGTTCTCATCTGCATGGATGATGGCGAAGTCTACACATGGCTTGCGACCGTTAATCTGAACGAGTCCCCCACATTCTCCTTAGAAGTTAGATCCTCCTTTTCTTGTTTTTCATTTTATTTTGTATTTTTCTAAAAGAGACAAAAATCAAAACTCTTGTCTTTCATTATTGATAAGAATTGTAAATCAGCTATAAACGCCAAAAATCGGTTATAAACGCCAAAAAACGGCTATAAATGCCAAAAAATCACCTTTCATGGCAAATCAAAAAAATGTCTCTTATCTTAAATATATGTGGAATGGAAAACTTGAAAGAAGTTGATTTCCTTTTTACTTGCGAAGGTTGATCTCTGGATCTCTACTTACAATTCCAAGTAAAATAAAAAAATCTGGCATACCCACACAAAACAAAAATGTTGATACCCGCTTCACCACCGGTTACGAAAGGGTCGTACCCTACGGGCTCCCACGTCCGTCGACCTCAGTAGAACAGTGTGCGGATAGCGCGGTCCATCAAGCTGGCTCCACTTGGTGGGACTCGTTCATTTGAGAACACGATGCTTGGAATTGAAATATTTGCATATCTTTTGCTCTATGCTTATACTTCTTTCCCGAATTCCTTGGCTACTTTCTAGTTGGTGGCCTATGTTGGATTTCGCATCTAAAAATGAGATGGGGTTTTTTGGAAATTTTTATTTCTTAGTTTATTTCCATTCTTTCTCTTTTCCAAAAAAAAATCAGATTTCTCAATTTGGATTCAAAATTGAGAAACTTTAATCCTCTCCTATCGTTCATCTTGCTTGCAGAAATGTTGAGCATGTTCGAGTTGGGATTTGGGCCATCGTATCTCTTCGATGAGTTCATTACAGATCTAAAAAAAACAGAAAAAGAAAAACTCATATTTCTCAGTTTGGATTCAAAATTGAGAAACTTTGATCCTCTCCTATCGTTCATCGTGCTTGCAGAAATGTTGAGCCTGTTCGAGTTGGGATTTGGGCCATCGTTTCTCTTCGATGAGTTCATTAGAGATCTTAAAAAAAATAAAAAAATCAAATTTCTCAGTTTGGATTCAAAATTGAGATACTTCGATCCTCTCCTATCGTTCATCGTGCTTGTAGAAATGTTGAGGCTGTTCGAGTTGGGATTTGGGCCATTGTTTCTCTTTGATGAGTTCATTAGAGATCTAACAAAAAAGGAATTTTAAAAAAAATACAAAAAAATCAGATTTCTCAGTTTGGATTCAAAATTGAGAAACTTTGATCCTCTCCTATCATTTCATCGTGCTTGCAGAAATGTTGAGCCTGTTTGAGTTGGGATTTGGGCTATCGTTTCTCTTCGATGAGTCTATTTGGGATCTAAAAAAAAAGACATAGACGACTAAGGTTAAACCAATTGCGTTCTTTGATCACGGTTGAATAAAAAAAAGCCTTGTCCAGAGTGTGGAGACAGCTTGACTGTTCTAGGCAAGGGTTCTCCAAATGGGTTCATTAAGTAACCCTACCCTTACCTGAGGGCAATTCAATCGATCGATTTTTCATAAGACCGGGTTAGGAGGCCTATGCGTACTAACACATCTTTTAAATAAAAAATCTTTAAAATAAAAAAAGTTTAATAAAAAAATAAAAAATAAAAAAATTATTTTTTTTAGATATAAAAAATAAATCTTTTAAAAAAAATCTAAAAATAAAAAATAAAAAAATTTTAAAAAAAAAAAAATATTTTATAAAAAAAAAACTTCCGTCATTTTTTGGTTAAGATCAGAGAAATTTTGGTCTCTTCCCTTCTGAGAACTGGCGCTCGCGGAAATCGTTGAGCCCGTGTTTAGATTGGAATGCCTTTTGCTCTCTTTGATGAATCCGATCTTGATATTTCAAAAAAAAAAACTCGTCATTTTTTTCGGTTCAGATCCGAGAAATTATAGTTCCTTCCCTTCTTGGCACTGGCGCTCGCGGAAATCGTTGAGCCCGTGTTTGGATCGGAATACCATCTGCTCTCTTTGATGAATCCAATCTTGAACTTTCAAAATAGACAATCTCATCTCATGGATGCGGTCTCCAAACATTTATGCCTAGCGGTACTGGTACGCCCTTTCAGGGTCTACTGTATTTGCGACCGGCACATTTGTAACTCCAACCTTATATTCTTCTTACCTCGAGCAAGCTCTGCTTCTCGATAAGTCGAATTTAGGTTCACAATTGCTTCTAGTAGTCACTAGGACGCTCATTCTGGGCTCACCATACTTGGGATCAGAACAACTGTACCATCTATGCCTTTTTGCCTTCTTCATGTCGCTTGGGTCATGTCCCTCGAGCAATTTGAAAAGACAAAACCATAGAATTTCCCATATATGATCATTATATTCTTGTGATTACTAATGGATGTTGTCTTGTTTCAGTAATTTTCAAAACTAAGAATGGCAGCTTCCTTGACCATTACTTTTGATGAGAACAAGCACCAACTCATGCTTCAATAGATGCAAACCACGTACACTTACAAGCACCCTGCCAGCTGTTCTAGATAGAGTTATTTACTGATCATGATGGCTGAGATTGAGGACATGGTTCCTGGATTGGGTTATAGCCTTCGGGATAGTTGATCACTGCATCAAGTTGGTCAAAAAGTTTTGAAACCTATCCGAGACCTATGCTCAGTCGATTAGGTGGGTGCAGGTCGGCGACTGATATGCATGGCATAATACTAATAACTACCCTTTTATTTGAATTTACTAGTTGTTTATTTTGTCTTAAATGTTCTAATTATAGCATTTTTCTTATTATGCAAGAATTAGAAGGAGTTGAGCATATTTGAGCTTAATTCGGAAAGGTTTAAAGCTAAAGTCCCATTTGAGAAAAGATATACACAAAGAGTATATAGGCTTGTTGGAGGAGAGTTGGAATTTCAAGTTAGAGGTCATGAGTTCAAGACTTGGCACAATTTGTTTTTATTTTTTTATTTTTATTTTTGGAGACCGAATTTGGTGGCCCCCACCATATCTAATGCTTGCTAATGGTTGCTAAAAATTAGCAATCAACTTTAAAAGAAAGGGAAGGAATCTCATGGACATCAATAAGAATGCTATTCTTTAGCAAGTGATCAAATCATGAAGGAAAGAAGATTTTCGGAATTGTAGCCATCCTGCGCAAGCTTTACCATTTTGACCATAACTTGTGACTCAAGACTCCAATTAAGGCAAGATCAGATGCGTTGGAAAGAGGACTCAAACGAAAAGAATATCATATCTCATGAGGATCTCCCAATTCTGACGTTTTGGGGGTCAAAACAGGCTATTAATTGGAGGGATATGGGGGATGATGAATTTGAAAGATTTATCTTTCTTTTTCTTCTTGTATTTTTTTTTTTTAACGGGAGGCTCTCTCTTGCTCCAGGAGTAATTTAATTTTTCTTTAATCTTTGTTAGAAAGTGAAGGTGGAGATTGAGTGGTGTAATAAACAACTTTGAAGTTAGAGGTCATGAGTTCAAGACTTGGCACAATTTGTTTTTATTTTTATTTTTGGAGACCGAATTTGGTGGCCCCCACCATATCTAATGCTTGCTAATGGTTGCTAAAAATTAGCAATTAACTTTAAAAGAAAGGGAAGGAATCTCATGGACATCAATAAGAATGCTATTCTTTAGCAAGTGATCAAATCATGAAGGAAAGAAGATTTTCGGAATTATAGCCATCCTGCGCAAGCTTTACCATTTTGACCATAACGTGTGACTCAAGACTCCGATTAAGGTAAGATTAGATGCGTTGAAAAGAGGACTCAAAGGAGAAGAATATCATGTCTCATGAGGATCTCCCAATTCTGACGTTTTGGGGGTCAAAACAGGCTGTTAATTGGAGAGATATGGGGGATGATGAATTTGAAAGATTTACCTTTCTTTTTCTTCTTGTATTTTTTTCTTTTTAAGGGGAGGCTCTCTCTTGCTCCAGGAGTAATTTAATTTTTCTTTAATCTTTGTTAGAAAGTGAAGGTGGAGATTGAGTGGTGTAATAAACAACTTTGAAGGCTTTCAATAATGGAGATTTGCTTCTTTATTGTTGTTTGTTCTACAATGCTTGGCTAATCCGTGGATTAGGGTGGAGGAGGAAACCAAAACCGGTGAGATCGTTCCTTATTATTCTTCTATGTATTTTCCTCATCATGCTTAATGATTTAATAGATTCTCCTTCATGAATGTTATTCAACTTCTGATTTTGTAAAGATTATTTGGAATGTCTTTTATATGCTTGATCTTGACATATCATGTTTAGGTTAAATTCATTTAATGGTTTGTTCTTGATCTTGATAAATAGTGATTAGAGTTTCAACATATTGAAGTGAAGGGAGTATTAGGTACTAATTAGAGAATTGAATTTGTAAGAAAAAAAAAGGTTTTCAAAGCTAAATCTTCTGATCCAAGGCAGTTGCTTGCACATTGGATTGAGTTTTATTGGGAAAAGACTATGAAGTAATTTTGGAATGATTAAATCTATTTTGGTGAAATCTAATACCCTGATCTCTCTTTCACTGATTAGTTTGTGTTTAGATTTCCTTTGATATCATTTTAGTTATTAATTTCTTGATTAATTGTGGTTTTAAAATCTCTAGTGTGAAAACTGATCGAGGAATTTTGGATCTTGTTTCTACAAATCTCTGTGGATCGACCCGTATTTGCCATTATCTACTTAATAGAAAGTTGTGTGATTGCGGTTAATAATTTGAGCACATTAACGACCGAGCCCTCTGGTCGGTCGACTGAGGACACTGCAACAGCAATGCAGATTTTTAGTTTTTTCTAATTTTGGATTTTTTTTGGCGTCTTATTTTTCCAGCATTGTTTGACAGCCTATTTGTGTGTTTTGTATGGTTATATGAGATACTAACATGCAGGTGATCTTGTCCTCTCCATATTGCCCACAAGTCTTTTACTTTCTTTTAATGGTTGTTGATTTATTTGAGGCTAAGTGTAAAGGGCATCATGGTTTCCTTGGTTTCCCATGAAAGGGTAAGGCATGGTGAATTTCCCTATAGCCCTTTTATTTCCATGTTTAGATTACCATGTAAGTCTCATCGTAGAGACATAGGAATTTATGTAGTTTTCTAAATTTGTAAATTCTAGCGATGTCCGAGACAAAGAAGAAAAGTGAAGTTGGACTCATAATCAAAGAGTTTGAAGATTACCAAAAATGTTTTAGGAGTTTCCCAAAGAGTTTGAGGAATTCCAAAGTTTTGGAAAGTCTAAAAGTCCAAGAAGTCTATTCCGCTTGGGCCATGTGGAGGAGAGGACTAGTTTCTATTTTTAGCATTTTCTATTTATAGATGAATGCTTGATTCAGAATGTTACCAATCTGATCCAAACATAGCAAGTTACTAAAATTGGTCAAATCAAATTAATTCTTGGAAAAAAGTTCTAATTAGAGTTGATGACCCATGAGATGGACACATTGGTAACACTAATCTTAGAAACTGGACTTTCCTTAAATATAACTTGACTTAGAACCAATCTTTGATTGTATCATGAGATGATTTGATGTTCATATATATGTGGGCCCTAATGCCTTAAAAGGAAATCCTCAATTCTAAAATATTAAGTGGGAGCGGGGCATTTAAATTGAGAAATCCCCACAGTTTTCCACCATAGGTCCATTGTAAGGAAAGTATTAGCCTCGCGCCATCAAGAGTATGGTCGTTCCCCAGGGAGGGCTTTTATTTGTCTGGTTACGTGATATGGATCTCCTTTGGATAGTATTGGTGAGACATGGTGGGGCCCACTCCCCAAGGAGGAGCTGCCCAAAATGGTTGTCATGCAATGCTAGTTGGTGCGTCACACTTAACTAAAATAGTGATGTAGTATCCCTAGGGATTTGCCTCATGTATTTTAAAAACCAAAGTTAATCAGGAGTCATACACTATTTGGTATGAGATATCTAGATGATAATGAATGATGGGGATCATAGATAGTGAGTCTTAATCATAATCTTGACTGACTTTGAACTGCACCAATCTAAGTGGCATTTGCACTCCCCAAGGAGGCATGCCCTAGGGGATTGGAATTCCGATGTAATCTGAATTTAGTGGTTATGAGGATTCCCACATGAATTTCGTAGAATACTAAGCCCTAATGTCATTTATATTCTTTTTTTTAATGTATGGTTATGTGCTACAGTTTATTCAGCATGAATTCAAATACTTTCAATCCACTTGCGACCATCTTCAACCGGAATAAGTTGGAAGGATCCAACTATGTTGACTGGAAAAGGAATCTGGATATTGTCTTGACAGCTTCAGGATACAAATATGTCCTTACCACACCCTGCCCTAAGGAGCCTGAGCCAGATGCACCATAAGACCAAAAGGACCTTTACACCAATTGGACCAAAGACGATGAGATGGCCAGGTGCTATATGCAGGCATCCATGTCTAGTGTTTTACAACACCAACATCAATCCTATAAGGCTGCATCCGATATAATATTGAACTTAAAGGAGATGTTTGCGGACCAGGTCAGGCATGCTAGGCATACTGCCATGAAAGTGCATGATAAAGACTAAGATGGCTGAGGGAACCCATGTACAGGACCATATGCTGATTATGATGAACTCATTAAATGAATTAGATGTACTGGGTGTTGACAAAAAATGTCATTTTGCCTCTTCAAGATCCAAAAAACTACATGAAGTCACAACCTTCCAAAAATAGGCAATGCTACTTCCAAAAAATCAAATCTTGTCAGAATCAAACAAAAACTGCGAGATCCTTCAAGACAACCAAAAGAGGAGTACACAAGAAGTTTCGGACCATTTCAAAATCATTTGGCCTAACTTCGCTTCTCCGGCAGCTGAAAAGGAGCTCCCGGCGGCGAAAGCATCGGAGACACCAAATCTTCGATCAGAGCCGTTGGATGGTCTCAAAATACATCCAAAAGCTCCACATCAAGTTCCTACATCAAGCCTCTCGGCGGCGAGAACCACTGAGGCCATCACTCATCAGATAGAGCACATGGACGGCTTCAAAATGCTTACAAAGGGCTACACGTCAAGTTTCAGGTCATTTCGACAACATTTGACCAGACTTTGACGCTCGGAAGCCAAATCAGGCCTCTCGGCGGCGAAGCTCCCCGAGACCATGGTTTCCAAGACAGAGCCTATGGACCATCTTAAAATGGCTTCAATAGGTTCCCTGTCAAATTTCAAGTCAATCGGACATCGGTTGACCGCACATCAAGCCGCGACATCTTCATCGCGACCAAAACAAGTCTACTGGTGATAGGACCCCAAATGACTTCAAAACTCAAATAAGAGCCTATGGTTGGTCTTATTTATTGCTCAAGAGGCTTCACCCCAAATTTCAGGTCATTCCGACATCGTTTGACCCAGTTTTAGCTTCTGACGGAAAATCGGCAGCTCTGCGCGACAAAGTCTTCGGCTTTCTCAGAAAATTGGAAACTTTGCAAAATAAAATGCAAGGATTCTCATCAGGTTTTCTACATGGAAATCAGGCCAATAAATGATCAAAAATGTCAAGGAAAAATACAGAAGAAAAAATAATAAAAAAACAGCAAAGACGGACACAAAACGAGACAAAAGGGGGGAAAACCCCCCTAGGGTCGCCGGCGACCTTGGAGCCCGGGATCGCCGGGAGGGCCCTGGGAACCCCGTTTTTTGCCATTTCTTCGCGAATCGAAGCGTCCGACTCCTCTGATTTTCCAAAATTCATACTTTTGAGACACCAAATCCTCTGACATCCGTCAAAAACACGGGTCAATCATCAAGACTATCAAAATCAACATTGATCTCCAACCGGTCAACCAAAAAGTGTGCTTTCTACCCGACCGATCGAGAAATCGACAAGACAGATGGCACCGACCCGCTATTGGCAACCAATACCTGAAATCACATGGTCATCTGATGCCTATCTACATGAAGATCCATCATTGATCATTGCCAGAAGATCCCAAAAGACGCGGCACGGCCCGCGACTCTTCAACTGCTCGGCGACCACTTAATGCGATTAACTGACTAGCTTTATTACAGTCATTAATCCATTTCTTTGGACGGCCCAATCAGAAGCAAGCATCCGGAAATTACAAGTCAAGAGATTCATGGCATTTAACCCATGAAACTCCTCCCATCATGGCGATTAAAGGCGATTAAAAGCCCTCAATCTCCTCCGGCCAATCAAAAGCCAAGAAAAAGGAGTTACAAAATAAAGAATTCAATCTTGTAACTCCTCCCTTTATATAGCTTTATGACAATTAAGGCTCATAAATCCTCCTAAATGGCTACCTAAAAGCCTATAAATAGGAGAGCATTCCAAAGAATTCCAGATTGGAAAAAACCAAACAAAGATCCCTGATAAGAAAAAAGCACAGGAAACTCTACTAAAGTTTTGGACCGGCCACCCCTACAAGGTGACAAAAGTCCCTTGGGGGGGGGGGGGTATCCCCCCCAAGGTCCTTCCCATCTCCTTCTGCCTCCAATGGCTTAGACGTGGCTTTCAGCCCGTTTACTTAGTTTTTTATTGGACATAGGACCTCCTTTTGGTCTTTGTCCTCTAAAAACCTGAGGTTATACCCAAGCCAAGCGAATCAAGAGCATCCTCTGTTCTCATCTGCATGGATGATGGCAAAGTCCACATACAGCTTGCGACCGTCAATCTGAACGAGTCCCCCACAATCTCCTGAGAA
This sequence comes from Litsea cubeba, assembly GCA_012931725.1. Lineage (NCBI taxonomy): Eukaryota > Viridiplantae > Streptophyta > Magnoliopsida > Laurales > Lauraceae > Litsea > Litsea cubeba. Next base: position 45,383,395 of record CM022948.1, on the reverse strand, counting down.
GTTAGATCCTCATTTTCTTACTTTTCATCGTAGTTTGTATTTTTCCAAAAGAGAAAAAAATCACAACTCTTGTCTTTCATTATTGATAAGAATTGTAAATCGGCTATAAACGCCAAAAATCGGCTATAAACACCAAAATCGGCTATAAATGCCAAAAAAATCGCCTTTCACGGCAAACCAAGAAAAATGTCTCTTTTCTTAAATATATGTGCAATGGAAAACTTGAAAGAAGTTGATTTCCTTTTTACTTGCGAAGGACGATCTCCGGATCACCACTTGTAATTCCAAGTAAAATAAAAAATTTGGCACACCCACACAAAAAATGTTGATGCACGCCTTTGCCCCCCGGCTACGAAAGGGTCGGATCCAAACGGACTCCCACGTCCGCCGACCTCGGTAGAACCGAGCAGAAGCGCTGTCCATCAAGCTGGCACACCCGGTGGGACTCGTTCATTTGAGAACACGATGCTAGAAATGAAATATTTGCATATCATATCATTTGCTCTATGCTTATACTTCTTTTTTCGATTCCTTGGTTACTTTCTAATTGGTGGCCTATGTTGGATTCCGCAACTTAAAAAAAATGAGATGAGATTTTTTGAAAATTTCTAATTCTTTGAATTTATTTCCACTCTTTCTCTTTTAAAAAAAATCAAAATTTTCAGTTTGGATTCAAAATTGGGAAACCTTGATCCTTTCCTATCGTTCATCGTGCTTGCAGAAATGTTGAGCCTGTTCGACTAAGGTTTTGGGCCATCGTTTCTCTTCGATGAGTTCATTAAAGATCTAAAAAAATAATAATAAAAAAAGAATCAAAAAATCAGATTTTTCATTTTGGATTCAAAATTGAGAAACCTTGATCCTTTCCTATCGTTCATCGTGCTTGCAGAAATGTTGAGCCTGTTCGACTAAGGTTTTGGGCCATCATTTCTCTTCGATGAGTTCATTAATGATCTAAAAAAAAAAATTAAAAAAAATCAGATTTTTCATTTTGGATCCAAAATTGAGAAACCTTGATCCTTTCCTATCGTTCATCGTGCTTGCAGAAATGTTGAGCCTGTTCGACTAAGGTTTTGGGCCATCGTTTCTCTTCGATGAGTTCATTAAAGATCTAAAAATAATAATAATAATAATAAAATCATATTTTTCATTTTGGATTCAAAATTGAGAAACCTTGATCCTTTCCTATCGTTCATCGTGCTTGCAGAAATGTTGAGCCTGTTCAACTAAGGTTTGGGACCATCATTTCTCTTCGATGAGTTCATTAAAGATCTTAAAAAAAAAAAAGAAATAGACCACTAAGGTTAAACCAACTACGTTCTTTGATCACGGTTGATTCAAGAAAAGCCTTGTCCTCCAAACGGGTTCATTAAGTAATCCAACCCTTACCTGGGTGCAATTCTATCAATCGAGATTTCATAAGACCGGTTAGGAGGCCTATGTGTACTCTCTCGTCTTTTAAATAAAAATAATTTTAAAATAAAATTTTTAAAATAAAAATAAAAAATAAAAAATTTTCAAAAAAAAATCTTAAAAAAAAAAAAATTTCTTTTTTAAAAAAAATCTTCAAAAAAAAAGAATTTTTTCAAAAAAAAAATCTTCAAAAAAAAAAAAAACTTCCGTCATTTTTGGGTTTAGATTGGAGACATTTTGGTCTCCTCCTTTCTGAGCACTAGCGCTCGCGGAAATCGCTGAGCTGGTGTTCAGATTGGAATGCCTTTTGCTCTCTTTGATGAGCCCGATCTTGGCCTTTCAAAAAAAAAACTCGTCATTTTTGGATTCAGATTCGAGAAATTATGGTTCATTTCCTTCTGAGTACTGGCGCTTGCGGAAATCGCTGAGACCTTTTTGGATCGGAATACCATCTGCTCTCTTTGAAGAATCCAATCTTGACCTTTCAAAACAGAGAATCTCATCTCATGGATGCGGTCTCAAAATATTTGTGTCTAGCGGTACTAGTACGCTCTTTCAGGGTCTACTGTATTCGCGACCGGCACATTTGTAACTCCAAACTTATATTCTTCTTACACCGGGCAAGCTCTGCTTCTCGATAAGTCGAATTTAGGTTTACAATTGCTTCTAGCAGTCATTGGAACGCTCATTCTGGGCTCACCATACCTGCGATCAGAACAATTGTACCCTCTATGGCGTTTTGCCTTCTTCATATTTCTTAGGTCATCTCCCTCGAGCGATTTGAAAAGACAAAACCATAGAACTTCCCATTTATGATCATTATATTCTTGTGATTACTAATGGATGTGGTCTTGTTTCAGAATTTTTTTCAAAAACTAACAATGGCAGCATCGCTTACCATTACTTTCGATGAGAGCAAGCACCAGCTCATGCTTCAACAGAAGCAAACCACGTGCACCTACAAGCGCCCCATCAGCTGCCGAAGCGTCAACTCCCTCGGCAACTCTCTGAACTCCGGGTCGACCTCGACTCCCCGGACTACTGTCTTTGGGACGCTGGGACCATTCCCACTTCCCGAAGAACAAACTGCTCATTCCAAGAAACAGAAGGTCGCCTCTCAATGTGTCACTACCGTGACACCAAAGGCGAGCACCAGAAGGCCCGAAGCCTGTGGCACCCCCACGAAGCCTCGACCCGCAAACGAACAGGTCTATCCCAAGACTTGGTCCCCAAGACATTCACCAAAACAAAAAAGGTCCCAAACATCCACCAAGCCAGCATACCTGGCCCCACTCGAGGAGAACCAGTTTTACCCTTTTGCCTATATGAAAGAGGAGAGACCCATCTCCAACCTGACTCCCAAGTCAACCCAGCATGAGCCGGCTTGTTCTTACAAGCCCAAAATCAGATCATGCATCACAAGGCCTCTGCAAACACCTGCTAAGGCTACAATCCTGCAGTTCGACCCTTCATCTCTACAGGGGCCGAACTCGAAAAATTCAAAGCTTCACTGCAACAGGCAAAGGACCGGGTTCGCATCCTGTCCTTGCCCAGCTACAAAGAAGACAGGCTCGGCTGCTGCGCTCAAGGTAGCACATACTTCACCGTCAAAGCCCAGCTAGAGCTGACCGAAGCTCAAGTTGCTCGTCGGATACGCCGCCGCGCGTCGTATCGACAAAAGAGACTAGAGAAGCAAAGGACCCAGCCTCCTACGCTTCAAGTCTCTCACAAATGGGTCGAAAAAGAAAGACCCAACTAAGTTGTTGCTGTCCATATAGTTGGAAAAACCAGAAGACGCCAAAAGTCAGCATCCAAAATCCTTGTCCGACGCCCGGTGACCCGCAACATCTCCAGGACAAGAAGACACTCAAAAGAATCCCCTGCTCCTTCAAGCAGAGGACGGTAGATCGATCCTTCCTCAAGCTCTTCATCAAAAAGAAGGTGCCCCAGCCCAGTCACCAGGACAATTTCTTCATTCGAATCCCGAAGGATGAACGTCCTGGCTACAAATTCTGAGCCACCACCTCGCAATCCACCTCAAGATGATGCGCTCACATACATCCAGCAGTTGGAACAAGGCCAGCAGACGATTGAAACTCTGATGGAAAACCTTATCCTCGCCTTCCAAAATCGGGCGAACAATGAACCTCCTCCGAATCATCAAGATGATGAGGTAAACGGAGAAGAAAATGAGTCACGCGCCCTTACCAAAAAGGATATAGACAGTATCCTCGCAAAAGCAAAAGAAGAGGATATACTCAAGGAGCATGGGACCAAGCCACCATATCCCTTATGAATGGACTCGGTCCCATTCCCTACAAAATTCAAGCATCTTACTCTCCAAACATATACGGGAAAGGATCAGCCAGACAACATGTCATCCACTTCAAGATCTTGACGGGAGCTATCGTGGATCAAGATGCACTCAAGATCCGCCTCTTTGCAAGTATCCTAAAAGGTACGGCGTTCGACTGGTACTCCACTCTGCCAGAGGACTCCATCCAAAATCGGGCCATGCTAAAGACACGCTTCCTGACTCACTTCAAAGGTGAGGATCATCCCGCTACTATGGCTCAGCTATCCAGCCTAAAATAGGAGGAAAATGAGTCAACATATGACTTCATTCACAAGTGGAAAGCAATGGCATACAAATGCTCTGATGTATTGCCATAAGCGTCGCTAGTCGACATCTGCCGAAACAACATGAGAGCTAGAATCCGCACCATGATCATCGGCAACAAATCAAAGAACTTGGGAGAACTCCTAGAAGCTTCCATGGAAGCTGAAATGGTGATTAAGACCTCAACAGTCAGAAATCATCAAGAAAAGAGCCAACCGCCATTGTAACCTCTAAACCAAAGAAGAAAGAGGTCCTCAGTGTACAGACCAAGTCAGCTCCTCAGCCACCAAAGAAAGCTGAAAACAAAGCTGCTGGTAAAGGACCCGAACTCTCTGATGCCTTCAAAGAACGAGTAGAAAAGAAATACCCGTTTGATGAAGATGTTGATGAAATCTTCGGGGCTCTTGTGGCGAACGGCAAGCTCACTTTGCCTAAACCCAAAAGACCGGGTGATGTTGGCAATACCAACGATCCTCGGTACTGTCCATACCACCAGATGATCTCGCATCCTCTCAATCAATGCTTCGTTGTGAGGGAGAAAATAAACGAGATGTGGAAAAACGGAGTCATCACCTTTGACAAAAACTATGGGTTTGCCTCTGTCAACATGGTGTCATGTGGACAAACATCAAAATCACCGAAGAAGATGATCACTACTTCCTTCAAGGTGATAAACTCAGTTCAAGCCTCCGAGGAACTAGTTCCTTACCCGACACCAGACAGACAACCTATATGGGTACATCCCGATCTCCTAGAAGATGAAAATTGGGAGGTCGTGAAAACAAAGCCTATAGCTCAACAGCGAAGGCAGGCTAGGAAATATCTCCTCAAGCTCAAATGGCAAGAGAAGACCCAGCCAAAACAAGAAGTCCAAGAAAAGGCAGAGGCTTCCTCTACCGCTTCACTGGAGGCAACAAAAATGTCCCTTCCAGAGACTTCAAAGGGGATAAGAAAATTCACTCTCAGTGATTTCATGCCACCTCAATTCAAAGAAGCCACGCAGGGGGCATGATACTCTTGCAATTCGGTAGTTGGATTCTCCATTGATGGATACGAGTCCAGCGACACTGATGATGGATTTGAATCCAGCTGCACCGACGAGTGGGAGGAATCCCTTTAAACAGGAGAATATCTCTCCGATGAAGAATGGGTTCCTGAGACTCATCTTATGCCAGTAATATGGTATAACCCCTACAGCCGCAAGGATCCTGGTCTGATGATGAAGAAGACCAAGAGGCTGCATAAGAAAATGATGAAAGAAAAGAAGCTGCTCTATACTACCTCAGCCGCATGCTAGTAGGTGCAGAGCATCGCTACTCTCCAGTCGAAAAAGAATGTCTTGCAGTGATGTTCGCCGTACAAAAGCTGCATCACTACTTACTTTCCAACATAGTCTACCTGGTCTCAAGGATCAACCGCTTGAAGGTCCTCGTCACAAAAGCAGGTTCTCTCAATGCACGACTGGCAAAATGGTCCATCCTTCTGTCACAATTTGATATTAGGTATGTACCGCAAAAGGCAATCAAAGGGCAAGCTCTAGCGGACTTTCTCGCAGAGCATCCATTGCCTAAAGACTCTCCACTCAGAGATGATCTCCCAGACGAACCAGTCTACAATGTGGAGACTTTCTCGCAAAAAGCTGCCTGGGACATGTACTTTGACGGTGCAACCAGGACAAATGAAAAAAGACAGCTGATCTCGGGAGTTGGCATCCTCTTTGTTAGCCCTGACAAATACATGATTCCACACGCTTTCTCGCTACTGGAACCATGCACAAACAATGCAGCTGAATATCAAACTCTGATCCTAGGATTGGAACTCGCCATCGAATCCGGTATCACCATGCTGGAAATCTTTGGAGACTCTCAACTGATCGTCAACCAGATGAATCAAAAATTTGAAGTCAGGAAGCCTGATCTGCTGCCTTACTACAACAAGGCACAATCGCTTCTGCAAAAGTTTGACATCTGTCACATCACCCACATTCGTAGAGGTGAAAACATATCTGCAGATGCCCTGGCTAGACTTGCCGCATCTATGGCAATCCAAGAAGGGGAAAACATGCAAATCACAGTGTGCGAAAGAAGAATCCTTCCTCCTTTTAACACACACCAAGCAGTTGCTGAATGCCACCGAGTGGTTGGAAGTCGGATCTCTATCCTTCAACCTTCAATCGGCGACTGGAGGGATCCGTTCATTGATTACACTATGTTCAGAATCCTACCTGAAGATCCAAAAGAACGGGTAAGCATCCAAAGGCGAACCCCAAGCTTTCATTTGGATATTCCTTCAAAAATCCTTTACAGGAAATCTTTCAACGGAGTACTTCTACGCTTCTTGTCATAACAAAAGGCTGAAGAAACACTCAAAGAAGTTCATGCTGGTCTTTGCGGAGCTCATCAGGTTGGTCCCAAGCTCTATGATCAGATAAAAAGGTTAGGTTATTACTGGCGTACCATGGTAGCTGACGCAATGCAATTTGCTAAACGCTGCCAACAATGCCAAGTTCATGGAGATTACATTCACATGCCTCCAGAATGGCTACATCCTACAGCGATTTCATGGCCTTTCGAAGCCTAGGGTATAGACATCATAGGTCCTATTTCTCCCCCTTCGAGCAAAGGTCATTGCTTCATCTTTGCCGCTACGGATTATTTCTCCAAGTGGTTAGAAGCATTTACGCTTAACGAAATGAAGACCTCATCAGTCCTTCAGTTCCTGCGCACCAACATCATTTGTCGTTTCAGCATACCCAAAAGATTCATCCATGATAACGGACCACAATTCCGGGATCATTGATTCTACAGATTCTGTGACAAATACAAAATCCAAAGCTATCCTTCAACTCCATACAATCCGGCAGCGAACGGATTAGCAGAAGCTTTCAACAAAACTGTCACACCCCGAAACCGGGCCCTGCGGTGATCCGACCTCGGGATGCGAAATTTTGGGATTAATTAAAATTTTTGTTGTATTTCTGAAGATCCGCGTGAATGAGGATAATAAAATTCCACACAAACTGAACATATTTTCCCGGAAGCTAATCATGGTGTTGCGATCGGGAGTCCGTGGCCATCGGATTCCGTGTTGCACTCGACCAATATCATAAAGCCATCACATAAGCACACTGGCAGAAATCATAATTTAAAGAATACTGAGCTGGTAGTAACAGGACTATTTATTTCCCACATATTCAAATTACAATTAACAAGTGTCTTAATTACAAATCCCAAGAAAAAGGCTAACAAAACCATACAAAAGTAATATCCAACTAAATAGAAATACTACCCCCAATAATTAGATACGAACTCCGGTGCCAAACTTGACATCTCGATGATATCAATGGGCAGCCTCTCACATCAGACCGGCGGCTCAACTGCCTCCTCCGATCAAACACCTAAAAACAGAAGGAGAGAAATCTGGCACCAAACAAACAGGGTCAGACACGACGGTCTGGCAAGCAAATAAACAAGTAATAGGATGATGAACATTTATAAAAACCATATAAAATCAAATCTGATACATTTAAAGTTTGGGCATATATGAATAACCAATGTAGTCAAGAAAACACTTTATGAATCATTGAAAACATAAATGAATAAAATAATGGTAAACGAATAAATCAATGGCAATCGGATAAAACACTAATCAATTAATAATTCGATGACGATCAAAATAAATCAATAGCATTTGATAAAAACATTGGCAAACCACACATAGCTATATTCTCCTATTACCGAAGTAACAAGAGCAGACAGAACCGTAGCCACTACTCGTGGGACCGGAACGAACGAAGTCGTTATCAAACAGAACCGTAGCCACTACACGTGGGACCGAAAACAGAATCAGAACCGTAGCCACATACAAGTGGGACCGGCAGATCAAAACCGTTGCCATGGTCGGTACAGACAGAATCCAAGCTGCAACTAGCAAATAATTTAAAGATCCCAAGCCGAGTGATCAGCCCGACAAGGTGACCTAAGCTTAGTGGTGCCTTTAAAATTTCAAAACCTAAATCGATACAAATCTAAACATAATAATTCATTTCCAAAATCAATCAAAGGACTACTCCTGAATAAAAACACACTGAATATACTGACAAATCCGAACAAATCTGATGAGTAGCCTTATCGATGTTTCTGAACGTGGCGAACCACTCAAATATAATTCAAATCAATTTGTAGTACAAATTTATGTGGCAAACCATTCAAATCTATCTCAAATCAATTCATAGAAAAACATACGAATTTTCATGGTAAACCACTCAAATACATATCAAAGTAATTTGTATAAAAATCATACGATCAATCCTTTCGAACATGGAAAACCACATGATTCTATAACAAATCACCGATGCTATTTAAATTAGTTTAGCGAAGAATACATATACATTTCTGATCTTGAATGGAATAGAATAATGTAGAATGACTTAATGACTTACCAAGGAACTATCTCAATACACACTTAACTTTTAAACATTGATTAATAAAAGAACATGTTTGATGCCAATGAAAATCCACAACATTTGAAATGATAAGAGTGTGCATTGAGGTTTGAAAGATTCCCGGGTAAATTCCACATATATTCATTCTCTCATTGTTCTCATTCCATTTCACAATTTTTCAAGTATCACAATTTACCCAAATCTTTCATGGGCTTAACCATATAATAAAACATCAAAACAGGCCCAAGCTATGTAAAACAAGCCTTAAAAAATAACATGAAATAGTGGCTGGGCTCAACCATTTAATAAAACATCAAAACAGGTCCACAAAATGGATGAGCAGGGACTAGGCCTAAACTATGTAAAACAGGCTTCAAAATTTACATGAAATAGTGGCTGGAATCAGGCTGAAATCAGGCTGGAAAACAGACTGAAATCGGGTTGGAAAACAGGTCTGAAATCAGGTTGGAAAACAGGATGGAAAATAGGCTAAAAATAGGCCTGGGCTGGACCCAGGCTCGTTCCTGTTAGGCGTCCATTCTGAAATCCACATTTTCATAGTTAAATAAGACATTGAAATACCTAGCATTTTCAAATCAGAAATTCAATAAAAAGGTTCAGATTTATGTAGCATGCATTCTCAACAAGATTATTCACTTCCAGAAATCTGAACATAACTGAGTACAAAAACTGTAGAAATCTGAACATTAATTTGAACATAAACCTGCGGAAAGCTGAACCTGGATTGGACACAAAAACTAGCAAAGATTTGAAATTGAACACAGCTGAACACTAAGACTGCATGAATTTTGGACACAGTTGTACACAAAATTCCTGCAGAAATCCAAACTCATTTGCACACTAAAACCCCAGCAGAAATCTGAATTCATTTACACATAAACAAAAATCCTGCAGAGATCTGAATGTTAACAAAACACTAAGCTGGTTGGAATCTGAATATAACAGAAAATTAAAACATTGTAGAAAAACTAATCACAGCTGAACATTAAAACCTTATGAAACCAAATTCATATATATAGCCAATAAAAATGAAAGAAAAGACATGGTTATTTCAAATTAAGCTATAAAGAAGAAACATTATTTCATTAACTTGCATTCAAACCAGTTTATTCACTTGCCTGAGCCCAATGTCAAACCAAAAATCTCCTCAAGGATCTCTTCCTACAGCTGAATCGAGCTCTACAAAAAGCACTGAGAAATCCATTCAAATATCATCATTTTGAACAAACAAAACCCCCATTTCGAAAATGGGTTTGCATGTATGAAAAACAAGCTCTACATGAGCTAAAAGAACTCCATGGAAGAGGGGAAATGAAGCTCTAACCTGTAGCTAGCTGAACAGGAAGGGACCAGCTGGGAGAAGAATAAGAGTTGCAGAAAATCTTTCAAAAGAGTTACCCAGCTGAAGCTTGAGAAGAGAGGAAGAGAATGGTGAAATCAGATCTTGATTTGGAGCTTCCTAGCTAAGGCATGCAAGAGGGGGAAGTTTGGAGAAGAAGAGCTCTCCTCTCAGCTCTGTTGCAGAATTTTTTTTGGTTGCAGGAAGAAATGAACGATGGGAGGGGGGAGAGGACTAACTTAAGTGACTCAAAAGTGGGCCCATGACTGCTGAATTTTAAAATGGCTAAAACCTGATTTTGTGGGCCCCAGATGAGATCGACAAAGAAGAGTAAAATGATCCTTGAAAATCTAGTTTCTAAAAAGTATAAATTTGACATAGTTTTGAAATTTCAAAATTTGAGTTCAGATTTAGTGTGAAAAGCCATTTTTGCCCCTTTTCTTGAAAATCACGATTTCTGAGTTTCAAATTCAAACAGATAAAACATGAAAGTTGTTGAGATTAATAAAACTAGTCAAAAGGAGTAAAAATCGGAATTTTTCGAAACCAAGAGTAAATTCTCACAAGAGTACTAAACACACGGACCACCCCGGCCCGGGTCAAACTAAACTCAAGGACTCTCAAAGTTCTCCAAAGCCATGAAAAATCTAAAACAACTCACAAATGAAGTCAAACCAACTCTAATCTCACTCAAAAAGCTAAAACACATCTAAGAAAACACAAAACACAAGGATTAGGGGTTGGGGTCTTACATCCTCCCCCCCTTAGAACATTTGGTCCTCCAAATGAACTAAACCAAATCAAAATAAAAAACTCAGAAGACCGCTCAAATCAAACACTAAAACCCTACGCTGATCCTCGACAATGTGATACCTCCTGATCAAACTTGGCAGTGAGATGTGCATGCAAACAACATACTTGATCCGATTGAGGCTTCATATAGTCCCACACAGCTACTCAACAACAAGCTCCTCTGACAAAACTGATGTTCAAAAATTCCTCTAGTCATCTCTTGGTGGTTATCAGTCATCTTTGCACTGGATCAATTCTTTTACTTGCCTTGTCAATCACTGTCATTCCAAGAAAACCATAAGTTTTATCTCCTCTATCACCCTGGAATTATGTGCCTTAAGTCATACAAAGCTGCACGCGGTGATCCTGACACTCGCATGAAGTTGTGGTTGTAGACAAGCTCCCAACAAAGTAATCTCCATCCCAAAAAATCTTGGAAATCCAATATGTGTTTACAATCCTAAAGTCCAATCTTTCTTCGCTGTACTCAGAAGTTCATGCACGCTCTGGTTCTATCTGCTTATTGCTCTTCATCTTCTGTTTGATACTGTGTCATCAACAAGATAAACCTGCCAAGCTGGCATCATTCCCTGATAAGCTGAAACTTTCAATCCAAGTCTTGAAGCAATTCCACCACTTTTAGTTTGTCCTCTAAGGTTCACTGATTAACTAAATCCTTGCAAGAGTGCGGGTAGAGTCATTTTCTTGAATGGTGCTTGACTGAAATCTTCCACAATCTGGAGTCTGCTCAATCGTTTGTTTCTGCCTTATACCCTACCTTTCCTGTAAGAACAATTGCCATTGCCTCATCTGAATATTATGTGTTAAGTTCTGCTCACTACCTCAAAAATCCAAATTTATTTCCAACTGAACCAATACACCCCATGACATCCATCAACCCTTCAATTCATACACTTCCAAACTCCAACCATAAGCTATTACAACTCATTCCATTTAATACAAAACAAATCTTAAAATTTTAAACATAATGACTAAAACAATTACTTAGCTAAATTTCATCATTTTAAAACATAGTAGAAACCGAGCCTCCAAATTGTCAAATAAAGCTTAATAAATAAAGTTTATCAAGGTTTGAGTATGAAATAACATCATCCATTTTGAAATTCATATTTTCATAACCAAACAAATCATTGAAACACTCAACAATTTCAAATCAGGATTTCAAAAATAAATCAAATTCATATAGTATGACTATACATTAAACTTTGTTGAAATCTGAGTGTTAATTAAACACTAAACCTTACTGAAATCTGAACTCATTTGTTCATAAAAATCTTGTAGAAGTTAAACAAAAATCCAAAACACAAAACCTTATGAAAACAAAATCATGTGACTCATGAAAAGAGTAGAATGACATAGTTTATTTCAAAAATAAGCCTTAAAGAAGAAATATAAATCCATTAGCATACATCCCAATCAGTTGATTCATTTGCATCTACACGTTGTCCAATCCATTATCCTGTAAGTCGGTAAAATCCACAAGGCTTCCTCTGCTGCCGAAAATTATCTTGACTACAACTAACCATCCACTTGGTATTCCTGCTGAATCAACTACACTGGCTAAGCTGCAAGTCATGAAAATTCTCAGCCAAAACTATGACAAGGCTCGTTAAATCCGGGAAATCCCTGAGTCTCTGGCACCAACTTCTAACCTTACTAACTAAGAATCACTTCTCCCTTTGTAAAATCGACAGCTAATATGCCTCTTGCAGTCCTTCATCTTGGAAAGATGGTCCGAGTTCACCCAAAATCCACATTCACTTACCTTGGTACGCTGCATGATGATCTTCGATTAGCTGAGAGGGGATCTTCAAATACTGCTCAAGTTCTACTTTGGCTGGCAAATGCACATGTCTTCTCTCATTAACCACAATGGAGATGCTGAAGGCTGAAAGTCTGCTGATGTTCTCCGAAAACAACATAGTGAATCCACAATGTTCTCGGTCTCCAACACAAACACAGACAAAAGACACCGAATAAGAGTATGGAGACTTTAAATTCTCCACCACTAAAGAGGAAATTTGGTCATCCAAATCCCCTAGCAACAAGAACTAAAAGAAAAGACAAGCAAAGTCTCCCAAACTAAAAGAAAAACGGACTCAAATTCAAAGGAACAAAGACAAGAGAAAACAAATCGATAGAATCTAACGAATCCTCACAACACGTCTTAATGTCTCTGGAGTATTTTATTTCCTATAAACTAACCAGCTCTGATACCAAACCTGTCACACCCCGAAACCGGGTGATAAGTCCTTAAAAATACACATTTTCATTACTATTTTTGGTAAGTTTAAGGACTTATTAAGCCAAGAGAGCCACATTTAGTGTCATATCATGATTTCATGCATTTTTTTATACGTTGCAGTACTTTCATGCATAACTTGCTCAAAAGCCATCATTTTTGCATCAAATCATGAAACCTGCCATTTTTAATTTTATTTTTGGGAAGATTTTCAAATGTGTTTTTCTCATGAAATTAATTAATCATCAGGTGCACTTATGAGAGATAGGGCCCGCAGTCATGCAGTTGTGAATTAAGGGTAAATTTATCTTTTCACATGAAATTCATTTTTTTTGGCTTGCAGGAAATGAGAAAAATGGTCCACACATACACATGTGTAGGTCACACATGTGGGGCGGCCAAGGTGGGGTCCATTCATGGCTAAAAAGATTTCAGAATTTCTTTCAAATTGTTGAAGATATTTTTTTTCAAAGATTCAAAATTCAAAAGTAAGAAAGGAAGGAAGATCAAGATAATTGTGGAGCAAGAGAAACAAAGAAAGAAAGAATGCAAGGACCCTTCTTTGCAAAGAAATCAAAAGAAGAAAGTGAAGCAAATGAGGATTTTTCTCAAAACTTTCTCATGGACTTCCAAGCCATTCAAGTTGTACCCACCTCATGTGGGCCCACATCAAGACTCCAAATTTGCAAGAAAAGATTTGAATTATAGATTTGATGGCTCAAGTATGGAAAAATGCACAAGAAGACCCACAATTGTTCCAAGTAAAGGAAATAAATCTGAATTTTCAGATTTGGATTTTTCAAAACCAATGTGTGCCCTTCAATCAAGGATTGATTTGCTTGGATTCCAAAGTTAGAAAGTGTCATTGGCAAGATAATTTCTTTTTGATTGACAAGCTACTAATTTATTGCAAACTTGGTTGCCAAGAAAGGAGATTGTTTCCAAAGAATGAAGATTTCAAGCAAGAAAAGTGGAACCAAAAGAAGAAACAAAGGGAACCCAAATTCTATATAAACAGCCCTATGGGAGACCCAAGGTATGCTTGAGAATTGCTCACCTCTCACTTTAGAGAATTGCATACCATCTCTCCCTTTCTTTGTCCTTCTATCTTAATTCACTAAGGTGGTTCTTTTCAAAAGCCATACCACCAACCTTGTGGTTTCAACTAGAAAAAGGGATTCTCAACATCCTAGTATGTATTCTTTTTTTTAATGTTATATTCCTTGTAAAGAGTTTTCATGCTAGTAAATAAAGTTGTTTCTTTTAAATTGTGTTCTTGATTTGTGTACCTCTTAATATTAGATTTGTGATCCATGCAATAGGGTTAGTTCTTATTTTTGGTTAAATATTTTAATTGGCTTGGAATAATTACTAACAACTCACCTTAGCATCCTCACAATATACCTTGTTTTCTACGGATACATGGTATTTTTGGAGGCAATATAATGTGAAGTTGAAGAGGGTTGGCCAAGAAAATTTTAAGAATCCAAGTTTAAGATTTGTTTATTTAAAAGTGTGGATTTATCATTCTCAACCTGGATTGACAACCCAAGTTGAAGAATGGGACCCTAGGTTTGCACTTCTAATTTTTTTTGGGCCTAAGATTGAGAGATTTTAAAGAGCAACTCACCACCTTTGATTTATGCACAGCCATCTTTATTTTCTGCATATTTTTTTTCTGCACTTTATCTTTCCATCTTTACATCAATATGTTAGGATTATGTTATTGCTGAAAATGCATTAGTTTTCATGCATAGTTTTCATATTTTAAAACATGTGTAATGGTGTAGTTTATATTAATTTCAGAAATCAGATTTGAAAATCACATGAGCTAAATATGTTTGGATTAGAAAATAGCCCTTTGAAATTTATTAAAAATGGACAATGGCTTCAAGACTGATTTTTGAAACCTTTTGCATAATTCATGTAGACCATGTTGTAGTGCTTAGTCATGAACATCCCATGCATACTAGCTGTCATACATAGCATTTTAGATTTAGCAGTTTTATCCACTTGTTCTCTTTTGGAATTTCATGCATATTAGGATATAAAAAAATAATAATAAATTTCAGCAGTAACTATGGTTTAGATAGATTTTTATCTACTGATAGGTGTCAAGCATTAGGAAGTAAAAATAAAATAAAATAAAAACTTTGCACTAGTTCATGCACGTCCATGCATTGTGTCCCATAATTATTTCTTAGAAGAGTGCATCCTCATCATTCTTGTATTTTATTTAGGAAAATTAATTCTCAGATTTGCATTCATTTAGAAAGTGCATCATTTAGATTCTTATCTTAATCTTGTGTTTAACTTAGGAAAGTTAATTGGTTTCTAATCTAGTGTAGGTTTCTAATCTTAGGGAGTTTGATTTTAGATGAATGATTTGTTTCCAATTTAGATTGATTTGATTTTATACAGATTTTTTTTGGATTGATTTTTTTTCTCATAACTTGTTTTATTTTCCAGTTTTGTTTTTTTTTTTTAGTTTTGATTTTGGTAAGTGATATTTTAAGAATATTTTCTAATTGGATGTTCTAATGTGTTTTCTATTTTGCAGCAACTTGTGATTCATTTTAGATTTAGGAATTTTTATTTTTGGAAATGCATTTAATTTTAATTTAAATAGGAATGGTTTTAATTAGGCTAGTTTTAGATTTCATTTAAGGCAGGTACAAGTTGGAAACCTTATTTCATTAGCTCCCTGTGGATCGACCTGGTCTCACCAGATTATTACTACAATCGCACCCTACACTTGGGTCCATCACCGGGCCCTGCAGTGATCCAACCTCGGGATGCGAAATTTTGGGATTAATTAAACTTTTTGTTGTATTTCCGAAGATCCGCGTGAATGAGGATAATAAAATTCCATACAAACTGAACATATTTTTGCAGAAGCTAATCACGGTGCTGTGACCCGGAGTCCGTGGCCATCGGATTCCGTGTCGCACTCGACCAATATCATAAAGCCATCATACAAGCAGACTGGCACAAATCATAATTCAAAGAATACTGAGCTGGTAGTAACATGACTATTTATTTCCCACATATTCAAATTACAATTAACAAGTGTCTTAGTTACAAATCCCAAGAAAAAGGCTAACAAAACCATACAAAAGTAATATCCAACTAAATAGAAATACTACCCCCAGTAATTAGATACGAACTCCGGTGCCAAACTTGACATCTAGATGATATCAATGGGCAGCCTCTCACGTCAGACCGGCGGCTCAACTACCTCCTCTGATCAAACACCTAAAAACAGAAGGAGAGAAATCTGGCACCAAACAAACAGGGTCAGACACGACGGTCTGGCAAGCAAATAAACAAGTAATAGGATGATGAACATTTATAAAAACCATATAAAATCAAATCTAATACATTTAAAGTTTGGGCATATATGAATAACCAATGTAGTCAAGTAAACACTTTATGAATCATTGAAAACATAAATGAATAAAATAATGGTAAACGAATAAATCAATGGCAATCGGATAAAACACTAATCAATTAATAATTCGATGACGATCAAAATAAATCAATGGCATTTGATAAAAACATTGGCAAACCACACATAGCTATATTCTCCTATTACCGAAGTAACAAGAGCAGACAGAACCGTAGCCACTACTCGTGGGACCGGAACGAACGAAGTCGTTATCAAACAGAACCGTAGCCACTACACGTGGGACCGAAAACAGAATCAGAACCGTAGCCACATATAAGTGGGACTGGCAGATCAAAACCGTTGCCATGGTCGGTACAGACAGAATCCAAGCTGCAGCTAGGAAATAATTTAAAGATCCCAAGCCGGGTGATCAGCCCGACAAGGTAACCTAAGCTTAGTGGTGCCTTTAAATTTTCAAAACCTAAACCGATACAAATCCAAACATAATAACTCATTTCCAAAATCAATAAAAGGACTACTCCTGAATAAAAACACACTAAATATACTGACAAATCCGCACAAATCTGATGAGTAGCCTTATCGATATTTCTGAACGTGGCGAACCACTCAAATCTATCTCAAATCAATTCATAGAAAAACATACGAATTTCCATGGTAAACCACTCAAATACATATCAAAGTAATTTGTATAAAAATCATACGATCAATCCTTTCGAACGTGGAAAACCACATGATTCTCTAACAAATCACCGATGCTATTCAAATTAGTTTACTGAAGAATACATATACATTTCTGATCTTAAATGGAATAGAATAATGTAGAATGACTTAATGACTTACCAAGGAACTATCTCAATACACACTTAACTTTTAAACATTGATTAATAAAAGAACATGTTTGATGCCAATGAAAATCCACAACATTTAAAATGATAGAGTGTGCATTGAGGTTTGAAAGATTCCCGGGTAAATTCCACATATATTCATTCTCTCATTGTTCTCATTCCATTTCATAATTTTTCAAGTATCACAATTTACCCAAATCTTTCATGGGCTTAACCATTTAATAAAACATCAAAACAGGCCCAAGCTATGTAAAACAAGCCTTAAAAATTACATGAAATAGTGGCTGGGCTCAACCATTTAATAAAACATCAAAACAGGTCCACAAAATGGATGATCAGGGACTAGGCCTAAACTATGTAAATCAGGCTTCAAAATTTACATGAAATAGTGGCTGGAATCAGGCTGAAATCACGCTGGAAAACAGACTGAAATCGGGTTGGAAAACAGGTCTGAAATCAAGTTGGAAAGCAGGCTGGAAAATAGGTTGAAAACAGGCCTGGGCTGGACCCAGGCTCGCTCCTGTCAGGCATCCATTCTGAAATCCACATTTTCATAGTTAAATAAGACATTGAAATACCTAGCATTTTCAAATCAGAAATTCAATAAAAAGGTTCAGATTTATGTAGCATGCATTCTCAGCAAGATTATTCACTTCCAGAAATCTGAACATAACTGAGTACAAAAACTGTAGAAATCTGAACATTAATTTGAACATAAACCTGTAGAAAGCTGAACCTGGATTGGACACAAAAACCAGCAAAGATCTGAAATTGAACACAGCTGTTGACACCAAAAATGTCACTTTGCCTCTTCAAGATCCAAAAAGCTACATGAAGTCGCAACCTGCCATAAATAGGCAATGCTACTTCCAAAAAATCAAATCTTGTCAAAATCAAACAAAAACTGCAAGATCCTTCAAGACAGCCAAAAGAGGAGTACACAAGAAGTTTCGGGCCATTTCAAAATCATTTAACCTAGCTTCGCTTCTCCGACAGTTGAAAAGGAGCTCCCGGCGGCGAAAGCATCGGAGACACCAAATCTTCGATCAGAGCCAATGGATGGTCTCAAAATACATCCAAAGGGCTACACGTCAAATTTCAGGTCATTTCGACAACATTTGACCAGACTTTGACGCCCGGAAGCCAAATCAGGCCTCTCGATGGTGAAGCTCCCCGGGACCATGGTTTCCAAGACAGAGCCTATGGATCATCTTAAAATGACTCCAATAGGTTCCCTGTCAAATTTCAAGTCAATCGGACATCGGTTGACCGCACATCAAGCCGCGACGTCTTCATCGCGATAAAAACAAGTCTACTAGTGATAGGACCCCAAACGGCTTCAAAACTCAAACAAAAGCCTATGGTTGGTCTTATTTATTCTTCAGCAGGCTTCACCTCAAATTTCAGGTCATTCCGACATCATTTAACCCAGTTTCAGCTTCTGACGGAAAATCGGCAGCTCTGCGCGACAAAGTCTTCGGCTTTCTCAGAAAATTGGAAACTTTGCAAAATAAAATGCAAGGATTCTCATCAGGTTTTCTACAGGGAAATCAGGCCAATAAATGATCAAAAATGTCAAGGAAACATACAGAAGAAAAAATAATAAAAAAAACAGCAAAGACGGACACAAAACGAGACAAAAGGGAGGAAAACCCCCCTAGGGTCGCAGACCCCTGCGACCCTGGCCCAGGGTCGCCGGCGACCTTGGAGCCCGGGATCGCCGGGAGGGCCCTGGGAACCCCGTTTTTTGCCATTTCTTCGCGAATCAAAGCGTCCGACTCCTCTGATTTTCCAAAATTCATACTTTTGAGACACCAAATCCTCTGACATCCGTCAAAAACACGGGTCAATCATCAAGACTATCAAAATCAACATTGATCTCCAACCGGTCAACCAAAAAGTGTGCTTTCTACCCGACCGATCGAGAAATCGACAAGACAGATGGCACCGACCCGCTATTGGCAACCAATACCTGAAATCACATGGTCATCTGATGCCTATCTACATGAAGATCCATCATTGATCATTGCCAGAAGATCCCAAAAGACGCGGCACGGCCCGCGACTCTTCAACTGCTCGGTGACCACTTAATGCGATTAACTGACTAGCTTTATTACAGTCATTAATCCATTTCTTTGGACGGCCCAATCAGAAGCAAGCATCCGGGGATTACAAGTCAAGAGATTCATGGCATTTAACCCATGAAACTCCTCCCATCATGGCGATTAAAGGCGATTAAAAGCCCCCAATCTCCTCCGACCAATCAAAAGCCAAGAAAAAGGAGTTACAAAATAAAGAATTCAATCTTGTAACTCCTCCCTTTATGTAGCTTTATGACAATTAAGGCTCATAAATCCTCCTAAATGGCTACCTAAAAGCCTATAAATAGGAGAGCATT
Organism: Litsea cubeba; assembly: GCA_012931725.1. Lineage (NCBI taxonomy): Eukaryota > Viridiplantae > Streptophyta > Magnoliopsida > Laurales > Lauraceae > Litsea > Litsea cubeba. The sequence continues at coordinate 45,363,851 of CM022948.1, read as the reverse complement.
CCAAAGAATTCTAGATCGGAAAAATCACAGAGATCATCGGAAAAACAAGACAGATCCCAGATAAAAAAAAAGCACAGAAATCCAGAAAAAGAAAGAGAAAACTCTACTGAAGTTCTACAACAACCACCGCTACAAGGTGACAAAAGTTCCTTCGGGGGTACCCCCCCCCCCCCCCCCCAAGGCCCTTGCCACCCTTGCCTTCTCCTTCTGCCTCCAATGGCTTAGACGTGGCTTTTCAGCCCGTCTACTTGGTTTTTTATTGGACATAGGACCTCCTTTTGGTCTTTGTCCTCTAAAAACCTGAGGTTATAGCCAAGCCAAGCGAATCAATAGCATCCTTTATTCTCATCTGCATGGATGATGACGAAGTCCACATATGGCTTGCGACCGTCAATCTGAACGGGTCCCCCACAATCTCCTGAGAAGTTAAATCCTCCTTTTCTTGCTTTTCATTGTAGTTTTTATTTTTTCAAAAGAGGCAAAAAACACAACTCTTGTCTTTCATTATTGATAAGGATTGTAAATCGGCTATAAACTCCAAAATCGGCTATAAATGCCAAAAAATCGCCTTTCACGGCAAATCAAGAAAATGTCTCTTTTCTTAAATATATGTGCAATGGAAAACTTGAAAGAAGTTGATTTCCTTTTTACTTGCGAAGGTTGATCTCCGGATCACCACTTGCAATTCCTAGTAAAATAGAAAATCTGGCACACCCACACAAAAGAAATGTTGATGCACGCCTCTGCCCCCCAGTTACGAAAGGGTCGGACCCAAACGGACTCCCATGTCCGCCGACCTCGGTAGAACCGAGAGAGCAGAATGCGCTGGTCCATCAAGCTGGCTCCACCCGGTGGGACCTGTTCATTTGAGAACACGATGATAGAAATGAAATACTTGCATATCATATCTTTGCTCTATGCTTATACTTCTTTTCTTGATTCCTTGGCTACTTTCTAATTGGTGGCCTACGTTGGATTCCGCATCTAAAAAAAATGAGATGAGATTTTTTGGAAATTTCTAATTCTTTGAATTTATTTCCACTCTTTCTCTTTTCAACAAAAAAAAATCGGATTTTTGGATTCAAAATTGAGAAACCTTGATCCTTTCCTATCGTTCATCGTGCTTGCAGAAATGTTGAGCCCGTTCGACTAAGGTTTTGGGTTATCGTTTCTCTTCGATGAGTTCATTAGAAAAAAAAAACAAAAAAAAAATCAGATTTTTCATTTTGGATTCAAAATTGAGAAACCTTGATCCTTTCCTATCGTTCATCGTGCTTGCAGAAATGTTGAGCCTGTTCGACTAAGGTTTTGGGCCATCGTTTCTCTTCGATGAGTTCATTAGAAAAAAAAAACAAAAAATTAGATTTTCATTTTGAATTCAAAATTGAGAAACCTTGATCATTTCCTTTTGTTCATCGTGCTTGCAGAAATGTTAAGCCTGTTCGACTAAGGTTTTGGGCCATCGTTTCTCTTCGATGAGTTCATTAGAAAAAAAAAATCAGATTTTTCAATTTGGATTCAAAATTGAGAAACCTTGATCCTTTCCTATCGTTCATCGTGCTTGCAGAAATGTTGAGCCTGTTCGACTAAGGTTTTGGGCCATCGTTTCTCTTCGATGAGTTCATTAAAGATCTTAAAAAAAAAATTAGATTTCTCAGTTTGAATTCAAAATTGAGGAACCTTGATCCTTTCCTATCGTTCATCGTGCTTGCAGAAATATTGAGCTTGTTCGACTAAGGTTTTGGGCCATCGTTTCTCTTCGATGAGTTCATTAAAAATCTAAAAAATATATATATAAAATAAAAAAATGAAAAATAAAAATAAAAAAGACATAGACCACTAAGGTTAAACCAACTGCGTACTTTGATCACGGTTGCTTCAAGAAAAGCCTTGTCTAGAGTGTGGAGACAACTTGGCTGTTCTAGGCAAGGGTCCTCCAAACGGGTTCATTAAGTAATCCTACCCTTTTCTGGGGGCTATTCTATCAATCGAGATTTCATAAGACCGGGTTAGAAGGCCTATGTGTACTCTCTCGTCTTTTAAATAAAATTTTTTCAAAATAAAATTTTTAAAAATAAAAATTTTAAAATAAAAAATAAAAACTAAAAAGTTTCAAAAAAAAATCTTTAAAAAAAATAAATAAACAAAAAAGATTTTTTTAAAAAAAAAATCTTCAAAAAAAAAACTTCTGTCATTTTGGGTTTAGATTGGAGAAATCTTGGCTTTCTCCTTTCTGAGCACTAGCACTCGCGGAAATCGCTGAGCCCGTGTTCAGATTGGAGTACCTTTTGCTCTCTTTGATGAACCCGATATTGGCCTTTAAAAAAAAAAAAAACTCGTCATTTTTGGATTCAGAGTCGAGAAATTATGGTTCATTTCCTTCTGAATACTGGCGCTCGCGGAAATCGCTGAGACCGTATTTGGATCGGAATACCATCTGCTCTCTTTGATGAATCCAATCTTGACCTTTCAAAATAGAGAATCTAATCTCATGGATGCAGTCTCAAAACATTTGTGTCTAGCAGTACTAGTACGCCTTTTCAGGGTCTACTGTATTCGCGACCGGCACATTTGTAACTCCAACTTTATATTCTTCTTACCTCGAGCAAGCTCTGCTTCTCGATAAGTCGAATTTAAGTTCACAATTGCTTCTAGCAGTCAATGGGACGCTCATTCTGGGCTTCCATACCTGCGATCAGAACAATTGTACCCTCTATGGCTTTCTGCCTTCTTCATATTGCTTGGGTCATCTCCCTCGAGCAATTTGAAAAGACAAAACCATAGACTTCCCATTTATGATCATTATATTCTTGTGATTACTAATGGATGTGGTCTTGTTTCAGAAACTTTTCAAAAACTAACAATGGAAGCTTCACTAACCATTACCTTCGACGAGAACAAGCACCAACTCATGCTTCAACAGAAGCAAACTACGCGCACCTACAAGCGCCCCATCAGCTGCCGAAGCGTCAACTCCCTCGGGAACTCTCTGAACTCCGGTTCGACCTCGACTCCCCAGACTATCGTCTTTGGGATGCTGGGACCATTCCCACTTCCCGAAGAACAAACTGCTCCTTCCAAGAAGCAGAAACTCGCCTCTCAACATGTCACTACCGTGACACCAAAGGCGAGCACCAGAAGGCCCGAAGCCCGTGGCAGCCCCACAAAGCCTCAACCCTCAAAGGACCAGGTCTATCCCAAGACTTGTTCCCCAAGACCTTCACCAAAACAAAGAAGGTCCCAAACATCCACCAGGCCAGCATTCCTGGCCCCACTCAAGGAGAACCAGTTCTACCCTCTTACTTACATGAAAGAGGAGAGACCCATCTCCAATCTGACTCCCAAGTCAACCCAGCATGAGCCGGCTTGTTCCTACAAGCCCAAAATCAAGTCATGCATCACAAGGACTTTGCAAGCACCTGCTAAGGCCTACAAACCTGCAGTTCGAACCTTCATCTCTACAGGGGCCGAACTCCAAAAATTCAAAGCTTCGCTGCAACAGGCGAAGGACAGGGTTCACATCCTGTCCTTGCCCATCTACAAAGAAGATAGGTTCGGCTGCTGCGTCCGAGGGAGCACATCTTTCATTGTCAAAGCCCAGCCAGAGCTGACCGAAGCTCAAATTGCTCGACATATAAGCCACCGCGCATCGTATCAGCAAAAGAGATTAGAGAAGCAAAGGACCCAGCCTCCTACACTTCAAGTCTCTCCCAAATGGGTCGAAAAAGAAAGACCCAACCAAGTTGCTGCTGTCCATATGGTTGGAAAAACCAGAAGATGCCAAAAGTCAACATCTAAAATCCATGTCTGACGTCCGTTGACCCGCAGCGTGTCCAGGACAAGAAGACATTCAGAAGAATCCCCCGCTCCTTCAAGCAAAGGACGGCAAAGTGATCCTTCCTCAAGCTCTTCTTCAAAAAGAATGAGCCCCAGCTCAGTCACCAGGACAGTTTCTTCATTCGAATCACGAAGGATGAGCATCTTGGCTACAAATTCTGAGCCACCGCCCCATAATCCACCTCAAGATGATGCGATCACCCGCATCCAGCAGTTGGAACAAGGCCAGCAGAGGATTGAAACTCTGATGGAAAACCTTCTCCTCGCCTTCCAAAATCATGCGAACAATGAACCTCCTCCGAATCATCAAGACGATGAGGTAAATGGAGAAGAAAATGAGTCACGCGCCCTTACCAAAAAGGACGTAGACAGTATCCTTGCCAAAGCAAAAGAAGAGGATATACTTAAGGAGCATGGGATCAAGCCACCATATCCCTTATGGATGGACTCGGTCCCGTTCCCCACAAAATTCAAGCATCCTACTCTCCAAACATATACGGGGAAAGGATCAGCCAGACAGCACGTCATCCAGTTCAAGATCCTGACGGGAGCTATCGCGGATCAAGATGCACTCAAGATCCGCCTCTTTGCAAGTACCCTAAAAGGTACGGCCTTCGATTGGTACTCCACTCTGCCGAAGGACTCCATCCAAAACTGGGCCATGCTAGAGACACGCTTCCTGACTCACTTCAAAGGTGAGGATCATCCCACTACTATGGCTCAGCTGTGCATCCTAAAACAGGGGGAGAATGAGTCAACATATGACTTCATTCATAAGTGGAAAGCAATGGCATACAAATGCTCTAATGTATTGCCACAAGTGTTGCTAGTCGACATCTGCCGAAACAACATGAAAGCTAGAATCCGCTCCATGATCATCGGCAACAAATCAAGAAACCTGGGAGAACTCCTAGAAGCCTCCATGGAAGCTGAAACGGTGATTAAAGACCTCAACAGTCAGAAATCATCAAGAAAATAGCCAACTGCCATTGCAACCTCTAAACCAAAGAAGAAAGAGGTCCTCAATGTGCAGACCAAGTCAGCTCCTCAGCCACCAAAGAAAGCTGAAAACAAAGCTACTGGTAAGAGACCTAAACCCTCAGATGCCTTCAAAGAACGAGTAGAGAAGAAATACTTGTTTGATGAAGATGTTGATGAAATCTTCGGAGCTCTTATGGCAAACGGCAAGCTCACCTTGCCGAACCAAAAAGATCGGGTGATGTTGGCAAAACCAACGATCCTAGGTACTGTCCATACCAGCAGATGATCTCGCATCCTCTCAATCAATGCTTCGTTGTGAGGGAGAAAATAAACGAGATGTGGAAAAACGGAGTCATCACCTTTGACAAAAACTATGGGTCTGCCTCCGTCAACATGGTGACATGTGGACAAACATCAAAATCACCAAAGAAGAAGATCACTACTTCCTTCAAGGTGATAAACTCAATCCAAGCATCCGAGGAACTGGTTCCTTACCCGACACCAGACGGACAACCCATATGGGTACATCCCGATCTCCTGGAAGATGAAAATTAGGAGGTCGTGAAAACAAAGCCTACAGCTCAACAGCGAAGGCAGGCTAGGAAACATCTCCTCAAGCTCAAAAGGCAAGAGAAGACCCAGCCAAAACAAGAAGTCAAAGAAAAGGCAGAGGCTTCCTCTACCGCTTCACTGGAGGTAACAAAAACATCCCTTCCAGAGACTTCAAAGGGGGTAAGAAAATTCACTCTGAGTGATTTCATGCCACCTGTAACACCCCGACCCGCCTTAATCTCGTTTTAGAGCTAATTAATTTAGATTAAGTGCTTATTGGATGTTTTGATTGTGATTGGACTTGATTAGGTAGAATTAGTGGGGTTTGACCATTTACTAGGTAGATTATGACTTCTGGAGTGTTTTGGGTTTTGTGTGTACTTAGAGATTTTTTGGGTTTTTAATGCATTGCATAGAGCATTTCATGGGCTTTAATTTTCATGTCTTGACCCATCAAATTCGGATCCATTTAGGCCCATTCCCATCCCATTCATTTAACCCAGGCCCTTATTTGAAATTTAAGTCCTTTTTGTGGACTTGCATGCAAGTGCTGGGATAAGTTGGGATAAAACCCATTTTTAGCTATTCTCTTCTTCTTCTTCCTTCATTTCCAGCTGAGAGTTCCTCTCTACTCTTCTTCTTCTTCATTTCTTTCTTCCTCATCTCAAGCAACAATCCAAGGATCCTTGCATGTGAGTCTTGGTGGAGGCATCTTCATCTCCCTATTCATCTTCTCCAAGCTTCCATTCTCTCTAAAAGTGCTTCATTTCCTCCATTGGTAAGTCTCATCTTCCATTCCCTTTCTCTTGCTTCATATTAGTGTAAGAATGTCCTAAATTCGTGCATACATCATCTCCTTCCTCATTTATTTTCTTCCATTTTGTTTTTCACCATTTTTAGGGCATTTTGTTAGACCCTAAGTATTTGCAATTTGATGTCTTGCATTTGCATAATAGTCATATCATTAGGTTCATTTTCATTCCACATATTTCTTCTTGAAAATAATCTTTTAACTCAACCTACTCATGTTTTGATTTAAAACTTTTTTTTGGTTGATTTGAACCTTGATTTTAATCATGTTTTTCTTGATGAAAACAATGCAAAAGGACACCCTTCAAATCTGAGTTTTTAAATCATTTCAAAAAGTTCATTTCTCAAAACTTCAGATATTCAGAAAATTGACCTGACCAGTCTGTCGGTCAAGTCATCGGTCCCCATCGGTCAACCCACAAGTGAACCAAGGTGAACCGATAACTCCATCGGTTCCCATCGGTCAGCCTATCGGTTCACATCGGTCCACCGATAGTGCATAAAATCTCAGACCGAGACTCATCGGTTCCAAAAACAGACGGCACCTTTTTCCATGATCAGTGTGCTATCAGCTCGGCTGTCGGTTCCGCATCGGTCAACCGATGAAGGACGGTCAACCGACGAATGCAAAAGGGTCAGGTGAACTTTAAAAAATATGACCGTTGCATATGACCGTTGAGCCATCGGTCAACCGACGGCTAGTTATCGGTTGACCGACAGGCATCCGTTGGACCACTTTTTCTATAAAAAGCAAGTTCATTCCAAGAAAAAATATGATGAGGATAGAGGCCATTGTTGGTGTTTTTGATGCCTAAGCAAAGGAAATGAACTAAGGAAGCTTGTGTGGTCCAAAGGAAAAGCTAAAGCTTGATCTCAAGAATTTAAACTCTAGTAAGCTTTAATTTCCTTGCTCATATGTTTTATGCTTTGTCTAAACTATTGGTAAATGTTTTTAAGCATATAAACTATGATGTGTTGAATCCTCTACTTCCTTAATCTTTGATTAAAGTCATAGGATTCTTCACCTTGATTTCAAAACAAGTTTGTTTTATAAACTTTGTTAATCATGCATTGCCAAAATCTTGATTTCTTTTATGTCATGATTCATTAACTTGTTTTGAATCTTTCCTTATTGTTTTCATACATTTAAACCTTTGTTGAATTACTTTGGTTTTGAAAACAACATTGCACATGCATCACATGTTTAGACTAAATTAATTTCATACAACTTGTGAACCCTTGTTTTTCATATCTTCTACAAGTTTGTATTTGGTACATGTGATTTGCATATTACTTCAATCATACCTTTTTATGTGCATTAAACTTTTAAATGCTGTTAGCATAAATTGATTGAGCTTTCATTTTCAAATTGATTGAAGTATTCACTCACACACTTCATGAGCATTCATCTTCGCATTACTTATAGTGTTGTGTGAGTTAGCTTTTCATTTTCATATTCGCCTATTTAGAGGCAATTTCATTTGAGCTTAATTGTAATCTCTTAGAGTGTTTTGTCAAGACACTTTCTTTGAGAGTAATCATTTGCTTGTAAGGTTATTGCTTAGCCATATAAAAACATAGTGTAAGGGTTGTTGTATAGCCTAGAAAAACATCATTGTAAGGTTATTGCTTATCCTTGGAAAGCATATTGTAGAGGTTATTGCTTAGCCTTTTGAAAAGCATAATAGTAGAAATCCGGTGGGGTGTTGGATACACAAGCCGGTAGTGGATGTAGGCATTGAGGCCGAACCACTATAAATCCTTGTGTTATGGTGATTGGGTTGTGGTGATTGATTTGTTTCTCTTCCGCATCTATTGTCATAATCATCACATGTGACTAGTTTATTTTAAAGAAATTAAAATTGGGCAGAATTAGTCATTAAGTACAGATCACCCTATTCACCCCCCCCCCCCCTCTAGGGTTAAGATCCCGGACTTTCAATTGGTATCAGAGCAAGGTTGCTCTATATTTAGGATCAAGTGTTTGGAACTCTTGATTAGGTGTAAAAACCTAGAGTTTAAACCCTAGTGTGCTTTTCATGAAAATCATTAAAATGGACTCCACTATGTTAGATTGTGTAGATTCTCTTGTAGATTCTTCTAGACCCCTCCTTTCTTCTATTGGAGATTCAAACCTTGAATTTAATGAATCTAAAGTTGAATCAAAAGAAGAAGAAAATAATGAATATGAAGATGACCTTCAACATGCTTATAATGAACTATATACATTGTTCCTAAAACTTGATAAGAACAACAAAAGTTTAAAAGAAGAATCTAAAAGATTAAACAAGGAAATTGACACTTCAAAAGATGAACTTAGAGAGAAAGAAGAAGTAATTCAATGCCTAGACTCTAAGTTCATGATCACTTTGCACAACCTATCAAATGCTCAAGATGAACTAAATGAAATAAAATTAAGTCATAATGAGCTAAATAAAGAAAATATAAATCTAAGAGATACATTAAAAAGACAAGATGAGAACATTATCCATTTAGAATCCAAATTGAAAATTTCTAAAGATAATTTGTCAAATCTTCAAGATGAATTAAATGTATCTAAGATAAATTGTGAAGGACTTACCAAAGAAAATTCAACTCTAAGTGATCATATAAAAAATCAAGTTGAAGACATTGTCAACCTTGAATCCAAGTTAATAACCACCAAAGAGAATTTATTCAATGCTCAAAGTAATATAAAAACTTTACAACTTGGATCTAATGTAAATGAACTCAAACTTGAATTAAAACTTGCTTATGAAAAAGTAAACAAGTTTAATGAAATTGGAATTGAACTTACAAAAGTTAAACTTGAAAATTCAATTCTTAAAAATCAAGCCACTCAACTTGAAACTCACAAACAAAAGTATGAGTGCAAATTTACCCAAGGAGAAGAGAAATTTGAAAAATTATTTAGATTGGGTAAATCACAAAGAGATAGGACGGGTCTTGGATTCAATAAGTATATTACACATGACCCAAATTTCACCAACACATTTGTGAGAGGTGAACCCTCATTCTCATACACTCAATTCCCATTGCCCAAAACAAAATGTCATTATTGTGGTAATGAAGGGCATTTCAAATTTGAGTGCAAATTAAGAAAAAATCATTTGTCCAATTCCATCTATGAACCTAAAAATGGAAAATCTAATTCTATGATGGTTAAGGCATCTGAATCAAAGGAAGATTCTAGAAAGTTCAAACAAGTCAAACCATTTCAACAAGAGTCTTCAAAGATAGATTTTAAAAAGACTAAACAAGTAAAGATTGGTCAAAACAAATCTATCAATAAGAAACCTCACACCTTCCCTCCATTAACCTTGGAAATGAAAGAACTTTTGAAAAAGGTTGAAAGATTAAAATTAAAATTCAAAAGACAAAAAGAGGGAGGAAAAGCTAAAAGAAATGAGAAGAATAAAAAGAAAGTTGAACACCAACTACCAAAGACTAATCATCAATCTAAGTATAAAGTTGTCAAAACTCAAAGATATGATATCAAGTCTAAAAGAAACCTATATGTATCTCCTATAGTTGGTGAAATCTCAACCATAGGCTCAAAGGCTCAAAACCTTAGATGGATACCTAAGGGTAGGCTATTAGAAAAATACTAAGGCCTAGTAATTAGATTGGACCAACTCACTCTCTTAAGTTACATGTCTAGTTGGTCCTAAGTCTATATGGTCCAATCTTTCTGGGTATTCTCTATATGTTTAGAATTTCAAATTGTTTGTAAATTAATTTTTAAAAACGCATTTTTGAACCCAAAAGGTACTTGATATGAAAATGCATGTGTTTGATCAATTTAAATCTAAAATTTTGATGATCTAAAAATTGTTCTTCATAAGTTAAATCAATCATAAAATACACTAAGCAATGATCATTAGCTAAGAAGGCTAATTCAGTGGATTAGCCCACTTTTCTACATCTATCGGTCGACCGATACTTGAGTCATCGGTGGACCGATGAAGCAATGCCTCGGTTAAAAACCCTGCGCGCAGAAATCTTCCTTTATGTTCTGTTTCTTCCTGCTTCGTCTCCAAAGCCCTAGGTTGCTGTGTCTACTGGTTCTCCTTCTCCAAGAGTGAGATCCTCATTCATTTTCAAACATTGATCATTAGCAAGCATCGATTGGGCATCCTCCGAATCTGATTTCAATGTCAGAAGCCTGCACTGTTCATCTTCTTGGCTGCTGTGCGTGACTGATTCCCTCTCCAAAACGTGAAGACGCTCTGTGCAAACTTCTCCAAGATCCTAAGAGAACTACTGAGCTTCAGCCAAGCCTCCCAAGCTCTCAAAAACGTGGTCGGTCTCTCCAAGCTGTTGTGCTCCATTTTGAGAAACCCAACCACATGTGTCTTATTCAGATTTGATCATCTGTCCTTGTTCCCCTTCCAAGGTTGATTCAGGTAACATTGAATTCAATCTTCCTAAATCTTAGTCCACAGTCATTCTCTAAAATTTCAAATCTTACTATCATATCCCCATTGTGCACACCAAGTATCTGTGAAAATGCCTCCTAGAACTAAGAAGGCTACTCCTAGGCGCCCTATAAAGATGGGAAAGGCCACAGCCTCTTCTAGCAGACCTATCTATATTACTAAAGGGATGTATACACTTCATGAGAATTCTTTGAGGATGACACCTGGCATGTCTTGGAGAGGGACACGTGGCAGCAGCCAGCCTAGAATGGTGCTCTGCTAATGCAATCCCTAAAATCTCTCATTCTCCATCTAAAATTTCTCCATCTCTCCCTCCCTAAAATCTCTCTTCAATACTTTGATCATTATCAAGCATTTCATGGGTCCCAGCCCGCATCAGATTATTTCATGGACGGTTAGAATATAGTTGGTGGACCCATTCATCTTGGGGGTCCCACTTAAATAGGTTAGGTTTGGTCAATTTGAGAGGTCTATGATCATTTGATCATTTATCTTATCAATCAATTCATGGGTCCCGGCCCGCATCATTTGATTTTATGGACGGTTAGAATCAAGATGGTGGACCCCATTCATCTGGGTCCCACTTAAAAATATTTGGTCAATTTTTTAGGTCTACGATCATTTGATCCTTTGATCTTTTTAAATCAATTCATGGGTCCCATCCCGCATAATATGGTTTTATGGATGGTTAGAATAGAGATGGTGTACCCCATTCATCTGGGGGGTTCCACTTAAATAGGTTATGTTTGGTCAATTTGTGAGGTTTATAATCATTTGATCCTTCGATCTTTATCAAGCAATTCATGGGTCCATCCCGCATCATATTGTTTCATGGATAGTTAGAATATAGATGGTGGACCCTATTCATCTTGGGGTCCCACTTAAATAGGTTAGGTTTGGTCAATTTGAGAGGTCTATGATCATTTGATCATTTGATCTTTATCAATCAATTCATGGGTCCCGACCCGCATCATTTGATTTTATGGACGGTTAGGATAAAGATGGTGGACCCCATTCATCTGGGTCCCACTTAAAAATATTTGGTCAATTTGTTAGGTCTACGATCATTTGATCCTTTAATCTTTTTAAATCAATTCATGGGTCCCATCCCACATAATATGGTTTTTTGGACGGTTAGAATATAGATGGTGGACCCCATTCGTCTTGGGGGTCCCACTTAAATAGACTAGGTTTGGTCAATTTGAGAGGTCTATGATCATTTGATATTTATCAATCAATTAATGGGTCCCGGCCGGCATCATTTGATTTTATGGACGGTTAGAATAAAGATGGTGGACCCCATTCATCTGGGTCCCACTTAAATACATTAGGTCAATTTGTTAGGTCTACGATCATTTGATCATTTAATCTTTCTTAATCAATTCATGGGTCCCATCCCGCATAATATGGTTTTATGGATGGTTAGAATATAGATGGTGGACCCCATTCATCTTGGGGGTCCCACTTAAATAGGTTAGGTTTGGTCAATTTGAGAGGTCTATGATAATTTGATAATTTGATCTTTATCAATCAATTAATGGGTCCCAGCCCGCATCATATGATTTTTGAACGGTTAGAATAGAGATGATGGACCCCATTCATCTTGGTCGCACTTAAATATATTAGGTCAATTTGTTAGGTCTATGATCATTTGATCTTTCTTAATCAATTCATGCATCACCTAAAGAATAAAACATTTGGAAATAAACATAAAGATCAAATTAGCAAAAAAAAAAAAAAAGACTCACAAGTTTACTAATTAATAAATTTATTAAAAATAATTCATATCAGTATGTGCATTTGGTGGTTTCGTGGTTATCCACGGGGTTTTGCTAGTAGAAGATAGTGGGAATGAAAGCTCATCTCCATCACCCCCTCCTCCTTCAACCAATTTGAGACTTGACTCAAATATCTTACAAAGTCTTCAAAGGAGGAATGTTGTAGTAGAAAGAAGGACAATCGTGGAAAAGATTACTTCCATGGGTTTCAACTTGAGCAATGTGCTTGGTCAAGTGGGTTGGGAGAGGATACTTCTTTGGGGTGATATTGCATACCCTTCAATAGTTAAATTCTTGTATGCATCTATCACAAGCACAAATGACTCTATCAATGCTTGTTCTTTTACCATTTCCTTTATGGATAGAGATGAAGTATTCACACCCCAAAGAATAGGACTGATAATGGGGATTCCTTGTACTCCTACGGGAGTAACATATGTGACTGATACACCTTCGGAGGATGAGAGGATCAAAGCCACCATTGACATATGTGGCTTCAACTGTCAATGGGATCAAAAGAAACACCATCTAACCATTAGTTCCCTAACTCCAATCAATAGGATTATTCACAATCTTTTCACTTACAATGTGTATCCTAGAGGTGGAAATAGGACTGAGCTTACAGCTTTCATGGTTTGTATCCTGTCTAAGGTAGTAACTGGCACTCCCATCTGTCTACCCTCTCTCATTTGCCATACAATTATCAAGTTTCGAAACTCATTGGCACAAAAGAACGCCATTCCGTATGGGTACTTGATGACTCAGATTGCTCTTCAGTTTCGTATTCCTATACCTACTGGAGAAAGCTCCATTTTCAAAGCTCCATTCTCGGTAACCAATCTGAATCAAATGAATCTCATCCCAAATCCTCAAATCCCCATAGCAGAAGATCCTCCCCTGGCACAAGAGCCTCCCTTGAGACAAGAGATACCAAGATCTCCAGCTCCTCCTGCTCGTGTATCATCTTCAAGGCATACTGCTGGTCCTTCTTCCCCTGGCACATCCTCTGACTGGCAAGCAAATGTGGAGAGAGATATAGCTTACTTAAAGAGGAAACAGAAGAAGCAATCCAAGACAATCAACAAAATGTTCAAATACCTCTCCAAGATCTCAAAAAGCTGCAGAAGGGATGACGTTGCTGGATCACCATCTCCATCCCCTCCATCTCCAGATTCTGATTAGGAACTAACTTTCCCTGTCACCACATTTTGTGATTCAATTGGTGTATTATTGGTGGTGTGCTTTTGTATTGGGAAAAAGGCTGGATAATCAGTTTAGACTTTGTCATTTAAACTTCTATTTTCAGTTAATGGATGGTTATGTTTATGTCTATGTCATTTGTTAAAGTGTAAGACTTTTAAAAATCTTTATATATTGAATGACATCTTTTGATCCATGTACCATCTACATAAATATTTTTTTTGTTGTTGCTTTCCTTCACATTGAAGATATCAAAATTATGCTATGAGAAAGGTATATGTTTGCATGAGTATTGTTTGCAGACTATTTAGCAATTTGATGTCAATGGGGGAGAAGAAGAAGAAACATAAAGAAAAGACTAAGTGGAGATGAAGACTAAAGAAGATAAAGAGGAGTTGAAGCAAGGACACCATTGCTAGAACAATGGGGGAGAGCAAGGACATTGGGGGAGAAAAGAAGGAGCAGATAATGAACAATGGGGGAGAGCAAGAACATTGGGGGAGCTGAAGTAAGAAGAAATGGATTGGACAAATGATAATGAGTTGATAGTTTTAATGAGTGGTTGAGTGTTATTTGCCATCAAATTGCAAAGGGGGAGATTGTTAGACCCTAAGTATTTGCAATTTGATGTCTTGCATTTGCATAATAGTCATATCATTAGGTTCATTTTCATTCCACATATTTCTTCTTGAAAATCATCTTTTAACTCAACCTACTCATGTTTTGACTTAAAACTTTTTTTGGTTGATTTGAACCTTGATTTTAATCATGTTTTTCTTGATGAAAACAATGCAAAAGGACACCCTTCAAATCTGAGTTTTTAAATCATTTCAAAAAGTTCATTTCTCAAAACTTCAGATATTCAGAAAATTGACCTGACCAGTCTGTCGGTCAAGTCATCGGTCCCCATCGGTCAACCCACAAGTGAACCAAGGTGAACCGATAACTCCATCGGTTCCCATCGGTCAGCCTATCGGTTCACATCGGTCCACCGATAGTGCATAAAATCTCAGACCGAGACTCATCGGTTCCAAAAACAGACGGCACCTTTTTCCATGATCAGTGTGCTATCGGCTCGGCTGTCGGTTCCGCATCGGTCAACCGATGAAGGACGGTCAACCGACGAATGCAAAAGGGTCAGGTGAACTTTAAAAAATATGACCGTTGCATATGACCGTTGAGCCATCGGTCAACCGACGGCTAGTTATCGGTTGACCGACAGGCATCCGTTGGACCACTTTTTCTATAAAAAGCAAGTTCATTCCAAGAAAAAATATGATGAGGATAGAGGCCATTGTTGGTGTTTTTGATGCCTAAGCAAAGGAAATGAACTAAGGAAGCTTGTGTGGTCTAAAGGAAAAGCTAAAGCTTGATCTCAAGAATTTAAACTCTAGTAAGCTTTAATTTCCTTGCTCATATGTTTTATGCTTTGTCTAAACTATTGGTAAATGTTTTTAAGCATATAAACTATGATGTGTTGAATCCTCTACTTCCTTAATCTTTGATTAAAGTCATAGGATTCTTCACCTTGATTTCAAAACAAGTTTGTTTTATAAACTTTGTTAATCATGCATTGCCAAAATCTTGATTTCTTTTATGTCATGATTCATTAACTTGTTTTGAATCTTTCCTTATTGTTTTCATACATTTAAACCTTTGTTGAATTACTTTGGTTTTGAAAACAACATTGCACATGCATCACATGTTTAGACTAAATTAATTTCATACAACTTGTGAACCCTTGTTTTTCATATCTTCTACAAGTTTGTATTTGGTACATGTGATTTGTATATTACTTCAATCATACCTTTTTATGTGCATTAAACTTTTAAATGCTGTTAGCATAAATTGATTGAGCTTTCATTTTCAACTTGATTGAAGTATTCACTCACACACTTCATGAGCATTCATCTTCGCATTACTTATAGTGTTGTGTGAGTTAGCTTTTCATTTTCATATTCGCCTATTTAGAGGCAATTTCATTTGAGCTTAATTGTAATCTCTTAGAGTGTTTTGTCAAGACACTTTCTTTGAGAGTAATCATTTGCTTGTAAGGTTATTGCTTAGCCATATAAAAGCATAGTGTAAGGGTTGTTGTATAGCCTAGAAAAACATCATTGTAAGGTTATTGCTTATCCTTGGAAAGCATATTGTAGAGGTTATTGCTTAGCCTTTTGAAAAGCATAATAGTGGAAATCCGGTGGGGTGTTGGATACACAAGCCGGTAGTGGATGTAGGCATTGAGGCCGAACCACTATAAATCCTTGTGTTATGGTGATTGGGTTGTGGTGATTGATTTGTTTCTCTTCCGCATCTATTGTCATAATCATCACATGTGACTAGTTTATTTTAAAGAAATTAAAATTGGGCAGAATTAGTCATTAAGTACAGATCACCCTATTCACCCCCCCTAGGGTTAAGATCCTGGACTTTCACATTTGAGCTTTCATATTTGGGGATTTTCGAGTTTAACAAGGATTAGGTGTGAGAGTTAGCTTTCAAAGCACCAAGGCAAGTTAAATATGTACATTGATATGCATGCTTCCTTGTTTGATTCATGAATGTATGAAATCATGTGTAGAAACCCTTCTTCTTGCTCAAAAATGGATTTTTGTGGGTGATTTCTTTTGTTAATGTATATGGGTTTATTGATGGTTTTGATGAGCATTTTGGAAGCTCAAAGATACCTATTGGTAGTGTTTTAAAACCTGATGGAATGCCTTGAATGGTTTGAGAGAAATCAAGAAGTTTCAGATTTTCGGAACCCAGGATTTGACAGTTCGCTCGAGCGAGCGTGAGTGAACGCTCGAGCGAAGGGCTTTCTGGGAGAGTTCGCTCGAGCGAACTTTTGGTCCGGTCGAGCGAACGGCTCTCTGTCTGGGGTCCGCTCGAGCGAACATCTGAACGCTCGAGCGAACCTGATACCTGCAGTATGCAGATTTTCCAATGACCATAACTTTTTAACCGTAAGTCTGTTTTTGGAGATCTACACACCGTTGGAAAGCTCATGATGTGTAGATCCCAACAAAAAGATTTAATTTGATTTGAGCCTTGGAAAAGATTATATGTTGGATTTTACATAATTGTGACAAATGGACGTTTCCATGAGACGGACTTTGGACCGTAGCTTGTTCTAGTTGATTGGCCTGATAGATGGACCTGTAGGATGTGCACCCTGAACTTTTATCAGGACCGATGGTTTGTATAATTGTGGATATGGATTGAGCACCCGTACCCACAAAAGGGGCATTGTGTTCTTTGGATTGTAACCGTGCCAAATGTGTTCTATTAAGGGATTCAACATCCAAATTATGTAACGCCAAGGGGTTCCTTTGTAGCCCGATAATGTCGAACTCTTAATACTACCCTGAGTTGGACGGTGAAGATCACATGTGTTCCCAAGACCGTAGGCCTGGCTTGAGTTCTGTCCTGATTCTAAATATGATACCTCTGTACATGCATTGCATTCCGTTTTCAGTATTCTAGTGTGACTTGATCATGCTTCTGTTCGGTTATGTATTTTCTGTTACACATCTGTTATATTATATTCATTTCTGTCTTTGTTCAGCATATTTCAGTAAGTCCCGATTTGTTATCTATATGTCCTGTATATGCCCTGTATCTGATTTACACTGTCCTGCACCTGCTCTGTTGTTTGTATATTGTACTCTATGAGTCGGCACCACTTAGCTTCGACCCTATCTAAGTCGGACACGGCTAAGTGTGGGTTTAGTAAACTTCTGGCCCTCTGCAGATGGGAATATATTCTGAGGGTTTACCGGCACCCTAGGTCTACGATGGAGAATTCTGGGTACCTCTGTCTCCTAGTAGCACCGCCCTGTTCTTTCCTGATATTCTGCTCTCATTTTATTTTCATGTTATATGATTAACTTGAGAGAACATAGCTTATGTGGATGTGCCAACTAGTACTGTTAATATGTTATCTGTTATCTATGAATCGTATGTCTCATGCTAATTCATGCACTGATATGCCTAGTGATTATTCCTTGATCTCTTATGATTTATACATGTCTGACGATTCATTTGATACATGTTATATGGACTGTATATGTTTGTCTTGCTTAGCTTAGTCTAATGGTGCTACACTTGGCGTTACAGGTGAATATGTCGACGCCATTGCCCCGGAGATCCTTGAGGAAGAGGAACCTCCACAGAACGTAGCAGAGTGGACTCCTGATGATGTCTTCTAGACATCCACTCGATGAGAAATGGACGTTAAATGACCACTGACCGTGGCTAGGATTGCCACATATTTTGTAGAAACTTATAAACTTGTTTAGCTTTTGGAATTGTAAACTTTAACTTAACTACCTTACTTCTTCTCTCTTTATCTCTTGGACCTGAACTTGAAATCTAATCTATGCTCATGGATCCTTATGCTCTATATCTTGATGATTGTTTTATGATAATTGGATATCTATTTGACAGATTTATACAGGCATATCGAAAAATATAAACCTCACACGTGATATCCTGTGGGTAAATTCCGTACGTGGGGACCTAGAGTCAACGAGTTTGACTCGAATTTCCACGCAGGCATGTGTCGCGCCTCGGGATGTGTGTAATCTCGGGCTCGGGGCGTGACACCACCTCAATTCAAAGAAGCCACGCAGGAGGCATCATACTCTTGCAATTCGGTAGTTGGATTCTCCATTGATGGATACGAGTCCAGCGACACCGATGATGGATTACAATCCAACTACACAGATGAGTGGGAGGAGTCCCTTGAAACAGGAGAATACCTCTCCGATGAAGAATGGGTTCCTGAGACTCATCTTATGCCAGTAATCTGGTATAACCCCCTACAGCCACAAGGATCCTGGTCTGATGATAAAGAAGACCAAGAGCCTATACAAGAAAATGTTGTTGAAACAACACCCCTCATTGCTCCAGGGGAAATCAACAATGTTGAGCCACAAAGAGTTGATGAAGAAGAAGATTTGGCTCCCATGCATGATCTTGAAGAATATGCAAGGATCATGCAGCGTCTCGCTCTAGAACAAGAGCATGACCGCGTCAACGAGCCTCCTCGCAATCCAGAGCCTGAAGTCCCTGAAGACCATCAGGTACATCCTCCCTTAACTCCTGAAAATGGAGAAAATTGCTGGATAGACGATCCTCTTACATCCGAGGATGAGTCTGACTCCGATCAGGCAACGTCTCCTGTCAGTAATGTAATAATTTAGGATTATAGCTCTTCCGAAGCATCGTCTGATGAGAGCACTTACACTCCGGCGACGCCTAGCAATGTATCTTCTGGAGCCACCTCGTCTCACGTGACTTTCACTGAGATGACACCCTCTCAGGTTTCTTCTCCTGAGACTGTGACTTCAAAGTTCACACCCTTCCTGACTGAAGAATTCCCAGCCATTGATGCTTGGGACGATGAATTACAACCAATCTTCCTTTACATATGTAAATCCTTCGGGAAAAGATGTTATAAGCGCCCCTAGTGGCAACAATGATGAACATGCAGGCCCTAAGGAGGCTTTCAAGTATGACTTGATTGAACACTTCAAGCACATACCTGCACGTCTGCACATCCTAGATTTGTTGCGAATGTCTCCGCACACTCGTGATAATCTCATTTCAGAATTACAAAAGCTGAATGAGGATGTCGACAAACATGCCCCGCAAGTCCTCCAAATTGAAATGGATTACCGGGTCAAAAACTCTGAAGCTTCCTCAAAGGGAGAAAATAAGAAAACTGAGGGATCATGCATTGAATGCCTCTCGGTTAAAAAAGTAACCAGTGCAACCATCGACTTCACAAAGGACGACCTCCTGCTTGGCGAAACCAGGCACAACCGACCCCTATACTTCACAGGGTACATCAAGGAAATGCCTATAGACAGAGTTCAGATCGACCCAGGTTCTGCACTCAACCTCATCTCCACATCGGCTCTCGAAGAGTTAGGCATCCCACCCAGCAAGCTGAGCCACACATCTGTATCTATCTTTGGATACGATGGGAGTACTCAAAGGCCTATCGACAAAATCAGGTTCAAGTTGCAGATCGGTGATCTTATTTCTGAGGTCACCGTGTACGCAATAAAAACCCCTTCATGCTACAACATCCTTCTCGGACGCCCCTGGATCCACGAGAATGGCGTTGTCCCTTTAACTCTACATCAATGCATCAAGTTTGTTGGCGACGACGGCATGATACATCGAGTCTTTGCGGATAGAAAACCCTTCAAAGGTAAAGAAGTCCACTTTGCAGACTCACAAATGTATGAAGGTGAAAAAGAAGAAGAGGAGAAGCACACAGCACCCTTTGCCGAAAATCTCCAGAAAGATAAAGGCAAGGCTCCTCAACAATCACCGGAAGAAAACAAACCATCCGATAAATCCGAAGAGAGCATTCAAACTCCCTTCATCATCTCCCTCAAACCTTCAAAGCCTTTGGTCATCACAATTAAAGTGAAGAAGGCAAAGCAAAAGTTTGGGGACAAATTTGTTGTCTCTTTCGTGTCTATCATGCAAGACACGGATTCGGGTTCAGAGCCAGAAGACGACACATCGTCAAGCCAAGCTGACACTCAGCAAGTTCAGCCTGCTCTTACTCCAGTGGAGATAACTTCTGACATAGAAGATCCTACGTCAGCTTCCTTCGTTGTTCCAGCAACTTCAGCAAAGGAAAAACCGATCTTCTTCCATAGATCGGATGCTTCTTCATCGAACTCCATGCTTTAACCTTTCCAAAATGAAGGTATGCCTCAACTATCCTTATATAGTTCTGTGGCACAAGCTATTATGAAGAAAATGGGCTATGACGCTCAAAACCCAGTCGGTTTGGGAGAAGGCCACGGTATTCTCACGCCATTGGGGCCCGTCTTGACCAAAAGCCAGCTGGAAGATTGGAGACTCTACGGCTATGTAGAAAAGTCTTCACACGGGTTAGGGTATGATCCCGACACTCCCCTGAGACAGTTGACACAAAGGCTTAAAAGTCAATATACTGACCAAGCCTCAACATCTCTGTTGACACCAAAAATGTCACTTTGCCTTTTCAAGATCCAAAGAGCTACATGAAGTCGCAACCTGCCATAAATAGGCAATGCTGCTTATAAAAATCAAATCTTGTCAGAATCAAACAAAAACTGCAAGATTCTTCCAGACAGCCAAAAGAGGAGTACACAAGAAGTTTCGGGCCATTTCAAAATCATTTGGCCTAACTTCGCTTCTCCGACAGCCGAAAAGGAGCTCTCGGCGACAAAAGCTCTCCGGGACCATGGTTTCCAAGACAGAACCTATGGATCATCTTAAAATGACTCCAATAGGTTCCCTGTCAAATTTCAAGTCAATCGGACATCGGTTGACCACACATCAAACCGCGACATCTTCATCGCGACAAAAAGCAAGTCTGCAGGTGATAGGACCCCAAACGGCTTCGAAACTCAAACAAAAGCCTATGGTTGGTCTTATTTATTGCTCAGGAGGCTTCACACCAAATTTCAGGTCATTCCGACATCGTTTGGCCCAGTTTCAGCTTCTGACGGAAAATCGGCAGCTCTGCGCGACAAAGTCTTCGGCTTTCTCAGGAAATTGGAAACTTTGCAAAATAAAATGCAAGGATTCTCATCAGGTTTCCTACAAAGAAATCAGGCCAATGAATGTTCAAAATGTCAAGGAAAAGTACAGAAGAAAAAAGAATAAAAAAAAAGCAAAAACGGACGCAAAACGGGACACGAAAGGGGGAAAACCCCCCCAGGGTTGCAGACCCCTGCGACCCTGGGCCAGGGTAGCCGGCGACCTTGGACCCCGGGGTCGCCGGGAAAGCCCCGGAAACCCCGGTTTTCGCCGTTTTTTCGCGATTCGAAGGGCCCAGCCTCTGGTACTTTCCAAAATTCATGCTTTTGAGACACCAAGTCCTCTGACATCCGTCCAAAACATGGGTAAATCATCAAGAGTATCGAAGACAGTATTGATCGCCACCCGGTCAACCTAAAAAGTGTGCTTTCCACCCGACCGATCGAGAAATCGACAGGACAGATGGCACCGACCCGCTGTTGGCAACAAACACCTGAAATTACATGATCATCTGATGTCGATCTACATGAAGATCCATCGATGATCATCAACAGAAGAATCTCAAAAGACGTGGCACGGCCCGCGACTCTTCAGCTGCTCGGCGACCACTTAATGCGATTAATTGACTAGCTTTATTACAGTCATTAATCCATTTCTTTGGACGGCCCAATCAGAAGCAAGCATTCGGGGGTTACAAGTCAAGAGATTCATGGCATTTAACCCATGAAACTCCTCCCATCATGGCGATTAAAGGCGATTAAATGCCCTCAATCTCCTCCGGCCAATCAAAGCCAAGAAAAAGGAGTTACAAAATAAACAATTCAATTTTGTAACTCCTCCCATTATGCGGCTTAATGACAATAAAAGCCCATAAACCCACCTAAAAGGCTACCTAAAAGCCTATAAATAGGAGGGCTCTCCAAGAAGAAAAAACAAGGAACATCAACAGACAGCAGTCAGAAATCCAGAGAAAGAAAAAGAAGAAAACTCTGCGGAAGTTCTACACCGCCCACCGCAACAAGGTGACAAAAGTCCCTTGGGGGGTACCCCCCCCCCAAGGTCCTTGCCTTCTCCTCCTGCCTCCAATGGCTTAGATATGGCTTTTCAGCCCGTCTACTCGGCTTTTTATTGGACATAGGACCTCCTTTTGGTCTTTGTCCTCTAAAAACCCGAGGTTATAGCCAAGCCAAGCGAATCAATAGCATCCTCTGTTCTCATCTGCATGGATGATGGCGAAGCCCACATATGGCTTGCGACCGTCAATCTAAACGAGTCCCCCACAATCTCCTGAGAAGTTAGATCCTCCTTTTCTTGCTTTTCATTGTAGTTTGTATTTTTTCAAAAGAGACAAAAATCACAATTCTTGTCTTTCATTGTTGATAAGGATTGTAAATCGGCTATAAACGCCAAAATCGGCTATAAACGCCAAAATCGGCTATAAACGCAAAAATCGGCTATAAACGCCAAAATCGGCTATAAATGCCAAAAAAATCGCCTTTCACGGCAAACTAAGAAAAATGTCTCTTTTCTTAAATATATGTGCAATGGAAAACTTGAAAGAAGTTGATTTCCTTTTTACTTGCAAGGTTGATTTCCGGATCACCACTTGCAATTCCAAGTAAAAATAGAAAATCTGGCACACCCACAAAAAAAAAAAATATGTTGATGCACGCCCCTGCCCCCCGGTTACGAAAGGGTCGGACCCAACGGACTCCCACGTCCGCCGACCTCGGTAGAACCGAGCAGGAGCGCGGTCCATCAAGCTGGCATCACCCGGTGGGACTCGTTTATTTGAGAACACGATGCTAGAAATGAAATATTTGCATATCATATATTTGCTCTATGCTTATATTTCTTTTCTCGATTCCTTGGCTACTTTATAATTGGTGGCCTATGTTGAATTCCGCATAATAAAAAAAATGAGATGAGATTTTTTGTTTGGAAATTTCTAATTCTTTGAATTTATTTCCACTCTTTCTCTTTTCAAAAAAAAAAAAAAAAAACAAAAAAAAAATCAGATTTTTCATTTTTGGATTCAAAATTGAGAAACTTTGATCCTTTCCCTTCTGGGCACTGGCGCTCGCGGAAATCGCCGAGACCGTGTTCGGATCAGGGGTTGGGCCATTGTTTCTCTTCGATGAGTTCATTAAAAATCTAAAAAAAAAAAATATAAAAAATAAAAATCAGATTTTTCAATTTGGATTCAAAATTGAGAAACCTTGATCCGTTCCTATCGTTCATCGCGCTTGCAGAAATGTTGAGCCTGTTCGACTAAGGTTTTGGGCCATTGTTTCTCTTCGATGAGTTCATTAAAAATCTAAAAAAAAAATATATATATATATATAAAAAAAAATTTTAGATTTCTCAATTTGGATTCAAAATTGAGAAACCTTGATCCGTTCCTATCGTTCATCGCGCTTGCAGAAATGTTGAGCCTGTTCGACTAAGGTTTTGGGCCATTGTTTCTCTTCGATGAATTCATAAAAATAAAAAAAAATAATATAAAAAAAAAGACATAGACCACTAAGGTTAAACCAACTGTGTTCTTTGATCATGGTTGATTCAAAGAAAAGCCTTGTCCAGAGTGTGGAGACAGCTTGACTGTTCTAGGCAAGGGTCCTCCAAACGGGTTCATTAAGTAATCCTACCCTTACCTGGGGGCAATTCTATCAATCAAGATTTCATAAGACCGGGTTAGGAGGCCTATGTGTACTCTCTCGTCTTTTAAATAAATTTTTTTTTCAAAAATAAAATTTTTAAAATAAAAATTTTAAAATAAAAATAAAAAATAAAAAAAAATTTCAAAAAAAAATCTTAAAAAAAAAAATAATAAAATAAAAAATAAAAAAAATAAAAAAAAGATTTAAAAAAAAAAATCTTCAAAAAGCTTCAAAAAAAAAAACTTCCGTCATTTTGGGTTTAGATTAGAGAAATCTTGGTCTTCTCCTTTTGAGCACTGGCGCTCGCGGAAATCGCTGAGCCCGTGTTCAGATTGGAGTGCCTTTGCTCTCTTTGATGAACCCGATATTGGCCTTTCAAAAAAAAAAACTCGTCATTTTAGATTCAGATCTGAGAAATCATGGTTCATTTCTTTCTGAGCACTGGCGCTCGCGGAAATCGCCGAGACCGTGTTCAGATTGGAATCCCATCTGCTCTCTTTGATGAATCCAATCTTGACCTTTCAAAACAGAGAATCTCATCTCATAGATGCGGTCTCAAAACATTTGTGTCTAGCGGTACTAGTACGCCCTTTCAGGGTCTACTGTATTGCGACCGGCACATCTGTAACTCCAACTTTATATTCTTCTTACCTCGAGCAAGCTCTGCTTCTCGATAAGTCGAATTTAAGTTCACAATTGCTTCTAGCAGTCACTGGGATGCCCATTCTGGGTTTACCATACCTGCGATCAGAACAATTGTACCCTCTATGGCATTTTGCCTTCCTCATATTGCTTGGGTCATCTACCTCGAGCAATTTGAAAAGACGAAACCATAGAACTTCCCATTTATGATCATTATATTCTTGTGATTACTAATGGATGTGGTCTTGTTTCAGAAATTTTCGAAAAACTAACAATGGCAGCTTCACTAACCATTACTTTCGACGAAACAAGCACCAACTCATGCTTCAACAGAAGCAAACCACGCGCACCTACAAGCGCCCCATCAGCTGCCGAAGTGTCAACTCCCTCGGCAACTCTCTGAACTCCGGGTCGACCTCGACTCCCCGGACTATCGTCTTCGGGACGCTGGGACCATTCCCACTTCCTGAGGAACAAACTGCTCCCTCCAAGAAGCAGAAACTCGCCTCTCAACGTGTCACTACCGTGACACCAAAGGCGAGCACCAGAAGGCCTGAAGCCCGTGGCAGCCCCACGAAGCCTCAACCTGCAAACAACCAGGTCTACCCCAAGACTTGGTCCCCAAGACCTTCACCAAAACAGAGAAGGTCCCATACATCCACTAAGCCAGCATTCCTGGCCCCACTCAAGGAGAACCAGTTCTATCCTCTTGCTTACATGAAAGAGGAGAGACCCATCTCCAACCTGACTTCAAGTCATCCCAGCATGAGCCGCTTGTTCCTACAAGCCCAAAATTAAGGTTCATGCATCACAAGGGCCTCCACAAGCACATGCTTAAGGCCTACAAATCTGCAGTTCGACCCTTCATATCTACATGGTCGCCGAACTTAAAAAATTCAAAAGCTTCGCTTTGCAACTAGGCGAAGTGATAGGGTTCGCATCCTGTCCTTGCCCAGCTACAAAGAACGACAGGACTTCGCTTGCTGCGCCCGAGGGAGCAATCCTTCATCGTTCAAAGCTCCCAGTCAGAGCTGACCGAAGCTCACATTGCTCGCGAATACGCCGCCCCGCGCGTCCGCTATCGAAAGCGACTACAGAAGCAAGACCCAGCCTCCCCACACTTCAAGTCTCTCCCAAATGCGTCGAAAAAGAAAGACCCAAACCAAGTTGCTGCCGTCCATTATGGTTGGAAGAAAAACCAGAAGGCGCCAAAAATCAAGCAACAAAAATCCATGTCCGACTGTCAATGACCCGCAGCCGTCTCATGACAAGAAAGACATTCAGAAGAATCCCCTGCTCCTCAAGCAAAGACAGAAGAGTAAGTGATCCTTTCCTCAAAGCTCCTCTTCAAAAAGAATGACTCCCCCAGCTCAAGTCACCAGGACAGTTTCTTCGTTCGAATCACGGACGGATGAAGTCTTGGCTACAAATTCTGACCCCCACCCCGCAATCCACCTCCAGAAAGATGCGCTCCCCGCCTCCAGCCGTGGAACAGGGCCAGCAGCGGATTGCAACTCTGATGGAAAACCTTCTCCCTCGCCTTCCAAAAAATCAGGGCGAACACTGAACCCTCCTCCGAATCCTCAAGCCGACGAGGTAAATAAAGAAGAACATGCGTCACGCGCCCTTACCAAAAAGGACGTAGACGGTATCCTCGCCAAAGCAAAAAGAAGAGGATATACTCAAAGAGCATGGGATCAAGCCACCATATCCCTTATGGATGGACTCGGTCCCGTTCCCCACCAAATTCAAGCATCCTACTCTCCAAACATATACGGGGAAAGGATCAGCCAGACAGCACGTCATCCACTTTCAAGATCCTGACGGGAGCTATTGCGGATCAAGATGCACTCAAGATCCGCCTCTTTGCAAGTACCCTAAAAGGTACGGCCTTCGATTGGTACTCCACTCTGCCGGAGGACTCAATCCAAAACTGGGCCATGCTAGAGACACGCTTCCTGACTCACTTCAAAGGTGAGGATCAACCCCGCTACTATGGCTCAGCTGTGCAGCCTAAAACAGGGGGAGAATGAGTCAACATATGACTTCATTCACAAGTGGAAAGCAATGGCATACAAATGCTCTGATGTATTGCCACAAGCGTCGCTAGTCGACATCTGCCGAAACAACATGAGAGCCAGAATCCGCTCCATGATCATCGGCAACAAATCAAAAAACCTGGGAGAACTCCTAGAAGCTTCCATGGAAGCTGAAACGGTGATTAAAGACCTCAACAGTCAGAAATCATCAAGAAAAGAGCCAACCGCCATTGCAACCTCTAAACCAAAGAAGAAAGAGGTCCTCAATGTGCAGACCAAGCCAGCTCCTCAGCCACCAAAGAAAGCTGAAAACAAAGCTGCTGGTAAGAGACCTGAACTCTCTGATGCCTTCAAAGAACGAGTAGAGAAGAAATACCCGTTTGATGAAGATGTTGATGAAATCTTCGGGGCTCTTGTGGCAAACGGCAAGCTCACCTTGCCTGAACCAAAAAGACCGGGTGATGTTGGCAAAACCAACGATCCTCGGTACTGTCCATACCACCAGATGATCTCGCATCCTCTCAATCAATGCTTCGTTGTGAGAGAGAAAATAAATGAGATGTGGAAAAACGGAGTCATCACCTTTGACAAAAACTATGGGTCTGCCTCCGTCAACATGGTGACATGTGGACAAACATCAAGATCACCGAAGAAGAAGATCACTACTTCCTTCAAGGTGATAAACTCAATCGAAGCGTCCGAGGAACTGGTTCCTTACCCGACACCAGACGGACAACCGATATGGGTACATCCCGATCTCCTGGAAGATGAAAATTGGGAGGTCGTGAAAATAAAGCCTACAGCTCAACAGCGAAGGCAGGCTAGGAAACATCTCCTCAAGCTCAAACGGCAAGAGAAGACCCAGCCAAAACTAGAGGTCAAAGAAAAGGCAGAGGCTTCCTCTACCGCTTCACTGGAGGTAACAAAAACATCCCTTCCAGAGACTTCAAAGGGGGTAAGGAAATTCACTCTCAGTGATTTCATGCCACCTCAATTTAAAGAAGCCATGCAGGAGGCATCATACTCTTGCAATTCAGTAGTTGGATTCTCCATTGATGGATACGAATCCAGCGACACCGATGATGGATTCGAACCCAACTACACAAATGAGTGGGAGGAATCCCTTGAAACAGGAGAATATCTCTCCGATGAAGAATGGGTTCCTGAGTCTCATCTTATGCCAGTAATCTGGTATAACCCCCTACAGCCACAAGGATCCTGGTCTGATGATGAAGAAGACCAAGAGGCTGTACAAGAAAATGCTGCTGACCCAGCACCTCTCATCACTCCAGTGGAAATCAACAATGTTGAGCCACAAAGAGATGATGAAGAAGAAGATCCGGCTCCCATACCTGATCTTGAAGAATATGCAAGGATCTTGCAGCGACTCGCTCTAGAACAAGAGCAAGAACGCGTCAACGAGCCTCCTCGCAATCCAGAGCCTGAAGTCCCTGAAGACCACCAGGTACATCCTCCCTTAACTCCTGAAAATGGAGAAAATTGCTGGATAGACGATCCTCTCACATCCGAGGATGAGTCTGACTCCTGATCAGGCAACGTCTCCCGTCAGAGCTTCCTGTAATGTGATAATTCGGGATTATAGCTCTTCCGAAGCATCGTCTGATGAGAGCACTTACACTCCGGCGACGCCTAGCAATGTATCTTCTGGAGCCACCTCGTCTCACGTGACTTTCACTGAGATGACACCCTCTCAGGTTTCTTCTCCTGAGACTGTGACTTCAAAGTTCACACCCTTCCTGACTGAAGAATTCCCAGCCATTGATGCTTGGGACGATGAATTAGTCAACGAAGAAGAAAGATTGCTGGATGCTGTTCAGGACTTGTTCCCGGAAAATGCTCCATGCAACACAATCACTGAGGATGGTAACTCTGCTGCTGATGCATCCTCAGCAAATGAAAAACGACAGCCTCTTGATCCTGAAGACAATCTTCCAAACGAAGACCCTTCTCAAGAAGCTCTCGAAGTTGGTAGAGGCACCCGCTCTGGCCGGGACTACCACAAAAATTACAACCAATCTTCCTTTACATATGTAAATCCTTCGGGAAAAGATGTTGTAAGCGCCCCTAGTGGCAACAATGATGAACATGCAGGCCCTAAGGAGGCTTTCAAGTATGACTTGATTGAACACTTCAAGCACATACCTGCACGTCTGCACATCCTAGATTTATTGCGAATGTCTCCGCACACTCGTGATAATCTCATCTCAGAATTACAAAAACTGAATGAGGATGTCGACAAACATGCCCCGCAAGTCCTCCAAATTGAAATGGATTACCGGGTCAAAAACTCAGAAGCCTCCTCAAAGGGAGAAAAGAAGAAAACTGAGGGATCATGCATTGAATGCCTCTCGGTTAAAAAAGCAGCCAGTGCAACCATCGCCTTCACAAAGGACGACCTCCTACTTGGCGAAACCAGGCATAACCGACCCCTGTACTTCACAGGGTATATCAAGGAAATGCCTATGCATAGAGTTCAGATCGACCCAGGTTCTGCACTCAACCTCATCTCCACATCGGCTCTTGAAGAGTTGGGCATCCCACCCAGCAAACTGAGCCACACATCTGTATCTATCTTTGGATACGATGGGAGTACTCAAAGGCCTATCGGCAAAATCAGGTTCAAATTGCAGATAGGTGATCTTATCTCTGAGGTCACAGTGTATGCAATAAAGACCCCTTCATGCTACAACATCCTTCTCGGACGCCCTTGGATCCATGAGAATGGTGTTGTCCCTTCAACTCTACATCAATGCATCAAGTTTGTTGGCGACGACGGCATGATACATCGAGTCTTTGCGGACAGAAAACCCTTCAAAGGTAAAGAAATCCACTTCGCAGACTCACAAATGTATGAAGGTGAAAAAGAAGAAGAGGAGAAGCATACAGCATCCTTTGCCGAAAATCTCCAGAAAGATAAAGGCAAAGCTCCTCAACAATCACCGGAAGAAAACAAACCATCCGGTAAATCTGAAGAGAGCATTCAAACTCCCTTCATCATCTCCCTCAAATCTTCAAAGCCTTTGGTCATCACAACTAAAGTGAAGAAGGCAAAACAAAAGCCTGGGGGCAAATTTGTTGTCTCTTTCGTGTCTATCATGCAAGACACGGACTCGGATTCAGAGCCAGAAGACGACACATCGTCAAGCCAAGCTGACACTCAGCAAGTTCAGCCTGCTCTTACTCCAATGGAGACAACTTCTGACATAGAAGATCCTACGTCAGCTTCCTTCGTTGTTCCAGCAACTTCAGCAAAGGAAAAACCGATCTTCTTCCATAGATCGGATGCTTCTTCATCAAACTCCATGCTTGAACCTTTCCAAAATAAAGGTACGCCTCAACTATCCTTATACAGTTCTGTGGCACAAGCTATTATGAAGAAAATGGGCTATGACGCTCAAAACCCAGTCGGTTTGGGAGAAGGACGCGGTATTCTCACGCCATTGGGGCCCGTCTTGACCAAAAGCCAGCTGGAAGATTGGAGACTCTACGGCTATGTAGAAAAGTCTTCACACGGGTTAGGGTATGATCCTGATACTCCCTTGAGACAGTTGACACAAAGGCTTAAAAGTCAATATACTGACCAAGCCTCAACATCTCAAGTCCATGAAGACATCGATCTCCCTGGATATCTCTTTGATGAGTCACCTGACAAAGATCCAGGAAGCTCATCCAATTGGCACGATTTCTCCGAAAATGAAGAGGAGTTGTCCGATGGCACGGACGTGTGGACTTCTGACCCAGAAGAACCCTCATCTCCAAAAGAAGTAGCCTACTTCGACTCGGTTTCAACAGGCGATTGGGATCATCTCATAGCAAGCCTTGGGAAAATTACCGATCAAGAAGACCCGTGGAAAGGAACAAAACCTTGGTCTGGAAATGCCCTTGAAACCCCAGAAGGTTTCGTTGAGCTGGAAGCCTCCGAAAATATTGTGGAGGAACCACCTTCGAACCTTCCAACAGAAGATCCTGTTCAAAAGATAGACTTGGGAACACCAGATAACCCACGTCCTGTATTCATAAGCAAGAATATAAAGGATGATGAGTTACCCGAGTATATCGCTTTTCTTCGTGAGTTCGTTGATTGCTTTGCATGGTCTTACGCTGAAATGCCAGGCTTAGACCCCAAAATAGCAGTTCACAAACTCAACCTTCAAGAAGACATCAAGCCTGTCAAGCAAGGCCAAAGAAGATTCCGTCCAGATGTGATGGATAAAATTGAACAAGAAGTTCAAAAACTCAAAAGCGTCGGCTTCATCCGTGAGGAACAACATCCTGAATGGTTGGCCAACATTGTCCCCGTGACAAAGAAAAATGGGCAGATCAGGGTCTGTATTGACTATAGAGACCTGAATGGCGCATGCCCAAAAGATGAATTTCCGCTCCCCATACCAGAGGTAATGATTGATAATACCTGTGGATTCGAGCGAATGACATTCATGGATGGTTTCTCTGGCTACAATCAGATAAAGATGCATCCTGAGGATGAAAAACATACATCCTTTCGAACCCCATTTGGCGTGTATTGCTACACTGTCATGCCATTTGGTTTGAAGAATGCTGGTGCCACATATCAGAGGGCTATGATGAAAATATTCCAAGATATGCAGCACAAGACGGTTGAATGTTACGTTGATGACCTCGCCGTCAAAAGCAAAAGAAAAGAGGATCATCTCGAAAACCTTCGAGAAGTCTTCCTCCGGCTTCGCAAACACAAACTGCGAATGAATCCATTGAAATGCTTCTTCGGCGTCTCGTCGGGTAAGTTCCTCGGATTCTTAGTTCGGAAAGCTGGAATAGAGCTTGACCCCATAAAAGTCAAAGCCATTCTAGAAATGCCCTCTCCAAGAACCTTGAGAGAACTCAAAGGGCTTCAAGGGAGATTGGCCTACATCAGACGGTTCATCTCCAATCTTTCGGGGAAATGCCGTCCATTCTCCCGGTTGATGAAAAAAGGTGTAAACTTTGTCTGGGATGCTGACTGTGAAGCTGCTTTCCAAGACATCAAGTCATACCTGACAAAACCTCCAGTGTTAGCTGCTCCTACCACTGGAAAACCATTCATCTTGTACACAAGAGCCCTTGATCACTCTTTGGGAGCTCTGCTTGCGCAAGAAAATGATCAAAGAAAAGAAGCTGCTCTATATTACCTCAGCCGCATGCTAGTAGGTGCAGAGCATCGCTACTCTCCAGTCGAAAAAGAATGTCTTGCAGTGATGTTCGCCGTACAAAAGCTGCGTCACTACTTGCTTTCCAACACAGTCTACCTGGTCTCGAGGGTCAACCTCTTGAAGGTCCTTGTCACAAAGGCAGGTTCTCTCAATGCTCGACTGGCAAAATGGTCCATCCTTCTGTCACAATTTGATATTAGGTATGTACCACAAAAAGCAATCAAAGGGCAAGCTCTAGCAGGACTTCCTCGCAGAGCATCCATTGCCTAAAGATTCTCCACTCAGAGATGATCTCCCAGACGAACCAGTCTACAATGTGGAGACTTTCTCACAAAGTGCCTCCTGGGACATGTACTTTGACGGTGCAACCAGGACAAATGAAAAAAGACAGCTGATCTCGGGAGTTGGCATCCTCTTTGTTAGCCCCGACAAATACATGATTCCACACGCTTTCTCGCTACTGGAACCATGCACAAACAGTGCAGCTGAATATCAAGCTCTGATCTTAGGATTGGAACTCGCCATCGAATCCGGTATCACTATGCTGGAAGTCTTTGGAGACTCTCAACTGATCGTCAACCAGATGAATCAGAAATTTGAAGTCAGGAAGCCAGATTTGTTGCCCTACTACAACAAGGCACAATCACTTCTGCAAAAGTTTGACATCTGTCACATCACCCACATTCGTAGAGGTGAAAACATACGTGCAGATGCCCTAGCCGGACTTGCCGCATCCATGGCAATCCAGGAAGGGGAAAACATGCAAGTCACAGTGTGCGAAAGAAGAATCCTTCCTCCTCTTAACACACACCAAGCAGTTGCTGAATGCCACCAAGTGGTCGGAAGTCGGATTTCAATCCTTCAAACTTCAATTGGCGACTGGAGGGATCCGTTCATTGATTACATTATGTTCGGAATCCTACCTGAAGATCCAAAAGAATGGGTAAGCATCCAAAGGCGAACCCCAAGCTTCCATTTGGATATTCCTTCAAAAATCCTTTACAGGAAATCCTTCAACGGAGTACTTCTACGCTGCTTGTCACAACAAGAGGCTGAAGAAACACTCAAAGAAGTTCATGCTGGTCTTTGTGGAGCTCATCAGGCTGGACCTAAGCTCTATGATCAGATAAAAAGGTTAGGATATTACTGGCCTACCATGGTAGCTGACGCAATGCAATTTGCTAAGCGCTGCCAACAATGCCAAGTTCATGGAGATTACATTCACATGCCTCCAGAATGGCTGCATCCTACAGCGATCTCATGGCCTTTCGAAGCCTGGGGTATGGACATCATAGGTCCTATTTCTCCCCCTTCAAGCAAAGGTCATCGCTTCATCTTCGCCGCTACGGATTACTTCTCCAAGTGGTCATAAGCATTTGCGTTTAACGAAATGAAGACCTCATCAGTCCTTCAGTTCCTGCGCACCAACATCATTTGTCGTTTCGGCATACCCAAAAGATTCGTCCATGATAACGGACCACAGTTCTGGGATCATCGATTCTACAGGTTCTGCGACAAATACAAAATCCAAAGCTGTCCTTCGACTCCATACAATCCGGCAGCAAACGGGTTAGCAGAAGCTTTCAACAAGACACTCTGCAAAATCCTCAAAAAAATGGTCTCTAATCACAAAAGAGACTGGAGCGACAAAATGTCTGAAGCTTTATGGGCCTATCGAACCACCGTTCGAGGACCAACCCATAGCACACCATTCTCCTTGGTCTATGGATGCGAAGCTGTCGTGCCCTTGGAAGTACAAATTCCTTCCTTGAGGGTATCCTTGCAAAATGACATGACTCAAGAAAGCAATGTCAAATTGCGGCTCCATGAGGTGGACAATCTCGATGAGAGACGGCTCGAAGCTCAACAAAGCATTGAACTTTACCAAGCACGTATGGCAGGATCTTTCGATAAAAAGGTCAGGCAACGTGCCTACAAAAAGAATGACTTGGTTCTTGCGGTAAAAAGACCAATGGTCTTCGCTCACAAGTCCAAAGGCAAATTTGAGCCGAAATGGGAGGGACCCTACGTCATCGACAAAGTTTTCTCCAATGGCGCATACGCACTCCTAAACATGGAAGGTGACAGATGTATGCTGCCCATCAATGGCAAGTTCTTAAAGCGGTACTACCCTTGAAGACTTACCCAACTGGGTAAGAGCAATGCCTGTATGGCCAAAACCAGTTTCCAGGTACACGCTCGCTAAACCCACCCCTTTTTTTTGAATTTTCATGTCAAATATTGAAATTTCTAGAAATCTAAAACAATGCTTACTTTCATCGTTTCATTGTTCAAAAAAAAATCCAAGTTTAGGAACCTTTCCCTAACTTGACCAAAATTTTCAACCCTTGAACCCAAAATTCATGGTTTGAAACAAAATCCGGATTCAGGGATTTCCACCCTAGTCCACCCTGCCTTTTACCGCCAAAATGGTTTTAGGTCAAAACTTATGACCCTCGTGTCTTTAAACAAAAAAAAAATAATGGTTTTTCAAAAACCGCGAGGAAGCGACGCTTAGTCGATACTCGCACAAATCGGAAGCAAGCGAACCACGTTCGACACTTCCAAAAACGCAGGGAAGCGACATTTCGTCGATACTTGCAAAATCCAAAACTGTGGAGATGCAACATTTCAGTTGATATCCACAACCCAAAGGTTAAAAAAAAAGAAACCTAAAAAAAAAAAAAACTGTGGAGACGCAACATTTCAGTTGATATCCATAACCCAAAGGTTCGAGAAAACCACAAATTTCAAAAATCGTGGGGAAACGACATCAAGGCAGTACCCGCAAAACCAAAATTTTTGAAAAGCAAGGATGCGACATTTCATCGATACTTGCACCCAAATCCGCGAGGATGCGACATTCCATCGATACTCGCAACCGAATGAGCAAGGATGCGATATTCCATCGATACTTGCAAGAACATTCAGCAGGGAGGCGACTTTTAGTCGATACTTGCATTTTTTGAAAACCAAACCGGCTATAAATGCCATCAAAACAGGCTATAAATGCCATCAAAACAGGCTATAAATGCCACAAACCGGCTATCAATGCCACCAAAACAAAACCGGCTATCAATGCCACAAACAAAAAAAAACTTGGATTTCAAAAAAAAAAAACCGGCTATCAATGCCACCAAAAACCGGCTATCAATGCCACCAAAAAAAAACCGGCTATCAATGCCACCAAAAACCGGCTATCAATGCCACCAAAAACCGGCTATCAATGCCACAAAACAAACCGGCTATCAATGCCACCAAAATTGGCTATAGATGCCACAACAAAAAAAAAACAGGCTATCAATGCCACTAGGAAAGCTGGCTCTCATGCCAAAATTGGCTTCCATGCCACAAACAAAAACCTGGCTTTCATGCCAAAACAATCACTTGACAAAAGATTTTCACAAAATGACAACCTTTTGATCAAATCCCATTTAGCAATTACTTTTATCACAAAAAGATTCAAGTGAGCGTAGGGATAACAAAAAAAAAAGAGCATCCCATTTAGCAATTACTTTTATCACAAAAAGATTAAAGTGAGCGTAGGGATAACAAAAAAAAAAAAGAAAGTGTTCACAAGCACTACACAAAAAAAAAGAGTACCAAAAAATACATGTGGTACCAAAAAAAAAGTGTTCACAAGCACTACACAAAAAAAAAAGAGTACCAAAAAATACATGTGGTACCAAAAAAAAGTGTTCACAAGCACTACAAAAAATAAGTACCAAAAAAATACAAGTGGTACCAAAAAAAAAAAGAAAAGAAAGAAGGATGGTTTCTGTATACAGGAGCTCAATCAAAAATGGTCTCCAGCCAAGAGTTCAGCTCCCCAAGCAAACTTTTAGCCTCAGCCGTCAAGGATTCCAAGGCACGCTTCTTCAGGAACTTGCCATGAGATGTTGGAGTGGGCTGTACCCCTTCTATCACACCAGGAAGCTTACCTCGAGCAGTTTGCCATTGTTCATCCTCATCAGACTTCCTTTTGAGAACCCGTTCGGCATCTGCAACCTGGTGAATCAGGGCACTCTCCCTGTCGCGAGCCTCTATTATGGCAGTCCACTTGGCAGCGACTTGTGCCTGCAGATGCTCAAGACGTTTCCTGGCCTCATCGACCTCCCTGTCAAGGATGTTGAGGTCATGTGTCAGCCTGATGATGGCTATCTCTTCTAAGTTCCTCTTTCGGACTGCCTGCTTCCTGCTTTCTGTAGCCTCATCTAGGTCAGACTTAGCCTTATCAGCAGGGTCCAGGAACATCTCCTTGAAGAACTGGTCATCAGCCAAACTCACGGTCTCAAACCACTTGTCACCCAGTGCAATGATCCTATCAACGATCGCCCTGGCACCTGTGACATCCAGACCAGCCTCTTCAGCATCACTGAGAATCTCCTGCACATGCTGGATCATGCCAAATCCGACTTCCAAGTGCCCAGAGAAGAGAGTCTCAATCCAAGAGCTCAGAACTCGCACCACCACCTTCTTCGCAAAAAGAAGAGATGGCCCAGCTGAAGATTCGCCCAACTCCGTTGGTCGGCTACTCATATCATCATCTGTTGAAAGAGTAACAAAAGAACTCTTTCCAGCTGAAGCTGCTCCTGCTCGGGAAGGAATCTCAGCGCGAGGAATCTCCTCAATATTGTTAGAGCTGGTCCCAGGAATCTCTACCTCTGGATCAACCTCTGGCATCTCTTGCTCTGGAAGCGACGGATCCTCCTCTGCCACTTCAAAACCTGCAAAGGAAACACAAAAAGGTATGAATATGACCCTGTTTGAAAATCATTATCAGAGTTATAACTACAAAATACCTTCTTCGACGACTGGTGGAACACTTTCCTCCTCCATGAACTTATCGGAAGCATCATCAACATTTGCGTCTATCGATGGTTCAAAGTCATCGGAATCCTGTGGCAAGTCAGCTGACAAAAAAAAAAATGTGTTAGCAAACCGAGTCACAAACTCAAAAAAAAAAAAATAGAAAGATCAAAAGAAGTCATACCAATTGGAGATTCTGGATTTACTCCAGAGTCCCTCGGTTCTTCTTCAGGTGCCTCAACAGGATCCATCACCACCTCATCGGTTGGGACCTCAGGCATCACCAAGTCTTCCTCTGCTAAAAAAAAAGAAAAGCAGAAACAAGAAGCAAATCATAACATGGAAAAAATCCCATGAAAAGAAATGGAAAGAGAAAAAAGAAGAATCATACCTTCACCAACGGTCTCTTCTTCTCGGCTTCTCTTCTCTGGAGGCTCGTCAGCATCCACTGGCGCATCCTCATTGATGGTAAGAGGAACTTCCAAGTTAGGAGAGTCCTCATGCTGCTCCTTGCTGCTATGATGACTCCTCCTCCTCTTACCTCTGCGGGCTCGCTTCTTAGAAGAACCTACCCCGCTGTCAGAGTCAGGTTTGCCACTTGACTCCTCACTAGATGGTCTGCTCTCGCCAGTAGACTCCGCGGAAGCTTGCCTCTGTGCCGCCTGCATCCAAGCACCAAGTTCGGCTTTCTCCTGTTCTAGCTGCTCCAAAGCCTCGTCAGGTATTTCTCGAACAGCTTCAGAACCGATGACGCCCTGGTCACCGAGAAAGCCTATCTTGTGCTTCTCTCCAGAAAGGAAGGCCTAAACTTCCTCTCGCCGGATGCCATCCGACTTTCCAAGGCCCTTTCCAGATGCCAGCTTCACATCAAGCTCCTTCTTGGAAAGCCCCCGATATGCCGAAAAGCTCTCCGCGAACCACTTCGCAAAGCCGACAGTCTGGGAAGTCAGCAACACAGGATAAGAAATCATGGCTGTAGTGTCTTCAGCACTATAGAAAGCCCATGCATTTCTCCCGTCCTGTAAGCCTCCAAAGCGCTTCACCATACTTGAAGGCGCTCCAACAACGCCTTGAGAAAAGCCCAGCTGCAAAGCAAAGCGAGAGGGTACATACGGCTGGATGTCGACGAAAAGATGTCTGCGGTACACCATCGTGCCGACACGTATGCTGAAAAGCCACTCTCTCTCTGCATTTGTCAAGGAATAATGCCTTCCCGACCCCGCCCTGGTAGAGTCTCGGGAGGCACCAAAATCAAAAGCCTTCTTCCGCAACTCCGGAGAAAGCTTTACTGAAGATTGCCCCATCTCGACGTCCCT
Source organism: Litsea cubeba (assembly GCA_012931725.1). Lineage (NCBI taxonomy): Eukaryota > Viridiplantae > Streptophyta > Magnoliopsida > Laurales > Lauraceae > Litsea > Litsea cubeba. Next base: position 45,326,045 of record CM022948.1, on the reverse strand, counting down.
GAACCGTCGGATCCTCATGCGGGCAAACAAAAGTGATTCAGACACGGCTTTGCCCTTAGCCAGTCGAATCATCAGAGGATCATCATCCTGTGCAGCACCCAGCCGATGGAAGCCAGGGCAGTGGTATACATACCACGAATAAAAGATATGGGCTGAAAATACCCTATTCATGGGAAGCCCAAGCCGAACCAAAAAAGCAGCAGCCTGCAGTTCGGTACACAGGTAGGAGTAAAGAGCTGGCACCAAAGCAACCTGCTCTCCAAACGCCATCTGACAAGCCGGGAAAATACAATGCGGCCTGATGTGCGTTCCATCTCCTCCAGCAAATACAGCCTCACCAAGCCAATAAGTGAGGTAAACAGCGAGATCTCTCCGCAGTGCAATGTCAGGACATATGGCGTTTGTACTGGCACAGAAATCTCTCAACTCTTCTTGCATGGCCAAGATCTTCTTTGAACTTGGATCCTGAGCTCCGGCTTCCTGGGTCACGCTATCAGAAGACTCCCTACTATAAAAAAAGTTGGGGAATGAAGAGCAAAAACTCTTCCAACTGCTGGATCTAACTTTCGAACCCCCCTTCTCCTTCAAAAAATCATAGAAGGCGACGAGTTGAAAGTATAAAAGCCTGAACTCCTCAGACTGCCCCTCGAGGATGCTGTCAATCGGCATAAACTCCTCATAGAGTTTGCCGAGGATGGGCAATCCGCTAATGGCGCTCAGCTCCTTCAAAGAAAAACCAATCTCACCATTCGTCACAACGAAGGTATTGGTTTGTGGGAGGAATGACTCCAGCATAGCCATGAAGGCCTCGTCGGAAAATATCACGGTCTCCCTAAAGGCGCGGACCGCATCAAAAATCCCGGCTTCCTTCAAAATGGCGCCACCAATCAGCAGGACGCGATCAGTCCACGACTTCCACTCGGAGTCAGCATTGAAACGACCTCGAAGTCGAAAAGGCTTGATCCAATTGCTGCCGTCACCGCTGAAAATACCAAGGCCCACCGGTCTCAAATCGACCGACGGATAATCAGAGCCCTGGTAGCCGCTGGAGGGCATCAACAAGTCCATGTCAACAGGCGACCTCTCCGTATATCCAGGAGAACCGCCGACAAAAACCCCGGTCTTGATTACATTTGTCCTTCTCACCCAGCTTGGAGGATCTTCCCTCTTAGGGCACGTGGGGGCAAGGCTCAGAATCGAGACGGTGCGATCAAACATCGACCGGGTAGTAACAGTCTTCTTCTCACCATCTGCTGTGAAGGAAAACTGAAAACATCTCCTCTGGTATGTAATGTCATCAGGGACTGCATCACCAAAGAAGAAGGTAGGCTTGGGCAAAACACTCTGATCTTCCATCACCCATGGACGACTGCTTACCATGATCTTATAGAATTCCTCTCCCTTGAGAGTGATCAGTCGCTGCCTCATCTCATCTCTGTTGAGGGAGTCGCACTCTTCCAGATTTCTCTCAACATACTGGACCTTCTCAAAAGCCTGCTGAACGGCCGGATTAGAAGATCTAGAAGATCGACGAGGTACGCTTGTAGCAGGCTCTTTACCCTTGTTCGCTCTGGAGGAACCACCTGAAAAGGATGGAAAAGAAAAAGATCAAACATCAAAATCACAGAATCTCGCTAAAAAAAAATCTGGCGAAATTTTGACATGATGACGGGGCAATTCCGAAGAAAAGGAACTATCCCGAAAGAAATAGAAAGCTTGAAGATGGGCTCAACATCGCTGCGAGCTCCGAAACTCCAAACTTTCGAAACCTAAAAGTCTCCGCAAAATCAGGAAGGGCTCAACATCACTGCGAGCTCCAAGTTCCCAAATTTGCAAAAGCTTTCAGGTATGCTATCACATCATGCTACAAATTTAATTTACAAATTAAAGGCATGCATGAACATCTAGGTTTGCAAAAAAAAAATGCATTATCATGATGAGCAAAAAAAAAAAAGAAGAAAAAGAAACTTTCTCTAAAAAAAAGAGAGGGGAAAGAAAACAAAAAAAAAAGAAAAGAAAAGAAACTCTCTCAAAAAAAAAGGGGAGGGAAAGAAAAAAAAAAGAAAAAAGAAGAAAAAAATGAGGGCTGGCCCACAGGCCACGTGGCCGTACGGCCAGATCCGTACGGATCTGTCCGTACGGCCCACACAAAAAAAAAAAAACAAACATGAAAAAAAAAGAAAGCAAAAAAAAAAAAAAACGTGTGAAAAAAAAAGGAGGCAAACACGTGAAAAAGAAAAAAAAAGAAGAAGAAAAGAAAAGAAAGAAACAAAAAAAAAGAAAGAAGAACTTTTTTTTTCCTACAATGGAGTTTTCTTGAAAAAAAGGGGAACTTACTTGAAGCCATTGATGGAGAAGAAGAAGAAAAGTCTTGAAGATCTTGAAGAAGAAAAGCTCTTGGTCTTGAAGCCCTCTTGAGATTATTGCAAAAGAAAGTAATAAGAGCAAGAGATCCAACCTTCTCCTTGCTTTTATAGAGGAGAGCAAACCAAAGAAGGAAAGAAGAAAGAGGTAAGTGTTACTAATTAGTAACCTTACCAAAAGAAAGAAATTAGAAAGATTCTTTCCCAAAAGAAAGATATCTTGAGGGATTCTCTCCCAAAAAGAAATCAACGAGAGATTTTCTCCTAAAAGATATAATCTATGACGGATTCTTTCCCAAAAGAAAGATATCTTGAGATATTCTATCCCAAAAATAAAGGGATCATGAGAGATTCTCTCCAAGTAAAGATATTCTTAGATATTCTCTATCCAAATGAGATATTTTTGGATATTCTTTACAAAAATGACACCATTTGAGATCTAAGCCATTTCAAAAGTTTAAGGTCCCATGGGTTAGCCCATATGAGCCAGGTTTGACCACCTAGGCACAAAAAAAAAAGAAATAAATTTTGGGCTTTTAGTCAAAGAGAAATCCCTCTTACCAAGAGCATACAAAAATGATTCCATGCCTCTTTTGAGTTGATTGGACCATACAAAAGAAAATTCCAAGCCCCATGAGCTTCCAAAAATCAAACCATCCAGCCTCATCTACCAAATTGAGCCAAAATCTTGAAATTGACATTCCATCAAACCAAATCCTGGTCCCCTAACTTGCCACATACAGCCTGTTAGGTCACAAGACCAAAACAACAAACCAAAACCTGATCCCCTAACTTGCCACATACAGCCTGTTAGGTCACAAGATCAAAACCAAAATTGATCCCCCAACATTCCACATACAGCTTGTTGGGTCACACGATCAAAACCAAACCCGACCCCCTAACCTGCCACATATAGCCTGTTAGGTCACAAGGTCAAAACCCAAATCCACATCCCTGATGTCATCTTCAAAACTTTGCCTCGAGATGGTACGTGATCCCTTTCACTACCATAAAATTCCCCTGGAAGCTCAAAAGGCTACAAATACCAAAAAGAAAGATTGCTCAAAGACTCTTGGTCAAGTCACAGGCTCTCCTTCAAAAATCTCTTCGAGGCACATCGACTACAAAAGTTAAGCAACTCGCCGCTGTACCTCGAGGGGGCATTTGTTGACACCGAAAATGTCACTTTGCCTTTTCAAGATCCAAAGAGCTACATGAAGTCGCAACCTGCCATAAATAGGCAATGCTGCTTCCAAAAATCAAATCTTGTCAGAATCAAACAAAAACTGCAAGATTCTTCCAGACAGCCAAAAGAGGAGTACACAAGAAGTTTCGGGCCATTTCAAAATCATTTGGCCTAACTTCGCTTCTCCGACAGCCGAAAAGGAGCTCTCGGCGACAAAAGCTCTCCGGGAGCATGGTTTCCAAGACAGAACCTATGGATCATCTTAAAATGACTCCAATAGGTTCCCTGTCAAATTTCAAGTCAATCGGACATCGGTTGACCACACATCAAACCGCGACATCTTCATCGCGACAAAAAGCAAGTCTGCAGGTGATAGGACCCCAAACGGCTTCGAAACTCAAACAAAAGCCTATGGTTGGTCTTATTTATTGCTCAGGAGGCTTCACACCAAATTTCAGGTCATTCCGACATCGTTTGGCCCAGTTTCAGCTTCTGACGGAAAATCGGTAGCTCTGCGCGACAAAGTCTTCGGCTTTCTCAGGAAATTGGAAACTTTGCAAAATAAAATGCAAGGATTCTCATCAGGTTTCCTACAAAGAAATCAGGCCAATGAATGGTCAAAATGTCAAGGAAAAGTACAGAAGAAAAAAGAATAAAAAAAAAAGCAAAAACGGACGCAAAACGGGACACGAAAGGGGGAAAACCCCCCCAGGGTCGCAGACCCCTGCGACCCTGGGCCAGGGTCGCCGGCGACCTTGGACCCCGGGGTCGCCGGGAAAGCCCCGGAAACCCCGGTTTTCGCCGTTTTTTTCGCGATTCGAAGGGCCCAGCCTCTGGTACTTTCCAAAATTCATGCTTTTGAGACACCAAGTCCTCTGACATCCGTCCAAAACACGGGTAAATCATCAAGAGTATTGAAGACAGTATTGATCGCCACCCGGTCAACCAAAAAAGTGTGCTTTCCACCCGACCGATCGAGAAATCGACAGGACAGATGGCACCGACCCGCTGTTGGCAACAAACACCGGAAATTACATGATCATCTGATGTCGATCTACATGAAGATCCATCGATGATCATCAACAGAAGAATCTCAAAAGACGTGGCACGGCCCGCGACTCTTCAGCTGCTCGGCGACCACTTAATGCGATTAATTGACTAGCTTTATTACAGTCATTAATCCATTTCTTTGGACGGCCCAATCAGAAGCAAGCATTCGGGAGTTACAAGTCAAGAGATTCATGGCATTTAACCCATGAAACTACTCCCATCATGGCGATTAAAGGCGATTAAATGCCCTCAATCTCCTCCGGCCAATCAGAAGCCAAGAAAAAGGAGTTACAAAATAAACAATTCAATTTTGTAACTCCTCCCATTATGCGGCTTAATGACAATAAAAGCCCATAAACCCACCTAAAAGGCTACCTAAAAGCCTATAAATAGGAGGGCTCTCCAAGAAGAAAAAAACAAGGAACATCAACAGACAGCAGTCAGAAATCCAGAGAAAGAAAAAGAGAGAAAACTCTGCGGAAGTTCTACACCGGCCACCGCAACAAGGTGACAAAAGTCCCTTGGGGGGTACCCCCCCCCCCCCCCAAGGTCCTTGCCTTCTCCTCCTGCCTCCAATGGCTTAGATATGGCTTTTCAGCCCGTCTACTCGGCTTTTTATTGGACATAGGACCTCCTTTTGGTCTTTGTCCTCTAAAAACCCGAGGTTATAGCCAAGCCAAGCGAATCAATAGCATCCTCTGTTCTCATCTGCATGGATGATGGCGAAGCCCACATATGGCTTGCGACCGTCAATCTAAACGAGTCCCCCACAATCTCCTGAGAAGTTAGATCCTCCTTTTCTCGCTTTTCATTGTAGTTTGTATTTTTTCAAAAGAGACAAAAATCACAATTCTTGTCTTTCATTGTTGATAAGGATTGTAAATCGGCTATAAACGCCAAAATCGGCTATAAACGCCAAAAATCGGCTATAAACGCCAAAATCGGCTATAAATGCCAAAAAAATCGCCTTTCACGGCAAACTAAGAAAAATGTCTCTTTTCTTAAATATATGTGCAATGGAAAACTTGAAAGAAGTTGATTTCCTTTTTACTTGCGAAGGTTGATTTCCGGATCACCACTTGCAATTCCAAGTAAAAATAGAAAATCTGGCACACCCACAAAAAAAAAAGAAATGTTGATGCACGCCCCTGCCCCCCGGTTACGAAAGGGTCGGACCCAACGGACTCCCACGTCCGCCGACCTCGGTAGAACCGAGCAGGAGCGCGGTCCATCAATCTCAAGTCCATGAAGACATCGATCTCCCTGGATATCTCTTTGATGAGTCACCTGACAAAGATCCAGGAAGCTCATCCAATTGGCACGATTTCTCTAAAAATGAAGAGGAGTTGTCCGATGGCACAGACATGTGGTCTTCTGACCCATAAGAACCCTCATCTCCAAAAGAAGTAGCCTACAATCAAATAAAGATGCATCCCGAGGATGAAAAACATACATCCTTTCGGACCCCATTTGGCGTGTATTGCTACACTGTCATGCCATTTGGTCTAAAAAAATGCTGGTGCCACATATCAGAGGGCTATGATGAAGATATTCCAAGATATGCAGCACAAGACGGTTGAATATTACGTTGATGACCTCACCGTCAAAAGCAAAAGAAAAGAAGATCATCTCGAAGACCTTCGAGAAGTCTTCCTCCGGCTTCGCAAACACAAATTGCGAATGAATCCTCTGAAATGCTTCTTCGGCGTCTCGTCGGGTAAGTTCCTCAGATTCTTAGTTCGGAAAGCTGGAATAGAGCTTGACCCCATAAAAGTCAAAGACATTCTAGAAATGCCCTCTTTAAGAACCTTGAGAGAACTCAAAGGGCTTCGAGGGAGATTGGCCTACATCAGACGGTTCATCTCCAATCTTTCGGGGAAATGCCGTCCATTCTCCCGGTTGATGAAAAAAGGTGTAAACTTTGTCTGGGATGCTGACGGTGAAGCTGCTTTCCAAGATATCAAGTCATACCTGACAAAACCTCCAGTGTTAGCTGCTCCTACCACTGGAAAACCATTCATCTTGTACACAAGAGCCCTTGATCACTCTTTGGGAGCTCTGCTTGCACAAGAAAATGATCAAAGAAAAGAAGCTACTCTATATTACCTCAGCCGCATGCTAGTAGGTGCAGAGCATCGCTACTCTCCAGTCGAAAAAGAATGTCTTGTAGTGATGTTCGCCGTACAAAAGCTACGTCACTACTTGCTTTCTAACACAGTCTACCTGGTCTCGAGGGTCAACCTCTTGAAGGTCCTTGTCACAAAGGCAGGTTCTCTGAATGCTCGACTGGCAAAATGGTCCATCCTTCTATCATAATTTGATATTAGGTATGTACCACAAAAGGCAATCAAAGGGGAAGCTCTAACGGACTTCCTCGCAGAGCATCCATTGCCTAAAGATTCTCCACTCAGAGATGATCTCCCAAACGAACCAGTCTACAATGTGGAGACTTTCTCACAAAATGCTTCCTGGGACATGTACTTTGACGGTGCAACTAGGACAAATGAAAAAAGATAGCTGATCTTGAGAGTTGGCATCCTCTTTGTTAGCCCCAACAAATACATGATTCCACACGCTTTCTCGCTACTGGAACCATGCACAAACAATATAGCTGAATATCAAGCTTTATTCCTAGGATTGGAACTCGCCATCGAATCCGGTATCACCATGTTGGAAGTCTTTGGAGACTCTCAACTGATCGTCGACCAGATGAATCAAAAAATTGAAGTCAGAAAGCCAGATTTGCTGCCCTACTACAACAAAGCACAATCGCTTTTGCAAAAGTTTGACATCTGTCACATCACCCACATTCATAGAGGTGAAAACATACGTGCAGATGCCTTGGCTGGACTTGTCGCATCTATGGCAATCCAGGAAGGGGAAAACATGCAAATCACAGTGTGTGAAAGAAGAATCCTTCCTCCTCTTAACACACATCAAGCAGTTGCTGAATGCCACCAAGTGGTTGGAAGTCGGATTTCAATCCTTCAAACTTCAATCGACGATTGGAGGGATCCGTTCATTGATTACATTATGTTCGGAATCCTACCTGAAGATCCAAAGGAACGGGTAAGCATCCAAAGGCGAACCCCAAGCTTTCATTTGGATATTCCTTCAAAAATCCTTTGTAGGAAATCCTTCAACGGAGTACTTCTACGCTGCTTGTCACAACAAGAGGATGAAGAAACACTCAAAGAAGTTTATGCTGGTCTTTGCGGAGCTCATCAGTCTGGTCCCAAGCTCTATGATAAGATAAAAAGGTTAGGTTATTACTGGCCTACCATGGTAGCCGATGCAATGCAATTTGCTAAGCGCTGCCAACAATGCCAAGTTCATAGAGATTACATTCACATGCCTCTAGAATGGCTACATCCTACAGCGATTTCATGGCCTTTCGAAGCCTGGGTTATGGACATCATAGGTCCTATTTCTCCCCCTTCGAGCAAAGGTCATCGCTTCATCTTCGCCGCTACTGATTATTTCTCCAAGTGGTCAGAAGCATTTGCGTTCAACGAAATGAAGACCTCACCAGTCCTTCAGTTCCTGCGCACCAACATCATTTGTCGTTTTGGCATACCCAAAAGATTCATCCATGATAACGGACCACAATTCCAGGATCATTGATTCTACAGGTTCTGCGACAAATACAAAATCCAAAGCTGTCCTTCGACTCCATACAATCCGGCAGCAAACGGATTAGCAGAAGCTTTCAACAAGACACTGTAAAATCCTAAAAAAAATGGTCTCTAGTCACAAAAGAGACTGGAGCGACAAACTGTCTGAAGCTTTGTGGGCCTATCGAACCACCGTTCGAGGACCAACCAATAACACACCATTCTCCTTGGTCTATGGATGCGAAGCTGTCGTGCCCTTGGAAGTACAAATTCCTTCCTTGAGGGTATCCTTGCAAAATGACATAACTCAAGAAAGCAATGTCAAATTACGACTCCATGAGCTGGACATTCTCGATGAGAGACGGCTCGAAGCTCAACAAAGCATTGAACTTTACCAAGCACGCATGGCAAGATCTTTCGACAAAAAGGTCAGGCAACGCGCCTACAAAAAGGGTGACTTGGTTCTTGCGGTAAAAAGACCAATGGTCTTCGCTCACAAGTCCAAAGGCAAATTTGAGCCAAAATGGGAGGGACCCTACGTCATCGACAAAGTTTTCTCCAACAGCACATACGCACTACTAAACATGCAAGGTGACAGATGTATGCTGCCCATCAATGGCAAGTTCTTAAAGCGGTACTACCCTTGAAGACTTACCCAACTGGGTAAGAGCAATGCCTGTACGGCCAAAACCGCCAGGTACATGCTTGCTAAACCCTCCTTTTTTAGAATTTTCATGTTGAAATTTCTAGAAATTTAAACAATGCTTACTTTCATCGTTTCATTGTTCAAAAATCCAAGTTTAGGAACCTTTCCCTAACTTGACCAAAATTTTCAACCTTTGAACCCAAAATTCATGGTTTAAAAAAAAATCCGGATTCAAGGATTTCCACCCTAGTCCACCCTACCTTTTACCACCTAAATGGTTTTAGGTCAAAACTTATGACCCTCGTGTCTTTAAACAAAAAAATGGTTTTTCAAAAAACCGCGAGGAAGCGACGCTTAGTCGATACTTGCACAAATTGGAAGCATGCGAACCACGTTCGACACTTCCAAAATCGCAGGGAAGCGACATTTCATCGATACTTGCAAAATCCAAAACCTTGGAGATGCAAATTTCAGTTGATATCCACAACCCAAATTTCAAAGGTTCAAAAACAAAAACCAAGAAACTGTGGAGATGCAACATTTCAGTTGATATCCACAACCCAAATTTCAAAGGTTCAAAAAACCCTAAAAAACCATGGAGACGCAACATTTCAGTCGATATCCATAACCCAAAGGTTCAAGAAAACCATAAATTAAAAAAATCGTGGGGAAACGACATCAAGTCAATACCCGCAAAACCAAAGTTTTTCAAAAAGCAAGGATGCGACATTCCATCGATACTCGTAACCAAATGAGCAAGGATGCGACATTCCATCGATACTCGCAACCAAATGAGCAAGGATGCGACATTCCATCGATACTTGCAAGAACATTCAGTAGGGAGGCGGCTTTTAGTCGATACTTGTATTTTTGAAAACCAAACCGTCTATCAATGCCACAAAACAAAACCGGTTATCAATGCCACAAAAAAAAATTGGCTTTAAAAAAACCCGGCTATCAATGCCACAAACCCGGCTATAGATGCCACCAAAACCGGCTATTAATGCCACAAATCTGCTATTAATGCCACAAAACAAAAAAGCTGGCTCTCATGCCAAAATCGGCTTCCATGCCACAAACAAAATCCGGCTCCCATGCCAAAACAATCATTTGACAAGATTTTCACAAAATGACATGCTTTTGATCAAATCCGATTTAGCAATTACTTTATCACAAAAAGATTTAAGTGAGCGTAGGGAAAACAAAAAAAAATCATCCCATTTAGCAATTACTTTCATCACAAAAAGATTTAAGTGAGTGTAGGAAAATAAAAAAAAAGTACCAAAAAATGCATGTGGTACCAAAAAAAAAGAAAGTGTTCACAAGCACTACAAAAAAGAAGTGTACAAAAAAAATACATATGGTACCAAAAAAAGAAGGATAGTTTCTCCTAAAAAAATCAGGAGCTCAGCCAGAAATGGTCTCCAGCCAAGAGTTCAGCTCCTCAAGCAAACTTTTGGCCTCAGCCGTCACGGATTCCACGGCACGCTTCTTCAGGAACTTGCCATGAGATGCTGGGGTGCGCTGTAACCCTTCTTTCACACCGGGAAGCTTATCCCGAGCAATTTGCCATTGTTTGTCTTCTTGAAACTTCCTTTCAAGGACTCGATCAGCATCTGCAACCCGACGAATCAGAGTAATCTCCCTGTCGCGAGCCTCTGTTATAGCAGTCCACTTGGCAGTGACTTGTGCCTTTAAATTCTCAAGACGTTTCCTGGCCTCATCGACTTCCCTATCAAGGATGTTAAGGTCATGTGTCAGCCTAATGATGGCTAGCTCTTCTAAGTTCTTCTCTCGGACTATCTGCTTCCTGCTTTGTGTAGCCTCATTTAGGTCAGACTTAGCCTTATCAGCAGGGTCCAGGAACATCTCCTTGAAGAATTGGTCGTCAGCAAAACCCATGGTCTCAAACCACTTGTCACCCAGTGCAATGATCCTATCAACGATCGCCCTGGCACCTATGACATCCAGACCAGCCTATTCGGCATCACTGAGAATCTCCTGCACATGCTGGATCATGCCAAATCCGGCATCCAAGTGCCCAGGAAGGAGAGTCTCAATCCAAGTGCTCAGAACCCGCACCACCACCTTCTTCGCAAAAAGAAGAGATGGTCCAGCTGAAGATTCGCCCAACTCCGTTGGTCGGCTGCTCATGTCATCACCCGTTGGAAGAGTTACAAAAGAACTCTTTCCAGTTGGAGCTGCTCGGGAAGGAATCTCAGCATGAGGTATCTCCTCAACTATGTCAGAACTGGTCCCGGGAGTCTCTACCTCTGGATTGACCTCTGGCATCTTTTGCTCTGGTTCTGAAGGAAGCAACGGACTCTCCGCTGTCACCTCAAAACCTGCCAAAGAAACACAAAAAGGTATGAATATGATCCTGTTTGAAAATCATTATCAGTGTTATTACTACAAAATACCTTCTTCGACGACTGGCGGAAGACTCTCTTCCTCCATGAACTCATCGGAAGCATCATCAACATTTGAATCCATCGATGGTTCAAAGTCATCGGAATCCTGTGGCAAGTCAGCTGATAAGAAAAATGTTAGCAAACCAAGTCACAGACAAAAAAAAAGTCATACCAATTGGAGATTCTGGATTCACTCCAGAGTCCCTCAGTTCTTCTTCAGGTGACCCGACAGGGTCTGTCACCACCTCATCAGTTGGAACCTCAGGCATCGCCAAATCTTCCTCTGCTATAAAAAAGAGGAGCACTAGAGAGAGAACAAATCAAGACATGGAAAAATCCCATGAAAAGAAATGGAAAGAGAAAAAGGAAGAATCATATCTTCACCGACGGTCTCTTTTTCTCGGCTTCTCTTCTCTGGAGGTTCGTCAACATCCCCCGGCGCCTCCTCATTGATAGTAAGAGGTACTTCCAAGTTAGGAGAGTCCTCATGCTGCCCCTTGCTGCGATGATGACTCCTCCTCCTCTTACTCCTGCGGGCTCGCTTCTTAGAGGAACCTGCCCCGCTGTTAGAGTCAGGTTTCTCACTTGACTCCTCACTGGATGGTCTACTCTTGCCAGTAGACTCCACGGAAGCTTGCCTTTGCGCCGCTTGCATCCAAGCACCAAGTTCGGCTTCCTCCTGTTCAAGCTGCTCTAAAGCCTCATCAGGTATTTCTCGAACAGTTTCAGAACCAATGACGCCCTGGTCACCCAGAAAGCCTATCTTGTGCTTCTCTCCAGAAAGGAAGGCCCAAACTTCCTCTCGCCAGACGCCATCCGACTTTCCAAGGCCCTTTCCAGATGCCAGCTTCACATCAAGCTCCTTCTTGGAAAGCCCCCGATATGCCGAAAAGCTCTCCGCGAACCACTTCGCAAAGCCGGCAGTCCAGGAAGTCAACAACACAGGATAAGAGATCTTGGCTGTAGTGTCTTCAGCACTATAGAAAGCCCATGCATTTCTCCCATCCTGTAAACCTCCAAAGCGTTTCACCATGCTTGAAGGCGCTCCAACAACGCCTTGAGAAAAGCCCAACTGCAAAGCAAAGCGAGAGGGTACATACGGCTGGATGTCGACGAAAAGATGTCTGCGGTACACCATCGTGCTGACACGTATGCTGAATAGCCACTCCTTCTCTGCGTTCGTCAAGGAGTAATGCCTTCCCGACCCCGCCCTGATAGAGTCTCGGGAGGCACCAAAATCAAAAGCCTTCTTCCACAACTCCGGAGAAAGCTTCACTGAAGACTGCCCCATCTCGACGTCCCTGAACCGTCGGATCCTCATCCGGGCAAACAAAAGTGATTCGGATACGGCTTTGCCCTTAGCCAGCCGAATCATCAGAGGATCATCATCCTGTAAGGCACCCAGCCGGTGGAAGCCAGGACAGTGGTACACATACCACGAATAAAAAATGTGGGCTGAAAATACCCTATTTATAGGGAGCCCAAGCCGAACCAAAAAAGCAGCAGCCTGCAGTTCGGTACACAGGTAGAAGTAAAAAGCTGGCACCAAAGCAAGCTGCTCTCCAAACGCCATCTGACAAGCCGGAAAAATACAATGCGGCCTGATGTGCGTTCAATCTCCTCCAGTAAAAATAGCCTCACCAGGCCAATAAGTGAGGTAAACAGCGAGATCTCTCCGCAGTGCAATGTCAGGATATATGGCATTTGTACTCACACAGAAATCTCTCAACTCTTTTTGCGTAGCCAAGATCTTCTTCGAACTTGGATCCTGAGCCCTGGCTTCCTGGGTCGCACTATCAGAAGACTCCTTGTTATAAAAAAAATTGGGGAACAAAGAGCTAGAACTCTTCCAACTACTGGATCTAACTTTCAAACCCTCCTTCTCCTTCAAAAAATCATAGAAGGCGACGAGCTGAAAGTACAGAAGCCTGAACTCCTCATACTACTCTTCAAGGACACTGTCGATCGGCATAAACTCCTCATAGAGTTTGCCAAGAATGGGCAATCCAGTAATGGCGCTCAGCTCCTTCAAAGAGAAACCAATCTCACCATTAGTCATAACGAAGGTATTGGTTTGTGGGAGGAATGACTCCAGCATAGCCATGAAGGCCTCGTCGGAAAAGATCACGGTCTCCCTAAAGGCGCGGACCGCATCAAAAATCCCGGCTTCCTTCAAAATGGCGCCACCAATCAGCAGGATGCGATCAGTTCACGACTTCCACTCGGAGTCGGCATTGAAACGGCCACGAAGTCGAAAAGGCTTTATCCAATTGATGCCGTCACCGCTGAGAATACCAAGGCCCACCGGTCTCAAATCGACCGACGGATAATCAGAGCCCTGGTAGCCGCTGGATGGCATCAACGGGTCCATGTCAGCAGGCAACTCTCCGTATATCGGGGAGAACCGCCAACAGAAACCTCGGTCTTGATTACATTTGTCCTTCTCACCCAGCTTGGAGGATTTTCCCTCTTAAAGCATGTGGGGGCAAGGCTCATGATCGAGACGGTGTGATCAAACGTTGACCGGGTAGCAACAGTCTTCTTCTCACCATCTGCTGTGAAAGAGAACTGAAAACATCTCCTCTGGTTTGTCATGTCATCAGGGACGGCATCACCAAAGAAGAAGGTAGGCTTGGGTAAAACACTCTGATCTTCCATCATCCATGGACGACTGCTTACCATGATCTTATAGAATTCCTCTCCCTTGAGAGCGATCGGTCGCTACCTCATCTCATCTCTGTTGAGGGAGTCACACTCTTCCAGATTTCTCTCAACATATTGGACCTTCTCAAAGGCCTGCTGAACGGCCGGATTAGAAGATCTAGCAGATCGACGAGGTACGCTTGTAGCAGGCTCTTTACCCTTGTTCGTTCTGGAAGAACCACCTGCAAAGGATGGAAAAGAAAAAGATCAAACATCAAAATGACAGAATCTCGTTAAAAAAAAAAATCTGGCGAAATTTTGACTTGATGCCGGGGCAATTCCGAAGAAAAAGAACTATCCCGAAAGAAATAGAAAGCTTGAAGATGGGCTCAACATTGCTGCGAGCTCCGAAACTCCAAACTTTCGAAAACTTAAAGTCTCCATAAAATCAGGAAGGGCTCAACATCGCTGCGAGCTCCAAATTTCCAAATTTGCGAAAACTTTCAGGCATGCTATCACATCATGCTACAATTTAATTTACAAAAAAATATACATGCATGAACATCTTGGTTTGCAAAAGAAAAAAAATGCATTATCATGATGAGCAAAAAAAAACAAAAAAAAGAAGAAAAGAAACTTTCTCAAAAAAAAGGAGAAAGGAGAAAGAAAAAGAACAAAACAAAATAAAATAAACTTTCTCGAAGAGAAAAAAAAGAGAAATAAGAGGCTGGCCCACAGGCCACATGGCCGTACGGCCAGATCCGTACGGATCTGTCCGTTCGGCCCACAAAAAAAAAGAGATAAGAAAAAACGTGTAAAAAAAAAGCAAACACGTGGAAAAAAGAAGAAAAGAAAAGAAAGAAACAAAAAAAAAGAAAGAACTTTTTTTCCTACAATGGGGTTTTCTTGAAAAAGGGAACTTACTTGAAGCCATTGATAGATAAGAAGAAGAAAAGTCTTGAAGATCTTGAAGAAGAAGAACTCTTGGTCTTGAAGCCCACTTGGGATTGTTGCAAAAGAAAGCAATAAGAGCAAGAGATCCAACCTCCTCCTTGCTTTTATAGAAGAGAGCAAACGAAAGAAGGAAAGAAGAAAGAGGTAAGAGTTACTAGTTAGTAACCTTACCAAAAGAAAGAAATTAGAAAGATTCTTTCCCAAAAGAAAGATATCTCGAGGGATTCGCTCCCAAAAAGAAATCAATGAGAGATTTTCTCCCAAAAGATAGGATCAATGAAAGATTCTTTCCCAAAGGAAGATATCTTGAGATATTCTCTCCCAAAATAAAGGAAACATGAGAGATTCTCTCCAAGTAAAGATATTCTTAGATATTCTCTATCCAAAGGAGATATTTTTGGATATTCTTTATAAAAATGACACCATATGAGATCTAAGCCATTTCAAAAGCTTAAGGTCCCATGGGTTAGCCCATATGAGCCAGGTTTGACCACCTAGGCACTAAAAAAAAAAAATTTTGGGCTTTTAGTCAAAGAGAAATCCCTCTTACTAAGAGCATACAAAAATGGTTCCATGCCTCTTTTGAGTTGATTCGACCATATAAAAGAGAATTCCAAGCCCCATGAGCTTCCAGAAATCAAACCATCCAGCCTCATCTACCAAATTGAGCCAAAATCTTGAAATTGACATTCTGCAAAATTCAAAACCAAATCCTGGTCCCCTAACTTGCCACATACAGCCTGTTAGGTCATAAGACCAAAACCAAAAACCAAAATTGATCCCCCAACATTCCACATACAGCTTGTTGGGTCACACGGTCAAAACCAAACCCGACCCCGTAACCTGCCACATACAGCTTGTTAGGTCATAAGGTTAAAACCCAAATCCATATCCCTGATGTCATCTTCAAAACTTTGACTGGAGATGGTATGTGATGCCTTTCACTACCATAAAATTCCCCTGGAAGCTCAAAAGGCTACAAATACCAAAAATAAAGACTGCTCAAAAACTCTTGGTCAAGTCACAAGCTCTCCTTCATAAATCTCTTTGAGGCACATCGACTGCAAAAGTTAAGCAACTCGTCGCTGCACCTCGAGGGGGCATTTGTTGACACCAAAAATGTGACTTTGCCTCTTCAAGATCCAAAAAGCTACATGAAGTCGTAACCTGCCATATACAGGCAATGCTACTTCTAAATAATCAAATCTTGTCAGAATCAAACAAAAACTGCAAGATCCTTCAAGACAGCCAAAAGAGGAGTACACAAGAAGTTTCGGGCCATTTCAAAATCATTTGGCCTAGCTTCGCTTCTCCGGTAGTTGAAAAGGAGCTCCTGGCGGCGAAAGCATCAGAGACACCAAATCTTCGATCAGAGCCGATGGATGGTCTCAAAATACATCCAAAGGGCTACACGTCAAATCTCAGGTCAATTCGACAACATTTGACCAGACTTTGACGCTCGAAAGCCAAATCAGGCCTCTCTGCGGCGAAGCACCCCGGGACCATCGTTTCTAAGACAGAGCCTATGGATCATCTTAAAATGACTCCAATAGGTTCCCTGTCAAATTTCAAGTTAATCGAACACCGGTTGACCGCACATCAAGCCGAGACGTCTTCATCGCGACGAAAATAAGTCAACTAGTGATAAGACCCCAAACGTCTTTAAAACTTAAACAAAAGCCTATGGTTGGTCTTATTTATTACTCAGCAGGCTTCACCTCAAATTTTAGGTCATTCCGACATCGTTTGACCCAGTTTCAGCTTCTGACAGAAAATCGGCAGCTTTGCGCGACAAAGTCTCGGCTTTCTCAGAAAATTGGAAACTTTGAAAAATAAAATGCAAGGATTCTCATCAGGTTTTCTATAGGGAAATCATGCCAATAAATGATCAAAAATGTCAAGGAAAAGTATAGAAGAAAAAGAATAAAAAAATAGCAAAAACGGACACAAAACGGGACAAAAAGGGGGAACACCCCCTAAGGGTCGCCGGCGACCCTGGAGCCCGGGATCGCCGGGAGGGTCCCGGGAACCCCGTTTTTTGCCGTTTCTTCGCGAATCGAAGCGTCCGACTCCTCTGATTTTTCAAAATTCATACTTTTGAGATACCAAATCCTCTGACATCCATCAAAAAGACGGGTCAATCATCAAGAGTATCGAAATCAACATTGATCACCAACCGGTCAACCAAAAAGTGTGCTTTCTACCCAACCGATCGAGAAATCGACAGGACAGAAGGCACCGACCCGCTATTGGCAACCAATACCTGAAATTACATGGTCATCTGATGCCGATTTATATGAAGATCCATCATTGATCATCGCCAGAAGAATCCCAAAAGACACGGCACGGCCCGGGACTCTTCAACTGCTCGGCGACCACTTAATGCGATTAATTGACTAGCTTTATTACAGTCGTTAATTCATTTCTTTGGAAGGCCCAATCAGAAGCAAGCATCCGGGAGTTACAAGTCAAGAGATTCATGGCATTTAACCCATGAAACTCCTCCCATCATCGCGATTAAAGGCGATTAAAAGCCCTCAATCTCCTCTGGCCAATCAAAAGCCAAGAAAAAGGAGTTATGAAATAAAGAATTCAATCTTGTAACTCCTCCCTTTATGTAGCTTTATGACAATTAAGGCTCATAAATCCTCCTAAATGGCTACCTAAAAGCCTATAAATAGGAGAGCATTCCAAAGAATTCCAGATCGGAAAAATCACAGAGATCATCGGAAAAACAAGACAGATCTCAAATAAAAAAAAAGCACAGAAATCCAGAGAAAGAAAGAGAAAACTCCGCGGAAGTTCTACACCAACCACCGCTACAAGGTGACAAAAGTCCCTTGGGGGATACCCCCCCCTAGGCCCTTGCCTTCTCCTTCTGCCTCCAATGGCTTAGACGTGGCTTTTCAGCCCGTCTACTTGGTTTTTTATTGGAGATAGGACCTCCTTTTGGTCTTTGTCCTCTAAAAACCTGAGGTTATAGCCAAGCCAACCGAATCAATAGCATCCTCTGTTCTCATCTGCATGGATGATGGCGAAGTCCACATATGGCTTGCGACCGTCAATCTGAACGGGTCCCCCACAATCTCTTGAGAAGTTAGATCCTCCTTTTCTTGCTTTTCATTGTAGTTTGTATTTTTTCAAAAGAGACAAAATACACAATTCTTGTCTTTCATTATTGATAAGGATTGTAAATCGGCTATAAACGCCAAAATCGGCTATAAACGCCAAAAATAGGCTATAAACGCCAAAATCGGCTATAATTGCCAAAAAATCGCCTTTCACGGCAAATCAAGAAAATGTCTCTTTTCTTAAATATATGTGTAATGGAAAACTTGAAAGAAGTTGATTTCCTTTTTACTTGCGAAGGTTGATCTCCGGATCACCACTTGGAATTCCACGTAAAATAGAAAATCTGGCACACCCACACAAATGAAATGTTGATGCACGCCTCTGCCCCCCACTTACCAAAGGGTCAGACCCAAACGGACTCCCACGTCCGCCGACCTCGGTAGAACCGAGCGAGCAGAATGCGCTGGTCCATCAACAGCTGGACACTAAGACTGCATGAATTTTGAACACAGTTGTACACAAAATTCCTGTAGAAATCCAAACTCATTTGCACACTAAAACCCTAGCAGAAATCTGAATTCATTTACACACAAAGAAAAATCCTGCAGAGATCTGAATGTTAACAAAACACTAAGCTGGTTGGAATCTGAATGTAACAGAAAATTAAAACATTGTAGAAAAACTAATCACAGCTGAACATTAAAACCTTTATGAAACCAAATTCGTATATATAGCCAATGAAAATGAAAGAAAAGACATGGTTATTTCAAATTAAGCTTTAAATAAGAAACATTATTTCATTAACTTGCATTCAAACCAGTTTATTCACTTGCCTTAGCCCAATGTCAAACCAAAAATCTCCTCAAGGATCTCTTCCTATAGCTGAACCGAGCTCTACAAAAAGCACCGAGAAATCCATTCAAATATCATCATTTTGAACAAACAAAACCCCCATTTCGAAAATGGGTTTGCATGTATGAAAAACAAGCTCTACATGAGCTAAAAGAACTCCATGGAAGAGGGGAAATGAAGCTCTAACCTATAGCTAGCTGAACAGGAAGGGACCAGCTGGGAGAAGAATAAGAGTTGCAGAAAATCTTTCAAAAGAGTTACCCAGCTAAAGCTTGAGAAGAGAGGAAGAGAATGGTGAAATCAGATCTTGATTTGGAGCTTCCTAGCTAAGGCATGCAAGAGGGGGAAGTTTGGAGAAGAAGAGCTCTCCTTTCAGCTCTGTTGCAGAAATTTTTTTGGTTGCAGGAAGAAATGAACGATGGGAGGGGGAAGAGGACTAACTTAAGTGACTCAAAAGTGGGCCCATGACTGCTGAATTTTAATGGCTAAAACCTAATTTTGTGGGCCCGGATGAGATCGACGAAGAAAAGTAAAATGATCCTTTAAAAATTTAGTTTCTAAAAAGTATAAATTTGACATAGTTTTGAAATTTCGAAACTTGAGTTCAGATTTGGTGTGAAAAGCCATTTTTCCCCTTTTTTCTCGAAAATCGTGATTTCTGAGTTTCAAATTCAAACAAATAAAACATGAAAGTTGTTGAGATTAATAAAACTAGTCAAAAGGAGTAAAAATCGGAATTTTTCGAAACCAAGAGTAAATTCTCACAAGAGTACTAAACACACGGACCACCCCGGCCCGGGTCAAACTAAACTCAAGGACTCTCAAAGTTCTCCAAAGCTATGAAAAATCTAACCCAACTCACAAACGAAGTCAAACCAACTATAATCTCACTCAAAAAGCTAAAACACATCTAAGACAACACAAAACACGAGGATTAGGGGTTGGGGTCCTACAAAAACACTCTGCACAATCCTCAAGAAAATGGTCTCTAGTCACAAAAGAGACTGGAGTGACAAACTGTCTGAAGCTTTGTGGGCCCATCGAACCACCGTTCAAGGACCAGCCCATAGCACACCATTCTCCTTGGTCTATGGATGCGAAGCTGTCATACCCTTGGAAGTACAAATTCCTTCCTTGAGGGCAAAATGACATGACTCAAGAAAGCAATGTCAAATTGCGACTCCATGAGCTGGACAATCTTGATGAGAGACGGCTCGAAGCTCGACAAAGCTTTGAACTTTACCAAGCACGCATGGCAGGATCTTTTAACAAAAAGGTAAGGCAATGCGCCTACAAAAAGGGTGACCTGGTTCTCGCGGTAAAAAGACCAATGATCTTCGCTCACAAGCCCAAAGGCAAGTTTGAGCTAAAATGGGAGGGACCCTACGTCATTGACAAGGTTTTCTCCAATGGCGCATACGCACTCCTAAACATGGAGGGTGACACATGTATGATGCCCATCAACGGTAAGTTCTTAAAGCGGTACTACCCTTGAAGACTTACCCAACTGGGTAAGAGCAATGCCTGTACGGCCAAAATCGGTTTCCAGGTACTCGCTCGCTAAACCCACTCCTTTTAGAATTTTCATATCAAATGTTGAAATTTCTAGAAATTTAAACAATGCTTACTTTCATCATTTCATTGTTCAAAAATCCAAGTTTAGGAACCTTTCCAAACTTGACCAAAATTCTCAACCCGTGAACCCAAAATTCATGGTTTGAAACAAAATCCGGATTCAGGGATTTCCACCCTAGTCCACCCTGCCTTTTACCGCCAAAATGGCTTTAGGTCAAAACTTATGACCCTCGTGTCTTTAAACAAAAAATGGTTTTTTCAAAAAGCCGCGGGGAAGCGACGATTAGTCGATACTCGCATAAATCGGAAGCATGCGAACCACGTTTGACACTTCCAAAATCGTAGGGAAGTGACATTCCGTCGATACTTGCAAAATCCAAAACTGTGGAGACGCAGCATTTTAGTTGATATCCACAACCCAAATTTCAAAGGTTCGAAAAAACCAAGAAACCGTGGAGATGCAACATTTCAGTTGATAGCCACAACCCAAATTTCAAAGGTTCGAAAAAAACCGAAAAACCATGGAGACGCAACATTGCAGTTGATATCCATAACCCAAAGGTTCGAGAAAACCACAGATTTCAAAAATCATGGGGAAACGACATCAAGTCAATACCCGCAAAACTAAAATTTTTGAAAAGCAAGGATACGACATTCCATCGATACTTGCACCCAAATCCACGAGGATGCGACATTCCGTCGATACTCGCAACTGAATGATCAAGGATGCGACATTCCAACGATACTTGCAAGACCATTCAACAGGGAGGCAACTTTTAGTCGATACTTGCATTTTTGAAAACCAAAACCGGCTATAGATGCCACCAAAACAGGCTATAAATGCCACAAATCGGCTATCAAAGCCACAAAACAAAACCGGCCTTCAATGCCACAAATCAAAACTAGGTTTTCAAAAAACTCGGCTATCAATGCCACAAAATGAAACCGGCTATCAATGCCACCAAAACCGGCTATCAATGCCACAAAATCGGCTATCAATGCCACAAAACTGGCTCTCATGCCAAAATCGGCTTCCATGCCACAAACAAAATCTGGGTCCCATGCCAAAACAATCATTTGATAAAAGATTTTCACAAAATGACAAGCTTTTGATCAAATCCCATTTAGCAATTGCTTTCATCACAAAAAGATTTAAGTGAGCGTAGGGAGAACAAAAAATGGAGTACAAAAAACAAATACATGTGGTACCAGAAAAAAAGTGTTCACAAGCACTATAAAAAAAAGAGTACCAAAAAATACATGTGGTACCAAAAAAAAAAAGAAGGATAGTTTCTGATACAAAAAACAGGAGCTCAGCGAAAAATGGTCTCTAGCCAAAATTTGAGCTCCTTAAGCAAACTTTTGGCCTCAGCCGTCAGAGTTTCCAGGGCACGCTTCTTTAGGAACTTGCCATTAGATGTTAGAGAAGGCTGCAACCCTTCTTTCACACCGGGAAGCTCATCCCGAGCAGTTTGCCATTGTTTGTCTTCTTGAAACTTCTTTTCAAGGACTCGATCAGCATCTGCAACCCAGCGAATCAGAGTACTCTCCCTGTCGCGAGCCTCTGTTATAGCAGTCCACTTGGCAGTGACTTGTACCTTTAAATGCTCAAGACGTTTCCTGGCCTCATCGACTTCCCTATCAAGGATGTTAAGGTCATGTGTCAGCCTAATGATGGCTAGCTCTTCTAAGTTCTTCTCTCGGACTATCTGCTTCCTGCTTTGTGTAGCCTCATTCAGGTTAGACTTAGCCTTATCAGCAGGGTCCAGGAACATCTCCTAGAAGAATTGGTCATCAGCAAAACCCATGGTCTCAAACCACTTGTCACCCAGTGCAATGATCCTATCAACGATCGCCCTGGCACCTGTGACATCCACACCAGCCTCTTCGGCATCACCGAGAATCTCCTGCACATGCTGGATCATGCCAAATCCGGCATCCAAGTGTCCAGCAAGGAGAGTCTCAATCGAAGAGCTCAGAACTCGCACCACCACCTTCTTCGCAAAAAGAAGAGATGGCCCAGCTGAAGATTCGCCCCGCTCCGTCGGTCGGCTGCTCATATCATGCCCGGTTGGAAGAGGAACAAAAGAACTCTTTCCAGTTGGAGCTGCTGGGGAAGGAATCTCCGCACGAGGTACCTCCTCCATAGTGTCAGAATTGATTACAAGAGTCTCTACCTCTGGATCAACCTCTGGCATCCCTTGCTCTGGTTCTGAAGGAAGCGACGGACTCTCCTCTGTCACTTCAATACCTGCCAAAGAAACACAAAAAGGTATGAATATGATCCTGTTTGAAAATCATTATCAGGGTTATTACTACAAAATACCTTCTTCGACGACTGGTGGAACACTCTCTTCCTACATGAACTCATCGGAAGCATCGTCAACATTTGCATCCATCGATGGTTCAAAGTCATCGGAATCCTGTGGCAAGTCAGCTGACAAGAAAAAATGTTAGCAAACCGAGTCACAGAAAAAAAAAGCAAAAGAAGTCATACCAATTAGAGATTCTGGATTCACTCCAGAGTCCCTCGGTTCTTCTTCTGGTGCCGTAATAGGATCCGTCACCGCCTCATTGGCAGGAACCTCAGGCATCGCCAAGTCTTCATCCTCTGCTAAAAAAAAAAAGGAAGCAGCAGGGGAAGAAAGCAAATAAGAACATGGAAAAATCCCATGGAAAGAAACAGAAAGAGAAGGAGGAAGAATCACACCTTCATCGGTGGCCTCTTCTTCTCGGCTTCTCTTTTCTGGAGGCTCATCAGCATTCCCTGGCACCTCCTCATTGATAGTAAGAGGAACTTCTATGTCAGGAGAACCTTCATGTTGCCCCTTGCTGCGATGATGACTCCTCTTCCTCTTACTTCTGCGGGCTCGCTTCTTAGAGGAACCTGACCCACTGTCAGAGTCAAGTCTCCCACTTGACTCCTTACTGGATGGTCTACTCTTACCAGTAGACTCCACGGAAACTTGCCTCTATGCCGCTTGCATCCAAGCATCAAGCTCAGCTTCCTCCTATTCTAGCTGCTCTAAAGCCTCATCAGGTATTTCTTGAACAGCTTCAGAACCAATGACGCCCTGGTCACCGAGAAAGCCTATCTTGTGCTTCTCTCCAGAAAGGAAGGCCCAAACTTTCTCTCGTCGAATGCCATCCGACTTTCCAAGGTCTTTTCCAGATGACAGCTTCATATCAAGCTCCTTCTTGGAAAGCCCCTGATATGCCGAAAAGCTCTCCGCGAACCACTTCGTGAAGCCGGCAGTCCGGGAAGTCGACAACACAGGATAAAAGATCATGGCAGTAGTGTCTTCAACACTATAGAAAGCCCATGTGTTTCTCCCATCCTGTAAACCTCCAAAGCGCTTCACCATGCTTGAAGGTGCTCCAACAACGCCTTGAGAAAAGCCTAACTGCAGAGCAAAACGAGAAGGTACATACGGCTGGATGTCGATGAAAAGATGTCTGCGGTACACCATCGTGCCAACACGTATGCTGAAAAGCCACTCCTTCTCTGCATTTGTCAAGGAGTAATGCCTTCCCGACCCCGCCCTGGTAGAGTCGCGGGAGGCACTAAAATCAAAAGCCATCTTTGGCAACTCCGGAGAAAGCTTCACTGAATATTGCCCCATCTCGATGTCCCTTAATCGTCGGATCCTCATGCGGGCAAACAAAAGTGATTCGGACACGGCTTTGCCTTTAGCCAGCGGAATCATCAGAGGATCATCATCCTGTGCAACACCCAGCCGGTGGAAGCCAGGATAGTGGTACACGTACCATGAATAAAGATATGGGCTGAAAATACCCTATTCATAGGGAGCCCAAGCCGAACCAAAAAAGCAGCAGCCTGCAGTTCGGTACACAAGTAGGAGTAAAGAGCTGGCACCAAAGCAAGCTGCTCTCCAAACGCCATCTAACAAGCCGAAAAAATACAATGCGGCCATATGTGCGTTCCATCTCCTCAACAAAAACGGCCTCACCAAGCCAATAAGTGAGGTAAACAGCGAGATCTCTCCGCAATACAATGTCAGGACATATGGCGTTTGTACTCGCATAGAAATCTCTCAACTATTCTTGCATAGCCAAAATCTTCTTCGAACCCGGATCCTTAGCCCTATCTTCCCGGGTCATGCTATCAAAAGGCTCCCCACTTTCAAAGAAGTTAGAAGATGAAGAGTTAAAACTCTTCCAACTGCTGTCTAACTTTTAAGCCTTCCTTCTCCTTCAAAAAATCATAGAAGGCAACGAGCTGAAAGTATAGAACCCTAAACTCCTCTGACTGCTCCTCAAGGACGCTCTCGATCGGCATAAACTCCTCATAGAGTTTGCCAAGGATAAGTAATCCAGTAATGGCGCTCAGCTCCTTCAAAGAGAAACCAATCTCACCATTCGTCACAACGAAGGTATTGGTTTGCGGAAGGAATGACTCCGACATAGCCATGAAGGCCTCGTCGGAAAAGATCACGGTCTCCCTAAAGGCGCGGACCGCATCAAAAATCCTGGCTTCCTTCAAAACGGCACCACCAATCAGCAGGACATGATCAGTCCACGACTTCCACTCGGAGTCAGCACTAAAACGGCCACGAAGTCGAAAAGGCTTCACCCAACTGCTGCCGTCACCGCTGAAAATGCCAAGGCCCACCGGTCCCAAATCGACCGACGGATAATCAGAGCACTGGTAGCCGCTGGCCGGCATCAACATGTCCATGTCAACAGGCGACTTCTCCGCATATCCAGGAGAACCTCCAACAAAAACCCCGGTCTTGATTACATTTGTCCTTCTCACCCAGCTTGGAGGATCTTCCCTCTTAGAGCACGTGGGGGCAACGCTCATGATCGAGACAGTGCGATCAAACGTCGACCGGGTAGCAACAGTCTTTTTCTCACCATCTACTGTGAAAGAGAACTGAAAACATCTCCTCTTGTATGTCATGTCATCAGGGACTGCATCACCAAAGAAGAAGGTAGGCTTGGGCAAAACCCTCTGATCTTCCATCACCCATGGACGACTGCTTACCATGATCTTATAGAATTCCTCTCCCTTGAGAGCGATCAGTCGCCGCCTCATCTCATCTTTGTTGAGAGAGTCACACTCTTCCAGGTTTCTCTCAACATACCGGACCTTCTCCCAAGCCTGCTGAACGGCCGGATTAGAAGATCTAGCAGATCGACGAGGTACGCTTGTAGCAGGCTCTTTACCCTTGTTCGTTCTGGAGGAACCACCTGCAAAGGATGGAAAAGAAAAAGATCGATCATCAAAATGATAGGATTTCGCTAAAGGAAAATATGGCGAAATTTTGACATGATCATTCCGGGGCAATTCCGAAGAAAAGGAGCTACTCCGAAAGAAATAGAAAGCTTGAAGATGGGCTCAACATTGCTGCGAGCTCCGAAACTCCAAACTTTCAAAACCTAAAAGTCTCCGCAAAACCAGGAAGGGCTCAACATCACTGCGAGCTCCAAATTCCCAAATTTGCAAAAACTTTCAGGTATGCTATCACATCATGCTACAATTCGATTTACAAAAAAAATACATGCATGAACATCTTGGTATGCTAGAAAAATGCATTATCATGATGAGAAAAAAAAAGAGAAGAAAAAAAAAACAACTTTCTCAAAAAAAAAGAGAGAGAAAGAAAACAAAAAAACTGGCCCACAGGCCATGTGGTCGTACGGCCAAATCCATACGGATCTGTCCGTACGGCCCACAAAAAGAAAGAAAAACACCCAAAAAAAAGAAAGCATGAAAAAAAAAGAAAATAAAAAATGTGTAAAAAAAAGAAGAAAGCACGTGAAAAAGAAAAGAAAAAAGAAATAAAAAGAAAAGAAAGAAACAAAAAAAAAGAAAGAACTTTTTATCATCCTATTTCCTACAATGGAGTTTTCTTGAAAAAGAGAACTTACTTGCAGCCATTGATGGAGAAGAAGAAGAAAAGTCTTGAAGATCTTGAAGAAGAAGAACTCTTGGTCTTGAAGCCCGCTTGGGATTGTTGCAAAAGAAAGCAATAAGAGCAAGAGATCCAACCTCCTCCTTGCTTTTATAGAAGAGAGCAAACCAAAGAAGGAAAGAAGAAAGAGGTAAGCGTTACTAATTAGTAACCTTACCAAAAGAAAGAAATTAGAAAGATTATTTCCCAAAAGAAGGATATCTTGAGGGATTCTCTCCCAAAAAGAAATCAATGAGAGATTTTCTCCCAAAAGATAGGAGATTTGAGATATTCTCTCCCAAAGAAAGATATCTTGAGATATTCTCTCCCAAAATAAAGGGAAAATGAGAGATTCTCTCCAAGTAAAGATATTCTCAATCCAAAGGAGATATTTTTAGATATTCTTTACAAAAATGACACCATATGAGATCTAAGCCATTTCAAAAGCTTAAGGTCCCATGGGTTAGCCCATATGAGCCATGTTTGACCACATAGGCACTAAAAAAAAATTTTTTGGGCTTTTAGTCAAAGAGAAATCCCTCTTACCAAGAGCTTACAAAAATGGTTTCATGCCTCTTTTGAGTTGATTGGACCATACAAAAAAGAATTCCAAGCCCCATGAGCTTCCAGAAATCAAACCATCCAGCCTCATATAACAAATTGAGCCAAAATCTTGAAATTGACATTCCACAAAAATCCAAACCAAATCATGATCCCCTAACTTGCCACATACAGCTTGCTAGGTCACAAGACCAAAACCAAAAACCAGAACCTGATCCCTTAACTTGCCACATACAGCCTGTTAGGTCACAAGATCAAAACCAAAATCGACCCCCCAACATTCCACATACAGCTTGTTGGGTTACACAATGAAAACCAAAACCTGACCCCCTAACCTGCCACATACAGCTTGTTAGGTCGCAAGGTCAAAACCCAAATCCACATCCCCGATGTCATCTTCAAAACTTTGCCTCGAGATGGTACGTGATCCCTTTCACTACCATAAAATTCCCCCTGGAAGCTCAAAAGGCTGGAAATACCAAAAGAAAGACTGCAAAAAAGACTTTTGGTCAAGTCACAAGCTCTCCTTCGAAAAATCTCTTCGAGGCACATCGACTACAAAAGTTAAGCAACTCGTCGCTGCACCTCGAGGGGCATTTGTTGACACCAAAAATGTCACTTTGCCTCTTCAAGATCCAAAAAGCTACATGAAGTCGCAACCTGCCATAAATAGGCAATGCTACTTCAAAAAAATCAAATCTTGTCAGAATCAAACAAAAACTGCAAGATCCTTCAAGACAGCCAAAAGAGGAGTACACAAGAAGTTTCGGGCCATTTCAAAATCATTTGGCCTAACTTCACTTCTCCGGCAGCTGAAAAGGAGCTCTCGGCGGCGAAAGCATCGGAGACACCAAATCTTTGATGATCACAGCCGATGGATGGTCTCGAAATACATCCAAAAGGCTCCACGTCAAGTTCTGAGTCAAATCGACAACGTTTGACCCTACATCAACCCTCGAACAGCTAAATCAAGCCTCTCGACGGTGAGAACCACTGAGGCCATCACTCATCAGATAGAGCACATGGACGGCTTCAAAATGCTTACAAAGGGCTACACGTCAAGTGTCACGCCCCCAAAATGTAAACCGGGGTTATGCGTGAGATTAGGGCTAATTAAAAATTTTTCAAACTTAATTAAATATAACTTAGCCCCAATCATGTCCCAATTGGATCGAAGACCGCTGTGAGGTGTAAACATTTCCTCAAATACATATAACAAATAGCGGAAGCTTATAATTACAAATGGTATCTTAAAAGAGTATAGTTTGAGCAAATACTGAATACTATAACTAGAGTTCAAGTTTGAGACTGTTAACAAAAGTATTAATCATAACAAAAGATAAAAGAACCAAAAAGATAAAACTAAACAGATATATCATTAAGGCACTCGTGTACGGGGTCGTCACGGCTAAACAATGCCGTCCGTACTATACTCTACGGAGTCATTAGGCTGATCTGCCTGAACTTCCTCCATCGTTTCCTCCTCTGCGTAATAGTAAGGCTCGGTACCTATGCACCAAGAGTAATATTATCAGACACGACGGTCGGCAAATAATGTATATAAAACATCAATAGATATGCAGGACGAATTAGATTTAACCATACGATAGACAAAAACATGAGAAATGCCTTACATTCAGAAGTGATAATGCGTAGTATTCGATTCATAAACAGACTAATAAGACATCTAACAAATAGGCAAATCACAAAAGCTAATGCACCACGGATAGTTTCACATGACCCTCCATACTCAACTTAGAGTTCGTGGTAGAGTGGCACGGGTTAAAACCCCGGCAAGCAGACAGAATGATACCCTTAAAATAAAAACAAAACAAATTCCAGATAGACTTATTCAGACAAAACGGGTATCAGATGATGGTGTACATCCATCTAAAAATAAAAAGTCGTACTGCGCAGACGTTCAATCCAAAGTCCTCACACAAATGGTGCCCCAAGTGTGTTGGGCGTTTACAGCTAAGTGATGCCTGACACAAGAGTCCTATACAAACAATAGTGAGGGACTAGACTTTCTTGTGTGAACAAGATTCGTCAATCATCATAGAGAAACTACTTTTCCATCATCAAATCAAAACTAACAAACAAACAAACTTCAAACTTCTTCAAAACAAACTTCTTCAATTCAATATCACAATAAGTAGTTCTCAACATGCTTTACAATCAAAGCCGTCTAGTCACAATACTTACATCAAACTTCAGAACAAAACGGAACATCAAAAGGGATCCTTATTTCATCATTTAAGTTCATCATATGATCCCAAACAAAATAAAACAAACGAAGCTAATGAACATGTACATCACATGTAGACAGTACCAAACAGTACTATTCGGAATCATAAACGATAGACAATCCAATCCTAAGTACAAATGTTAATCCCGAAGCATCATACATTCCTACTCAGTCAACGAAAGGATTAAGGTTCAGGATACTCAGATGAATATTCTTCGTGCATAGATTTAGAGAGAGTATCCCGTTGTCCCGTACCGTTCAAGATTGAATAAAAATGGATTCCAATGCAACCGGAATAACCATGAGGAATCTTCTGCTCAAAACACTCCTCATACATAGTCAAATGAGTCCAAAAAGATAGCCAAGGTTCCATACAAGTCCAATAGAAAAAGAGGTCAAAAGAGTCCTTCAAAAGGTCCTCAATAGTTGTCCCGGTCGACCTAGTACAGCCCGGGTCGACCTGCATTAGTGTGCAGAAATTGTGAACAGTAAAAATGGTCAGGCTTCAGCAAACCTGTCCATGTGTCTTCGGTCGACCTACCCCTTGTTTCGGTCGACCTACTACACTACAGAACCAGATTTCAGGTTCTGTTAATGCAGTGGATTGGGTCCAATTCCATTCCTTTCTTCTCTGAACCTGATATATGATCAAATCAAGTCATTCTAATTCTATTTGTCTATCTAATCAAGTCATCAATTTCATAATCGAATTCATTACTCAAATACACATAATTATCATGTTTTCAAAACTAAATCTTCAAATGAGCAAAGGTCATCTAAATCATCAATTAATCATCGAATCAAAGGAGAAACAAACATATCAGACATAATATATAAATTACTTGCCTTGATGAAGAGTTACATGAAAATCCAAGAGAAATTTGGGGAAAATCTCTTTTAAGCTCAAAGGTGAAGAAATCAACTCTCAAACCCAAATCACTCCTACAAATGCATGCCAAGGGTTGAGGTGAGTCTCCCTAATCCATTTCTAACCAAAAGGAAGAATTCACTAAGTCTACAAGTCTTGAGAACCTACCTTAGAGTTGTTGGTGGATGAAAAGCTTAGAAAAGGGAATATTAATGATCATAGAAACTTGGAGAAGAAGATTGGAAGCTTCATCGGCGATGACGGAGCTCCGGGAAGGTGTCGGTAGTGAAGAGTAGTGATGGGGAAGAAGAAGTGAATAGTATAGGAATGGTGATGGGTGTAGGAATGAGTTATCCGGATGGTGAGTGTTGGAATTTGAGATGCATTGAGTTGAATCTTGAAGCATTGGTGTGTTTGGTGTCTCAAGCATCAAATTGTATTGGAATTATTGTCAACACTATGTCTCAATCATGTGTTGAAAGAGTGGAAGTGATAGAGCTCAAGAAGAATGAAAAAGGAAAACAGTGAAGAAAATCAGTTTTTCCTGGTGCAGTGTACCCGGTCGACCGAGCTCCCTGGCCGGTCGACCGAGCATGAAGAAAGTGCAAAATCAGAGCTTACAGTTATTTTTGACACAGAGGTCATCCGGTCGACCCAGCTCCTGGTGCGGTCAACCGAGCATGCACGCGGTCGACCGAGGCTTCCAGGATGTCGACCGAGCTCGGGTTCCAGAATTTGACAACTTACAACTTTTTGAAAGTTCGTCAGGCGCCCTGTTCACCCCGGTCGACCGAGCACAGTATGATGTCGACCGAGAACACACAGACAGCAAGTATTGCAGAATTAGAAGTCTTTTGCTAAAAGTTAGGAATTTTTGGTAATTCGTTTGGGACTCTTTCTAAACGAATTGTAGCCTATTTTGGACACTCTTTGGGGTTGCTAAAACCTATATAAACACTCCTAATCTCGTTTTCAATAATAAGCATCAAAGAAAGAAGAGTTTGAGAGAGTTTTGGAGAGAAGAGTGCTTGGAGAAGAAGGTGCTTGTGTCTTGCTGTTGTGGAGCAACTTTCTACAGCAAGTGTGGACGAATTTGAAGCCTCATGAAGATGGTATTTTCGTTCATAAGATAAGTCTCTCTTTTATGCTTTAGATTTCTATTTGTAAGGGATTGAGAGAGAGAGAATTGTAGAGGGGAAAGGGCTGTAGATCAGTTTATCTTCTTTGCTGTAATCATCAAGTTGGTGCTTGGTGTTTTGGGGTTTGGTGATCCTGTCTGTGGGTGCAGACAAATTGTAAAGGGAGTTGTAGCTTCCTAGATAGTTGGTGCTATCTGAAACCTAAGGGAGTCGGTGCTTCCTAGATAGTTGGTGCTATCTGAAACCTAAGGGAGTCGGTGCTTCCTAGATAGTTGGTGCTATCTGAATTTAAGGGTTGGTGCTCTTTGTCGTCGGTGCGACTAAATAAGATTCAGACCTGTACCGGATTGTTGTTCGGACGGGATTGAACCGTGGACGTAGCCTTTTGGTGAACCACGTAAAATCTGGTGTCAAATTGTGTGGTTTGATTTGAATTGTTGTTAGCAAGGACCTGTTTAAAAGAGATCACTGATTCACCCCCCCCCTCTCAGTGATCACGAGATCTAACAATTGGTATCAGAGCGTAAGGTTTCCCTTGATAAGCTTAACACGCTAAGGGTGATCTTTGTCAAATCACATGGCAACCAGCACAGCGAATATGAAAGCACCGTTATTTGATGGTTCTAATTACAGCTTTTGGAAGATTAGAATGCAGGCCTTCATCAAATCTCTTGGCTATGATGTCTGGGAGACTGTCAGAGTCGGTTACAATTCTGCCATTGTACCCACTGATGCTGCAACGAAGAAGTTAGCAGACACGACTCTAAGGCGCAGAATGCACTCTTTAGCGGCCTTGTTGACAGCGAGCTGATCAAAGTTATAGCATGCAAGACAGCCAAGGAAATCTGGGATAAGCTGAAAAGCATCCATGAAGGAGATGAGAAGATCAAAGAAGCGAAATTGCAAACTCATCGCTCCCAATTTGAGTCGCTTCGCATGGAGGATAACGAGAATGTTGATTCTTACATGCAACGGGTGAATGAAGTCACGAATGACATTCGTGGACTAGGAGAGGAGATTAAAGAACCAGTCATCGTCAAAAAGGTTCTAAGATCTCTCCTTCCCCGGTTTGATTCTAAAGTCTCAGCCATAGAAGAAGCCAAAGATCTGAACGAGTTTTCAATGGATGAGCTGCATGGTTCTCTCACTGCCTATGAGATGCGCATAGGTAAGACGTCTTCATCGGATAGAGAAGCGGCCTTCAAAGTTCAGAAAAAGGCAAAAGAGATTGCTGGTCATGATTCTGATGATGATGAGCTTGAGGCTCAATTTATTAGAAGGCTGAAGAAAGGAAGCAATGGCAAGTATAAAGGGAAGCTACCCTTTAAATGCTTCAATTGTGGCGGTGTTGGCCACTTTGCTGCGAAGTGCCCGCTGAAAGAAGACAATGATAATGACTCTTATGTTGATAAGAGTAAATGGAAGAAGAATTTCAGAAAGAAGGGCAAAGCAAAGAGCTTCATCAGTCAGCATAATGACAGCACGTCTGAATCTTCGGACGATGATGAATCAGTCGAGGCGACTGAAGCACTCTTCATGGTTACTATTGAAGAAGACGATGAGCAAGAGCTGGGAAAACGAAGAGGAGGCTGAAGTGAATCTTGAAGAAGAGCTCATTGCTGCACTTGAGGAGCTTAGCAAGGAGCGAAGATCAAGTAAGAAAAATCTGAAACTTCTTCATGAATCTGAAATTTCAGTTATTGCTTTGAAAACTGAATTAGAAGAGTATAAAAGAATGGTAGATGTCCTAGAAATACAAATCTGTACCAAAACTGAGGAAGTGATGAAACTTGAGAATGAAATCCTTGGAGCAAGGACTGAAAATATGCAAATGAAACAAAAGCTCAAGGAGTTTCAAGCTATCAATGGTACATTGAAGCTGAATGAAATTTTGAAAGTTCAAAGACCCCCTCACTTCAGATTTGGAATAGGATTTGAGAATGGAGAATCTTCTAAGGTTACACCTTCTGTAGAGACGGTGTTTGTAAAGCAAGTTACTACACCTTCCAATTCTGTGAAGCCCACACTGCCTAGAAAAGAGCCCATTCAAGTGAGAAAGGACATGAAGCCTAACCAGCCATATAAAAGATACAAATTTTATGGCTATTGTTATCATTGCAATAGGTATGGACATAGAAGGGCAGATTGTAAATTCTATGTGAGAAACAGCCCAGTTGTGAGAAGGAACCCTTTCTCAATCCTAAATAGCCACAATATTGAGTGCTACAAGTGTCATAATTTTGGACACATGGCTAGGGATTGGAGGCTGCCTACTGCTAAACCAATTCAGGTTGAAAAGAAACCCAAGTTAGTCAAAACTTGGAGGGCAAAGAAAAGTGCAGAAAAAGGCAAGGAATCTCTCATTGTGCAAACCGCTTACAATGCACAAAAGAAGACAGCACCATGGGTCCTTGATAGTGGCTGTTCGAGTCATATGACTGGTGATAAAGAAAAATTCATCAAGTTACAGCACTATGAAGGTGGTTCGGTAAAGTTTGGTAACAATGATGGTGCCAAAATTGTTGGAAAAGGTGTTGTTCAGCTGATGGCAAACAAGATCAGATCTGAAGAGGTCTTATATGTGTCTGGATTGAGACACAATCTGTTGAGTGTGAGCCAGATCTGTGATAAGGGCCACGAAATTGTTTTTACAAAGAATGGGTTTGCTATCAAGAAGAGTAGCAACGGCAAAACAGTGGCTACTGGGTCAAGGACAGCTGGAAATCTTTACACCTTGTCAGATGGAGCTGAAAAGACATGCTTATTGAGTCGGTCAGAAGAGAGTTGGTTGTGGCACAAACGCCTTGGGCATCTAAGCTTTGGCAACATGTCAAAGATTTGCAATTCAAAGGCTGTTAGAGGTATGGCTACAGTTGAAAAGCCTTCAAACCCCATTTGTGACTCTTGTCAAAAGGGAAAGCAAACGAGGGTAATGTTCAAGACGAAGGAGCATCATACGAAGAAACCTCTTGAGCTGGTACACACTGATCTCTGTGGACCGATGCGGACTCAAAGCACCAATGGAGATAAGTATTTTATGCTTTGCATTGATGATTTTACTCGCATGACATGGGTATTATTTCTTAAGCATAAACATCAAGCACTTGATCGGTTCAAAGTGTTTAAAGCACAGGTTGAAAACATGCTAGGGAAGCAGATCAAGACGCTAAGGTCTGATCGTGGAGGCGAATTCACATCTGATGAATTCACTAAGTATTGTGAACATCATGGCATCCAAAGACAATACTCAGCCCCTAGAACTCCACAGCAGAATGGAGTTGTTGAGCGCAAGAACCGCACTGTGCAAGAAATGGCACGCACCATGCTGGTTGAAAGTAAGATGGCTGATAAGTATTGGAAAGAGGCGATTCATACGGCTGTTTATATTCAGAATCGTTGCTTGATCAGGCCACATGAAGATAAAACACCTTATGAGCTATGGTTTGGAAGAAAAGCTACAGTCAAGCACTTCAGAGTCTTCGGTAGCAAGTGTTACATCAAGCGGCTCGAACAAAATCCGGGCAAATTTGAAGAAAGAGCCGATGAAGGTATTTTTCTGGGTTACTCATCCTCTAGTAAAGCTTACAGATGCCTTAACAAAAGGACCAGAAAAATTATTGAAAGTGCTGATGTTAGAATTGATGAAAACCATGAGTCAAAGAAGGTAACTCATAATGACAGTCCAGTGTATGAGGACTCGAGTGAGATTGATGATGAAGTGGCTGAACCTGATTCTGAAAAGGCAAAAGATGATTCAGAGGATACTTCTCCTAGAAAGAAAAGTACTTGGGTAGAGCAACACCCTAAGGATCAAATCATTGGAGATCCTGAGGCCGGTGTAAAAACTAGACAAAGTGTAGTTAGCAATTACTCACTTGTGTCCACCATTGAGCCCAAGACAGTAGCTGAAGCTAGTCTAGATGAAAGCTGGTTAAAAGCTATGCATGAGGAGTTGGAGCAGATTGAGAAAAACTCCACATGGGAACTAGTCCCTAGACCTACTGATAAGAATGTGATTGGTACAAAATGGGTCTTTCGGAACAAGCTGAATGAAGATGGTCAGGTCATACGAAACAAGGCAAGGTTGGTTTGTAAAGGCTATGCACAAGTTGAAGGCATAGATTTTGAAGAGACCTTTGCACCGGTGGCTCGTCTGGAAGCCATTCGTATGTTTCTTGCATTGGCTGCCTATAAAACCTTCAAGGTATTTCAGATGGATGTTAAGTCAGCTTTCTTGAATGGTTTACTTGAAGAAGAGGTCTACATTGAGCAACCTGATGGCTTTCTAATTAGCAAAAATTCAGACTTAGTTTGCAAGCTGAAGAAGGCTCTATATGGACTGAAACAGGCGCCAAGGGCATGGTATGCAAGGCTGGATCTTTATCTTCGCAAGATTGGTTTTGGAAAAGGACTAGTTGATAGCAATCTGTATGTCAAATCTGATTCAAGCAAACAGCTGGTGGTTATTGTTTATGTTGATGACATAATATTTGGAGGCAATGATGAGAATATGTGCAGGATTTTTGCTGAAGATATGACGAAAGAATTTGAGATGTCTATGCTTGGAGAGCTAAAGTTCTTCCTAGGATTACAAGTTCAGCAGCTGAAAAATGGTATTTTTATATCTCAGATGAAATATATAAAGGAAATGCTGAAGCGTTTTAACATGGAAGACAGCAAGCCCGTGAGCACGCCAATGACAACGAACACGAAACTTAGCAAAGATGATAAGGCTTCGTCCGTTGATCACACCACCTATCGTTCTATGATAGGAAGCTTGCTTTACTTGACTGCTACAAGACCAGATCTTCTACAAGCAGTATGTATGGTGGCTCGATTTCAAGCATCACCAACTGAGACGCACCTTACAGCAGTGAAAAGGATATTTCGATATCTAAAAGGTACTATGGAGCTTGGAATATGGTATCCTAAAGGTAAATCCTTTACTCTTGTCGCATACTCAGACGCCGATTGGGCTGGTTGCGTAGATGATCGCAAGAGTACAAGTGGTGGTGCATTCTATCTTGGTGATAGATTGGTAGCTTGGCACAGCAAGAAGCAAGACTCCGTCTCACTTTCGACAGCGGAAGCAGAATATATTGCAGCAGCAACTTGTTGTACGCAAGTGTTATGGATGCGGCAAATGCTCTCTGATTTAGGAGTTCCAACAACAGATCCTACGCCGATCCTCTGTGATAACACTAGTGCAATTCATATCTCCAAGAATCCAGTTCAGCATTCAAGGACTAAGCATGTTGCAATCCGCTATCACTTTCTCAAGGATAAAGTTGCAGATGGTGAGGTAAAGTTGGAATACGTTCCTACTACTGAGCAAGTGGCTGATATCTTCACAAAACCTTGCCAAAGGAAGTCTTCGAGTATCTCCGAAAGAAATTAGGAGTTACTCACTCTCCTACACCTTAGGAGATGTGCCAGAAAGGGGGAGCAATGAATTCGTTGAATATCTTATTTGCTCCTAGATTGGTCCCTTTGGAATTATTGTCAAAGGGGGAGAAGATTATGCATGGAAAGGTTGATATGCATGTCATCTTGAGAAGGTTATCTGGAGATTGGTATCAAGTTATGCTGAGAAGATTATGCAAGGAAAGACTATATGCATGTTGAAGTTAGTCTTATATGATAGCATGAGGAAGATGGAAGATTGGAATGAAAATTGGTATCAAGATAGTGAATGAGAAGATCATGTTCCAAGGGGAGTTTATTGTTCTAAAAAGGCTCTATGATGTCAACATGTTCCAAGTGTCTGTGTTGAAGTTCCAAGTGTTGCCAACAATTCCAAAGGGGGAGATTGTTGGAATTTGAGATGCATTGAGTTGAATCTTGAAGCATTGGTGTGTTTGGTGTCTCAAGCATCAAATTGTATTGGAATTATTGTCAACACTATGTCTCAATCATGTGTTGAAAGAGTGGAAGTGATAGAGCTCAAGAAGAATGAAAAAGGAAAACAGTGAAGAAAATCAGTTTTTCCTGGTGCAGTGTACCCGGTCGACCGAGCTCCCTGGCCGGTCGACCGAGCATGAAGAAAGTGCAAAATCAGAGCTTACAGTTATTTTTGACACAGAGGTCATCCGGTCGACCCAGCTCCTGGTGCGGTCAACCGAGCATGCACGCGGTCGACCGAGGCTTCCAGGATGTCGACCGAGCTCGGGTTCCAGAATTTGACAACTTACAACTTTTTGAAAGTTCGTCAGGCGCCCTGTTCACCCGGTCGACCGAGCACAGTATGATGTCGACCGAGAACACACAGACAGCAAGTATTGCAGAATTAGAAGTCTTTTGCTAAAAGTTAGGAATTGTTGGTAATTCGTTTGGGACTCTTTCTAACGAATTGTAGCCTATTTTGGACACTCTTTGGGGTTGCTAAAACCTATATAAACACTCCTAATCTCGTTTTCAATAATAAGCATCAAAGAAAGAAGAGTTTGAGAGAGTTTTGGAGAGAAGAGTGCTTGGAGAAGAAGGTGCTTGTGTCTTGCTGTTGTGGAGCAACTTTCTACAGCAAGTGTGGACGAATTTGAAGCCTCATGAAGATGGTATTTTCGTTCATAAGATAAGTCTCTCTTTTATGCTTTAGATTTCTATTTGTAAGGGATTGAGAGAGAGAGAATTGTAGAGGGGAAAGGGCTGTAGATCAGTTTATCTTCTTTGCTGTAATCATCAAGTTGGTGCTTGGTGTTTTGGGGTTTGGTGATCCTGTCTGTGGGTGCAGACAAATTGTAAAGGGAGTTGTAGCTTCCTAGATAGTTGGTGCTATCTGAAACCTAAGGGAGTCGGTGCTTCCTAGATAGTTGGTGCTATCTGAAACCTAAGGGAGTCGGTGCTTCCTAGATAGTTGGTGCTATCTGAATTTAAGGGTTGGTGCTCTTTGTCGTCGGTGCGACTAAATAAGATTCAGACCTGTACCGGATTGTTGTTCGGACGGGATTGAACCGTGGACGTAGCCTTTTGGTGAACCACGTAAAATCTGGTGTCAAATTGTGTGGTTTGATTTGAATTGTTGTTAGCAAGGACCTGTTTAAAAGAGATCACTGATTCACCCCCCCCCCTCTCAGTGATCACGAGATCTAACAGTGAGTGTAGTATATAATAGAGATGAGTGAATGAGTGGTTAGAATAAGATAAGTATGGAAAAATATGGGTTTGATCCTTATTGCTAATTTGAGGTACTTTGACACGTCGGATTGCAACGCGACTGAAGGCAAATGTTTATGAAATAACCCGATCTATCCGATGCACCCAAAATTCACAAAAACTCATAATTTCGATAAAACCCCTGAAAACTCCCCAAATTGCAAACACCCCCCTACTGTACCCAGACGCTCTCGGACTCGCGCGAGACTTCGTACGCGTGATCCATATGATAAACCCGACTCGCTAAGACTCTAAGCAAACTTACTAACTAATCAAATAATTAATTAAAATTAACGATGGGTTAAGGGACGGGATGTTACATACTCCCCCCCTTAGGATATTTGGTCCTCCAAATCACTAACACACTTCCGGTAATCATTGTACTTCTGTCAATAACTGTGGATACTTCTCCTGAATCTGATCTCTGAGTTCCCAAGTTGCTTCGCTTGGACTGTGGTGCTCCCACTGTACTTTGACCCAATGAATAGTCCTATTCCTTAAAACATGTTCCTTTGTATCAATGATCTTCTTCGGTTTCTCCACAAATGTGACGTCTGGCTGTACATCCAAAGTCTCATGATGTAATGCATGTGAAGGGTCTGGAATGTACTTCCTCAGCATAGAGATATGAAAAACCTTGTGAACTTTGCTAACTCTGCTGGTAGTATCAATCGGTATGCTACTTCACCAACGCGCATATCAATCTCAAACGGTCCTATGTATCTCCGAGCCAATTTCCCTTTCTGACCGAATCTCATAGTTCCTCTAGTTGGTGAAACCTCGAGAAACACTTTATCTCCAACATGGAATTGCAAATCTCTTCTCTTCGGGTCTGCGTAGCTCTTCTGTCGGTCTCTTGAAATCTTCAGTCTGTCAATGATTTGTTTCACTTTCTCACTGGTATCACTGACGATCGAAGGTCCATGAAAACTCCGAACACCAATTTCTTCCCAACAAATAGGAGTCTTACACTTTCGTCCATACAGTGCCTCAAATGGTGCCATCCCGATACTGGAATGATAACTATTGTTGTAGGCGAACTCACACAAAGGAAGACTCTTCTCCCAATCTTTTCCGAAATCAAGAACACAAGCCCGCAACATATCCTCCATAGTCTGATTGGTCCTTTCAGTCTGTCCATCAGTCTGCGGGTGATATGCAGTACTGAAATTCAAGGTAGTGCCTAAAGCTGCTTGCAAACTAACCCAAAATCTACCCACAAACCTCATGTCTCTGTCTGAAACAATGGAATCTAGAATTCCATGCAATCTAACGATGCTCTCGATGTACTTATTTGCCAAAACATCCATAGATCCTTTCATTCTCATCGGAATGAAATGTGCTGACTTGGTGAGTCTGTCAACAATCACCCAGATACTATCACTGTCTCTCGTGGGTGGTAATCCTGACACAAAGTCCATGGTAATGTGTTCCCACTTCCATTCTGGTATCTTCAAGGGTTGAAGTAAACCTGGAGGTTTTTGATGTTCAACCTTCACTTGCTGACACACAAGACATCTCGAGACAAATTCTGCAATGTCCTTCTTCATGTTATTCCACCAGTAAAAACTTCTCAAGTTCTGATACATTTTGGTGCTCCCAGGGTGAATAGCATAACGAGAATGATGTGCCTCAACCATAATCTCGTTTCTCAAATCATGAACACCCGGTACACATAATCTGTCCTGGCAATACAACACTCCATTTATGAGTCTGAATTCTGTTCTGTCTGCTATGTTGTCAATAACTCTGACTAACTCTGGATCCTCTCTCTGACTGTCCTTGATTCTACTAAGAATCTCTGGTTCCCAAGTAAGCATGTTGGCAACCATAATTCTCTCACTCTGAGGCTGAAATTCTATAGTCATATCTCTGAATAATTCTGTCAAAAACCACTCTGTCTGTAAACATCCGGTATTCGCCGTCTTCCTGCTCAGTGCATCTGCTACTACATTAGCTTTCCCGGGATGATACTTTATCGGAAAATCATAGTCCTTGATGTACTCCATCCATCTAGTCTGCCTCATGTTAAGATCCTTCTGTCCAAACAGGTACTGAAGACTCCTGTGATCCGAGTGAACCTCGAATTTCTCTCCATACAGGTAGTGTCTCCACATTTTAAGTGCCATAACTACTGCTGCAAGTTCTAAATCATGGGTAGCGTATTTCTTTTCATGCTCTTTCAACTGTCTGGAACCGTAAGCCACTACTTTCCCTTCCTGCATAAGAACGCATCCCAATCCAATGCCTGAAGCATCGGTAAAAATCACAAACCCTCCATTTCCCGTAGGTAAGGTAAGGATAGGAGCTGTAGTCAATCTGGTCTTCAACTCCTGAAAATTCTCTTCACACTTCTCTGACCACACAAATGGAACATCCTTCCTTGTCAATTTGGTCAATGGGGCTGCTATACTGGAGAATCCCTTCACAAATCTTCTGTAATATCCTGCCAAACCCAGAAAACTTCTGATATCTGACACTGACTTCGGACTCTGCCAACTGACTACTGCCTCAATCTTTGTTGGATCTACTGATAAACCTTCTCTAGAGATGATATGTCCCAAAAATGACACTTGTTCAAGCCAAAATTCACACTTACTCAGCTTGGCATAAAGTTGATTTTCTCTCAAAATTTGCAATGAACTCCTTAAATGATCTGCATGTTCATCTCTGGACTTCGAATAGACTAGAACATCGTCTATGAAAATGACTGTGAACCGATCTAAGTATGGTGCAAAGATCCTGTTCATCAAAGCCATGAATACTCCCGGTGCGTTGGTCAGTCCAAATGGCATAACCAAGAATTCATAATGTCCGTATCTGGTCCTGAAGGATGTCTTCTGCAAATCTTGCTCTCTAACACGTATCTGATGGTAGCCCGATCTCAAGTCTATCTTAGAAAAGTACTGTGCACCTTGCAATTGATCAAATAACTCGTCTATCCTTGGTAAAGGGTACTTGTTCTTGATCGTAACCTGATTCAGCTGCCTGTAATCTATGCACATACGCATTGTACCATCCTTCTTCTTCACAAACAACACCGGTGCACCCCATGGTGATACACTCGGTCTCACAAATCCCTTGTCCAAGAGATCTTGCAACTGAGCTTTTAGCTCTCTTAACTCTGCTGGAGCCATACGGTAAGGTGCTTTTGATATCGGTGCCGTTCCTGGCACAAGCTCAATCGTGAAATCAATTTCTCGAACCGGTGGTAATCCAGGTATTTCTTCTGGAAAGACATCTGGGAATTCACACACAACTGGAATATCTTCCACCACTTTGGACAATTTGTCCTCCGTGATAAATGCCATATAACCCTCACAACCACTCCTAATCAATCTATCTGCCTTCAAGGCGGAAATTATTCTCGTGGACATGGGTCTCCGCTCTCCAACAATCTCCACACTGTCTGCCAACACTTGCAATCTGATTGTCTTGTTAAAGCAATCCATCACTGCTCTATAGGTGGATAACCAATCCATACCCAAAATCACATCAAAATCTTTCATCCCTAGAATTATTAAGTTTGCAGATAGAACAAAGTTCTCCACTTGCACTTTACATGCTGGATAATAGGATTCACACTGCACAGTTTTTCCTAAGGGAGTGCTGACGAAGAGAATATAATGCAATGGAACTATATCTCCTACCAAGCATGCAGCAAAGATAGGTGAAACAAAAGAGTGTGTGGAACCAGAATCAAATAAGACTCTAGCAGGTACATCTGAAATAAAGAGTGTGCCTTCCACAACTCCTCCAACTTCCTCGCCTTCCTGCTGATCCAAGGCAAAAAGTTTGCCACGCTGATGAGGTATCTACTGTCCTTGCTGTCTGTATTGTTGACCCTGAGGTCTCTGTTGTCCCTGGGGCCTCTGATGTCCCCTGCCTTGTGGTGGTGCCGGAAGTCTAGGCTGTTGTTGCTGCTGTGCCTGCCTCCAAGGCTGTGCTGCTAATGGTGGTCGAATAGGAGCTGCACTCCTCACACCTTGTCCAGTCTTTTTCGGGCAATCCTTAATCTGATGACCCATCAAACCACACTCAAAGCAACCTCCTGTAACCCATCTACACGCTACTGTCGGGTGATTCTTATGACAATTATCATAACGAATTCCTATTGTTGGACCTACCTTAAGTTTCTTGGCTTACTGCTGGTATTGCTGCTGTGGACGCTGGTGCTGATACGGTTGTTGTGGACGTTGCGGCTGATACTGACCTGAACTCTGACTCCTAAACAGATTCTGTGCTTGTTGAAGCTGCTGGTTATAAAGAATTTTCTGCCGGATAGACTCTTCAGCCCAATATGCACGTTTCAGATTTTCCTCAAAAGTAGGCAATACAACCGATGTTACCTCCATCTTAATGTCAGGCCTCAATCCCCGAATAAATCTCATAATTTTATCTTCTTCGGTCCGTACTAAGGCTGGTGCAAACCTAGACAGGTTAGTGAATCGCTGCTCATAGGTTTGAACGGTATCTTCTCCTTGTATTAGGGTTTCAAATTCCACAATTTTCTGAGCTTGGATATGTGGTGGAATGTATTTGGTACGAAATTCTTTCTGAAATGATTCCCAAGCAATTGCATCATCGATCGTATCATAAGGTGTCTTCACTGATTTCCACCATATCTCCGCTACACCCCTGAACATATAAGCTGATAACTGTACTTGCTCCTGACCTGTACACTGAAAAACATGAAAAATCTTTTCCATCTGTACTATCCATTCATCTGCATCAAGGGGATCTTCGTTTCCATAAAAGACTGGTGGGTTTCTCTTCTTGAACTTATCATACATAACATTCGGATCTGTAACTCGAGCTGGCATTACTACCTGAGCTGGTGGTGTTGGCCTCTGTAAAACTTGAAGCATCTGTGCCTGAAAAGTAGCCTGATCCTCCTGCTGTTTTGTCTGACTCTCTTGCTGTTGAGT
This sequence comes from Litsea cubeba, assembly GCA_012931725.1. Taxonomy (NCBI): domain Eukaryota; kingdom Viridiplantae; phylum Streptophyta; class Magnoliopsida; order Laurales; family Lauraceae; genus Litsea; species Litsea cubeba. Next base: position 45,282,865 of record CM022948.1, on the reverse strand, counting down.
CTGATTCAAAGTTTGTGCTTCTTGTGAAGTCACAATTGCTTGCATGAGCTTGTTAAATTTGTCCTCAAAAGAGTCACTAGCACTAGCATTGGCATTACTGCTATCTGGTTTACCACTACTATCGGAGCGCATATTACGGCCAGCCATTCTGAAACATAAGAAACATTAGTCCTATGGGACTCAATCTAACAATCAAGCTATACAATCTACAAAAGCTAAAATACCCAAAAAGAAAACCAATCCTCACACGTCTTAGTTTCTACATATTTTAAATCTAGAAACAGTAAAGCTCTGATACCAACTTGTCACGCCCCCAAAATGTAAACCGGGGTTATGCGTGAGATTAGGGCTAATTAAAAATTTTTCAAACTTAATTAAATATAACTTAGCCCCAATCATGTCCCAATTGGATCGAAGACCGCTGTGAGGTGCAAACATTTCCTCAAATACATATAACAAATAGCGGAAGCTTATAATTACAAATGGTATCTTAAAAGAGTATAGTTTGAGCAAATACTGAATACTATAACTAGAGTTCAAGTTTGAGATTGTTAACAAAAGTATTAATCATAACAAAAGATAAAAGAACCAAAAAGATAAAACTAAACAGATATATCATTAAGGCACTCGTGTACGGGGTCGTCACGGCTAAACAATGCCGTCCGTACTATACTCTACGGAGTCATTAGGCTGATCTGCCTGAACTTCCTCCATCGTTTCCTCCTCTGCGTAATAGTAAGGCTCGGTACCTATGCACCAAGAGTAATATTATCAGACACGACGGTCGGCAAATAATGTATATAAAACATCAATAGATATGCAGGACGAATTAGATTTAACCATACGATAGACAAAATCATGAGAAATGCCTTACATTCAGAAGTGATAATGCGTAGCATTCGAATCATAAACTGACTAATAAGACATCTAACAAATAGGCAAATCACAAAAGCTAATGCACCACGGATAGTTTCACATGACCCTCCATACTCAACTTAGAGTTCGTGGTAGAGTGGCACGGGTTAAAACCCCGGCAAGCAGACAGAATGATACCCTTAAAATAAAAACAAAACAAATTCCAGATAGACTTATTCAGACAAAACGGGTATCAGATGATGGTGTACATCCATCTAAAAATAAAAAGTCGTACTGCGCAGACGTTCAATCCAAAGTCCTCACACAAATGGTGCCCCAAGTGTGTTGGGCGTTTACAGCTAAGTGATGCCTAACACAAGAGTCCTATACAAACAATAGTGAGGGACTAGACTTTCTTGTGTGAAAAAGTTCGTCAATCATCATAGAGAAACTACTTTTCCATCATCAAATCAAAACTAACAAACAAACAAACTTCAAACTTCTTCAAAACAAACTTCTTCAATTCAATATCACAATAAGTAGTTCTCAACATGCTTTACAATCAAAGCCGTCTAGTCACAACACTTACATCAAACTTCAGAACAAAACGGAACATCAAAAGGGATCCTTATTTCATCATTTAAGTTCATCATATGATCCCAAACAAAATAAAACAAACGAAGCTAATGAACATGTACATCACATGTAGACAGTACCAAACAGTACTATTCGGAATCATAAACGATAGACAATCCAATCCTAAGTACAAATGTTAATCCCGAAGCATCATACATTCCTACTCAGTCAACGAAAGGATTAAGGTTTAGGATACTCAGATGAATATTCTTCGTGCATAGATTTAGAGAGAGTATCCCGTTGTCCCGTACCGTTCAAGATTGAATAAAAATGGATTCCAATGCAACCGGAATAACCATGAGGAATCTTCTGCTCAAAACACTCCTCATACATAGTCAAATGAGTCCAAAAAGATAGCCAAGGTTCCATACAAGTCCAATAGAAAAAGAGGTCAAAAGAGTCCTTCAAAAGGTCCTCAATAGTTGTCCCGGTCGACCTAGTACAGCCCGGGTCGACCTGCATTAGTGTGCAGAAATTGTGAACAGTAAAAATGGTCAGGCTTCAGCAAACCTGTCCATGTGTCTTCGGTCGACCTACCCCTTGTTTCGGTCGACCTACTACACTGCAGAACCAGATTTCAGGTTCTGTTAATGCAGTGGATTGGGTCCAATTCCATTCCTTTCTTCTCTGAACCTGATATATGATCAAATCAAGTATAAAACCAATTCATTCTAATTCTATTTGTCTATCTAATCAAGTCATCAATTTCATAATCCAATTCATTAATCAAATACACATAATTATCATGTTTTCAAAACTAAATCTTCAAATGAGCAAAGGTCATCTAAATCATCAATTAATCATCGAATCAAAGGAGAAACAAACATATCAGACATAATATATAAATTACTTGCCTTGATGAAGAGTTACATGAAAATCCAAGAGAAATTTGGGGAAAATCTCTTTTAAGCTCAAAGGTGAAGAAATCAACTCTCAAACCCAAATCACTCCTACAAATGCATGCCAAGGGTTGAGGTGAGTCTCCCTAATCCATTTCTAACCAAAAGGAAGAATTCACTAAGTCTACAAGTCTTGAGAACCTACCTTAGAGTTGTTGGTGGATGAAAAGCTTAGAAAAGGGAATATTAATTATCATAGAAACTTGGAGAAGAAGATTGGAAGCTTCATCGGCGATGACGGAGCTCCGGGAAGGTGTCGGTAGTGAAGAGTAGTGATGGGGAAGAAGAAGTGAATAGTATAGGAATGGTGATGGGTGTAGGAATGAGTTATCCGGATGGTGAGTGTAGTATATAATAGAGATGAGTGAATGAGTGGTTAGAATAAGATAAGTATGAAAAAATATGGGTTTGATCCTTATTGCTAATTTGAGGTACTTTGACACGTCGGATTGCAACGCGACTGAAGGCAAATGTTTATGAAATAACCCGATCTATCCGATGCACCCAAAATTCACAAAAACTCATAATTTTGATAAAACCCCTGAAAAATCCCCAAATTGCAAACACCCCCTACTGTACCCAGACGCTCTCGGACTCGCGCGAGACTTCGTACGCGTGATCCATACGATAAACCCGACTCGCTAAGACTCTAAGCAAACTTACTAACTAATCAAACAATTAATTAAAATTAACGATGGGTTAAGGGACGGGATGTTACATCAAGTTTCAGGTCATTTCGACAACATTCGACCAGACTTTGACGCTCGGAAGCCAAATCAGGCCTCTCGGCGGTGAAGCTCCCCGGGACCATCGTTTCCAAGATAGAGCCAATGGATCATCTTAAAATGACTCCAATAGGTTCCCTGTCAAATTTCAAGTCAATCGAACACCGGTTGACCGCATATCAAGCCGCGACGTCTTCATCGCGACAAAAATAAGTCTACTAGTGATAGGACCCCAAACGGCTTCAAAACTCAAACAAAAGCCTATGGTTGGTCTTATTTATTGCTCAGCAGGCTTCACCTCAAATTTCAGGTCATTCCGACATCGTTTGTCCCAGTTTCAGCTTCTGATAGAAAATCGGCAGCTCTGCGCGACAAAGTCTTCGGCTTTCTCAGAAAATTGGAAACTTTGAAAAATAAAATGCAAGGATCCTCATCAGGTTTTCTAAAGGGAAATCATGCCAATAAATGATCAAAAATGTCAAGTAAAAGCATAGAAGAAAAAAGAATAAAAAAATAGCAAAAATGGACACAAAATGGGACAAAAGAGGGGAACACCCCCCAGGATCGCCGGCGACCCTGGAGCCCGGGATCGCCGGGAGGGCCCTGGGAACCCCATTTTTTGTCATTTCGTCGCGATTCGAAGCGTCCGACTTCATCGCGATAAAAATAAGTCTACTAGTGATAGGACCCCAAACGGCTTCAAAACTGAAACAAAATCCTATGGTTGGTCTTATTTATTGCTCAGGAGGCTTCACCCCAAATCTCAGGTCATTCCGACATCGTTTGACCCAGTTTCAGCTTCTGACGGAAAATCGGCAGCTCTGCGCGATAAAGTCTTCGGCTTTCCCAGAAAATTGGAAACTTTGCAATCCAAAATGCAAGGATTCTCATCAAGTTTTCTACAGGGAAATCAGGCCAATAAATGATCAAAAATGTCAAGAAAAAATACAGAAGAAAAAAGAATCAAAAGACATAAAAAACAGATGCAAAACGGGACAAAAGGGGGGAAAACCCCCCCAGGGTCGCAGGGGCCTGCGACCCTGGCCCATGATCGCCGGCGACCATGGAGCCCGGGATCGCCGGGTGGGCCCCGGAAGCCCCGTTTTTCATCGTTTTTTCGCGATTCGAAGCATACGACCCGTGGGGTTTTCCATAATTCATACTTTTGAGACACCAAATCCTTTGACATCTGTCAAAATCACGGGTCAATCATCAAGAGTATCAAAATTAACATTGATCGCCAACCGGTCAACCAAAAAGTGTGTTTTCTACCCAACCGATCGAGAAATCGACAGGACAGATGGCACCGACCCGCTGTTGGCAACCAATACTTGAAGTTATATGGTCATCCGATGTCGATCTACATGAAGATCCATCGATGATCATCGCCAGAAGAATCCCAAAAGACGCAGCACGGCCCGCGACTCTTCAACTGCTCGGCGACCACTTAATGCGATTAATTGTCTAGCTTTATTGCAATCATTAATTCATTTCTTTGGATGGCCCAATCAGAAGTAAGCATCCGGGGGTTACAAGTCAATTGATTCATGGCATTTAACCCATGAAACTCCTCCCATCATGGTGATTAAAGGCGATTAAATGCCCTCAATCTCCTCCGGCCAATCAGAAGCCAAGAAAAAGGAGTTACAAAATAAAGAATTCAATCTTGTAACTCCTCCCTTTATGTAGCTTTATGAAAATTAAGGCTCATAAATCCTCCTAAATGGCTACCTAAAAGCCTATAAATAGGAGAGCATTCCAAAGAATTCTAGATCGGAAAAAACCAAACCGAGATCCCTGATAAGAAAAAAGCACATGAAATCTAGAGAAAGAAAGAGAGAAAACTCTGCTGAAGTTCTAGACCGGCAACCGCTACAAGGTGACAAAAGTCCCTTGGGGGGGGGGGGTATCCCCCCCCAAGGTCCTTGCCTTCTCCTTCTACCTCCAATGGCTTAGACGTGGCTTTTCAGCCCGTTTACTTAGTTTTTTATTGGACATAGGACCTCCTTTTGGTTTTTGTCCTAAAAAAACCTGAGGTTATAGCCAAGGCAAGCGAATCAAGAGCATCCTCTATTGTCATCTGCATGGATGATGGCGAAGTCCACATATGCCTTGCGACCATCAATCTAAACTAGTCCCCCACAATCTCCTGAGAAGTTAGATCCTCCTTTTCTTGCTTTTCATCGTAGTTTGTACTTTTCCAAAAGAGATAAAAATCACAACTCTTGTCTTTCATTATTGATAAGAATTGTAAATCAGCTATAACGCCCAAAATCGCCTATGAACGCCAAAATCGGCTATAAATGCCAAAAAAATCGCCTTTCACGGCAAACCAAGAAAATTGTCTCTTTTATTAAATTTATGTGCAATGGAAAACTTGAAAGAAGTTGATTTCCTTTTTACTTGCGAAGGTCGATCTCCGGATCACCACTTGTAATTCCAAGTAAAATAGAAAATCTGGCACACCCACACAAAAAATGTTGATGCACGCCTTTGCCCCCCGGTTACGAAAGGGTCGGATCCAAACGGACTCCCACGTCCGCCGACCTCGGTAGAACCGAGCAGAAGCGCTGTCCATCACTGGGTGCTACGATTGATGCAGAATCGCAGGTTGACATGATTTTTCAGTCACTACCTGATCGTCAGCCCCAAGTGGAAGGCCGCGATGTAGTAATAACTCGGTGAAGTCCAAGGTCGATCCACAAGTAGTAATTAATCGCACAAAACCTGTCCCACTGAAAAACTAGTTCTAGCCTAAAAAATCTATATAAATCAAATCCTACTTTAATTAAAAATTAATTACAGATCTGAATAAAATTAATTACAATTAAAGAAAAATAAAATCCTAATCTAACTACTGCATTGACCATAAGATTTGTCAATCCAACAATTATAATAATTATTAAGATGCATAAAAATAAAAATAAAATAAAATAAAATAAAATCAGAGAATAAAAAAAGAATGGGTTTTAATTCTAAAACTTTGCAACGGTTACTTTGCTTGATGCCATTAAGAAAAATCAAGAACACCGCACCAAGTGCGCACAGTCACAACGCACAGAAATTCAATGTTGACCCATTGGTGAAGACCAAGACCCCATAAACTTGATTTATTAATGAAAGAACCATTACAAGCAAATAACCATTACAAAATTACTTGAGTCAAAATAAAGTGCATCCAACCTTACCTTAGACACATGAAACACTAAATGGAGGAGAAGGACTCGCGGTCTCGGACGGCGATCCAACCGGCTCTCATTTTGGGATCTAAAATCCAAGAAAGGGAAGATGATGAATGTCTGGTCCAATGGTGGAGAGACGGTAGCAACAGCGGCGGTGCGACGGTGGCATAGAAATCCAAGTGGTGGTGTGCCTTGGGGAAGGATGAGAGATGAAGAAAATAATGGAAAAGGGGAAGATGGGTTGCTGGTCGTTTTCTTTGGACCCACCTAACATACTTAGGCTTCCACCTCATTTGCAAATTTCTTTACTTAGGCCCCACCTTTATCTTGAGATTTTTCAGAACTGAGTTTTGAAATTGTATTGCAATTCATAATTGGCGTGCAATCTGGAAGCCTTCATGCATGGACGTACCACCTCGTGCCAATTTTTGAATCTTTCTTTCATTACTTCAACTTTATTTCCTTATCTATTTCCTCTTTTTTCTGCCTTAGACATTAGGACTCCTTGATCCTCTTGCCTTCTTTGCTTTTGATTTGAAATCTTGAATTCTCGAAGAATCTTCTCTCAAAGAGGTAAGGGCAATTTTTGAAATCCTGCAATAATGTAGGCCCCACCTTGGCTAAAATATTCCCGAATCTAAAATCCTGATTTGTATTTGGAATTGGAACACAAGATGGGCCCTTCCTCCTTTGGATGTGCAAAGCTTGGAAAACAAAGTGTTGGACGGCACATCCTTGGGTAATTCTTGGGTTTCCAAAATTTCAAATCTTGAAGCCTATCTTTTTGGAGTTAGTTTCTCTGCACAAATTTCTTTGTCACCACCCTCCATATTTAGGACTCTTCATAGCTTTGATAAAACTATCCTTGAATGGGCCCCTACTTGTTTGCAACAAAACTTCAAAAATTAGAAAGATCAGATTTTGCTAAGATGGTGGGATCAATTGGACGTGTGAATTTCTCTTGGAATCTCCTCCATTGGAACGTTCCAGACTCTCTTGGAAATTTCTCAAAGGCTAACTGTCAGATTTGAGCCTCAATTTTGGATGCATGATGGACCCCATATGGAGCTTCAATACTTGGTTTTCCTTCTTTAATTCTTCAATTGATTTATCTCTTCCACGAGTCCCAAAAATTGATTTTCCCTACAAAAATACAAATAATATAATCAATGATCAAAGAATGATTTATTTTTGTAAGAAAGGAATGATGCAAGATGCGGGCCCAATTCACACTAAATTGATGCATAAAATGTCACCATTTTATCAGATTTTCTTTAATTAAATCAATGTTACAAAGAAAGTTTATCATAAAAAGTTATGAGAAATTCGTGACTTTCAATGCCAAGAAATAGAGAAATTCATGATTTTATGTGAAATGCGATTTTTCATGAATTTTGACTCGAATTCAAACTTTGATGCCCACAAACATAGAATCATTATTTTTTTACTAAAATGGTGCATGATTTGATGATTAAGTCCTTAATTACTCTAAAATGTGTTAGTTTTATGGACTCAATCCAGTAGATGATATAATAAATTGATTAAATTCTTTATTTATTCATATATTCATGCTTACTTTTCATGAGATGAATGGTGATTTATTATATATGCACATAACCAATACGAATGACATGATGGTTCATGAGATGGACCGGGGTCCACAAGTATATTAGATCTAACACATGTGTATGGATGAGATCCACATACGGGAGACATGTGTGACAAATCTTATACTTAAATATCTTCACAACCAGTGATGAGACTAGACATCTCATACTGACAAGGTTGCAGCATTTTGATCACTATGAAATAATGTGATTTGTCTCGATCATCAGAATGTAAGATTCTGGATCATAGTGCTGGAACATTGGATGTATTGAAGGACCATGAGAAGCACCTTATAAACACTGTCTTTACTTTAAGGTTTGCTCTCATAATTCCCTAGCAATAGGCTCTCAATCCTGAGACATTAATGAACTCAAGTTTCTATCTATTCATTTGCTTTGAGTCACCAATGAGTGAGGCCAACTGTAGGTCAACACCTCGGTGATTTGGGTACGTGGTAGTAGAGCTGTGGGAATATTCAATGGTCAAGATGGAATCTATCTCTAATATCCCCTTGTGCCAATTAATGGATTTATCATTGGTAAGTGCGCACCCATTCCGATTAAGAGTTAATTAGAAAGGTACCTATGATCATTATAATTAATTAGGGCTCAAGGATAATAAGATATGGATCTAGTTTGGAAGACAGGTCCAATTGATCCATGGATATTGATAGAGGGGCCTACTTGTGGTAATGTGAAAGTTTATTTTCTTCTATGTAATATTCCTAAGACTGCAATTCAATTACATTTATACAGTGGAGTTATTTGCAATTAACTGTGGGCCCGGATTACACATGAGATGTGGGGTCGCGTGTCCCAGTTGGAGCCAACTTTCTAAGGAATCCCTAGTGGTCCCCACGCTAGCCCAATTATTAGAAAGTATCTAATTCTCGTTGAACTCTAAAAGGAAAGTTACTATTTCTATTTGAAGTGGGACTTCTAATAGCGATAATAGTAGACTTACTAATTTTAGTAGAAGTGAGACTTCTATTTTAATTAGAAAGGAATTGGAAAGTTACTAATCATATTTGAAGTGAGACTTCTAATTATGATTTAGTAAGTTACTAATTATTGTGGAAGTAAGACTTCTATCTTAACTAGTAATAGAAGAGAGTTACTAATTGTTAGAGAAGTGAGACTTCTATTTCAATTAGAAAGAGGAGGTGGCTTAATTGCTTTTAAGCTATAAATAGAGGAGGGCAAGGTGTTGCACGTCCATGCATACATCCACCTAGGGATTCACGCCCAAGGCTTCTTTGTGCAAGTGTTGCACATGCCTCTTCTCCTCTCCCTCTTCTAGTTCTCTTTCTAGTTCCTCCCTAGAGTTTTTAGTAATTTTCTCTTGGAGATCCCACCATCTTCTTGAGAAAAAGGAGAATCTGATACGGGTCATAGCGTGGAAGATCAAGAGGTCTTGGAAATTCCTATTTGATTAGTGAAAGCGTTTCATCATCAAAGAAAGACGCAACTTCTCCATTAGAGCACAACCGAGCTCCAAAGGTATAATCCACTTCCTTGCACGTTGTAGATTATTATGGATGCTTATTAGTAGCTGTTTCTATCTTCTAGATAGATTGTATTTACTGATCATGATGGCTGAGATTGAGGACATAGATCTTGGACTGGATTTTATAGCCTTCTGTATAGTTGATCCCTGCATCAAGTGGGTCAAAAGTTTTTGAAACCTATCCTAGAGGCCCACCCTATTTCCAACAAAATGATGATGGAATTATGCATTTTTAATGACTTATCACTACCAGATTCATTCAACCATTGCAAGATTAATTATAATATGAATAATATGAATCTGACCTTAGCTGAGCTGTCGAGCCAGCTGGTAGCAACTGAAGAAATCATGAAGAAAATAAAAGTCCTGATGACAGAAAAGTTATTTGCCAGGTCCAAGCCGAAAGGCAAAGGCCGGAAAGGCAAGAAGAATCAGTCCCCAAGGGTCCTGAGGTGGAGAATGGTTCTACTGGTGGTGTGGCCAAGGCTAAGGGTACGGGAGCAAAGAGAAAGTGTTTCCATTGTGATATGACATGACATTAGAAAAGAAATTGTCCTGATTTTCTGTCAAAGGAAAGGACCTCAGGTATGATTGAGTCACTTGTTTCTGAAGTTAGTTTTGCAACTGGTACTTTAGAGTCATGGTTTGTTGATTCCGGTGCAACAAATCACATATATGATATGTTGTAGGAGTTCCAGAAAATCAGGAGGCTTAGTGGCGGAGAAATCATTGTTAACCTGGGATCGAAAGCCAAGGCAATAGCAGTGTCAGTGGGAGTAGTAAATTTATTATTTTCAGATACTAGGTTAATTTTGTCAAATACATTACATGTACCGACTTTAAGACGGAATTTAAATTTAAATTTCTAATATAGTGAGTAAGAGTTATTCTATTACTTTTGGTACTGAAATTGTCATAATGAGGAATGGTACTTTTATATGTTCTGGCAAGCTAATTGATATATTTTATTTGTTAACTCCAATAATGTTTGAGATACATGACACCGAGATTAATAATAGACCATCATTAAAGAGGAAGCCACCTTCATCTAATCCAACAAAACTTTGGCGCCTATGAGTCTTTGTCATACAAACCTAAACAGGATTGACGGGCTAGTGAAAGATGGTATCTTGCCTTCATTGGTTGTAGAACCAATGCCTGTCTGCGAGTCCTGTCTGGAAGGTAAAATGACTAAAAGATCATTTTCATCTAAGGGCAATAGAGCCAAAGATTTATTGGAGTTAGTGTATACTGATATGTATGGACCCATAAATATTAGAGCGAGAGAAGGTTACGAATACTTCATCACTTTCACCGATGATTGCTCAAGATATGGATACATATACCTTATGTACTGTAAGTCCGAGACTTTTGAAAATTTCAAAGAGTTTTCGAGCGAAAGTGGAAAAGAAATTAGGTAAAAGTAAAAATACTCTTCGATGAGATCGATGAGGCAAATATCTCTCTGCTGATTTTATGGGATACTTATCAGAAAAAGGGATTCTATCCTAGATGTCTGCTCCTGGTATGCCTCAATAGAACGGAGTAGCAGAAAGAAGGAACCGGACTCTTTTAGTTATGATCAGGTCTATGTTGAGTTTCTCAAGGTTACCTATATTCTTTTGGGGATATGTTTTGGAAACTGCAATGTACATACTAAACCTCGTACCATCTAAGTCTGTTCCTAAGACTCCCCGGGAGTTGTGGGCCGGACGAAAGCCTAGTCTACAACATTTTTTGGAGTTGTTCGACACACGTGCTGAAGGTTAAGATAGTTAAGTTGGAATCGAAGTCGGAAGTATGCACGTTTACTGAATATCCCAAAGGAACTAAAGGTTGGTTATTTTATAATCTCAGAGAGAGTAGAAAGTGCTTGTCAGCACCAATGCGGTTTTTCTGGAGGAAGATTATAAGATTGACCGGAAATCTTTAAAAAATGTCATCTTGGAAGAAATTCAAGAGAAATCAATTCCAAATCCAAGAATGACCGAACTTTAAGAAAATTCGCCCATACATGACCCAATAGTTACACCAATGCCTCGTCGTAGTGGGAGTATTATCAGGCCCCCTTACAGGTTCTCATTTTTTGGAGAGTCTTACGAGGCAATCCCAATAGAACTGGAGTAAGACCCCTCTAACTATGATGAAGCAATTTGATAACATAGATTCGGGAAGTTGGCAAGATGCTATGGAAGCTGAGATGGAGTCTATGTACTCCAATTGGGCCGATATTATACCTATTGGGTGCAAGTGAGTCTACAAGAAGAAAAGAGGATGAAATGGAAGAGTTGAGACCTTTAAGGCCAGGCTTGTTGGGAAAGGATATACTCAGAAAGAATGTATCAATTATGAGGAAACCTTCCCACCGGTAGCCATGCTCAAGTCCATTCGGATACTTTTATCCATTGCGGTTCATCTTGGTTACGAGATTTGGCAAATGGATGTCAACACGATGTTTCACGATGACCATCTTAAGAAAGACATCTATATGATGCATCCAAATGGTTTTATAGCTAACCAAGAGCAAATAGTTTGCAAACTGCAGAAGTCCATTTATGAATTGAAGCAGGTATCCCAGAACAGGAACATCTATTTTGACCAGGCAATCAAATCATTTGATTTTTGTCAGAATAAGGATGAGTTATGAGTGTACATGAGAAGTGAAGAAGGCAGGGTAGTTTTTCTGCTATTGTATGTCGACGACATCCTTCTCCTAGGGAGTGACAGGGATGTTGTCAACAATAAAAGTTTTAGTTGGCTAAGACTTTTGATATGAAGGACTTGGGACAAGCAAGCTACATCCTAGGGATCAAACTCCATTGAGACCGGAAAAATAGGATGATAAGCTTATCCCAAGATGCGTACATAGATAATGTATTGGTACGGTTAGATATGCTTTGCACTAGACCGGATTCTGTCACGCAATGGGCCTAGTCAGCAGATATCAGTCTAACCTATGTCCTTACCATTGGACTGCTGTAAGATGTGTTCTCAATTACTTGAGAAGGACTAGAGATCACATGTTGATTTGCGGTAGTGATAAGTTGATTCCAGTCGGAAACACAGATACTTACTATATGTAAGATAAGGATTTAAGGAAATCTATTTCTGGGTTTGTGTTTATGCTGTAGCCGCTTGAGAAGCAGCTAAGGAAGTAGTTTGGCTCAAAAGACTCCTTATGGAACTTGGAGTGGTACTTTAGGCGCGACAGCCACTCACAGTTTACTGTGATAACAGCAAGGCAGTCGTTTAGTCCAAGGAACCCAGGAGCCAAAAGCATGTACAAAGGAATTAATACATGGTCAGACAAATTGTGCAGAGAGGTGATGTAACGATCACCAAGATAGCCTCTGCAGACAATCTGAGAGATCCCTTTACTAAGCCATTGACCGCCAAAGTCTTTGAGCAGTATGTAGATGGGATGTGCATGAGATGCAACCCTAACTGGCATTGAGCCCAAGTAGAAGATTATTAGTTTATATGAACTCAATCCAGTAGATGATATAATAAATCGATTAAATTATTTATTTATCAATATATTCATGTTTTCCTTTCATGAGATGAATGTTGATTTATTACTTATTAGCACATAACCAATACAAATGACATAATGGTTCATGAGATGAACCGAAGTCCACAAGTATACTAGATGTAGTCCATGTGTATGGATGAGATCTACATACGGGAGACATGTATAACAAATCTTATACTTAAATATCTTCACAACCAGTGATGAGATTGGACATCACATCTTACAAGGTTGCAGTATTAGTTTTATGGTCTCAATCCATTAGATTGATGAAATAAATTGATTAATTTCTTTATTTATCAATATTATCATGCTATCCTTTGATGAGATGAATGATGTTTTATTATATATTTTCATATAACCAATACGAATGACATAATGGCTCATGAGATGAACTGGTGTCCACAAGTATATTAGATATAACACGTGTGTATGGATGAGATCCACATACAGGAGACATGTGTAGCAAATCTTATACTTAAATATCTTCACAACCAGTGATGAGACTAGACATCTCATACTGACAAGGTTGCGGCACTTTGATCACTACGAGATAGTGTGATATCTCTCGATCATCAGAATGTAAGATTCTGGATCATAGTACTAGTACATTGGATGTATTAAAGGACCATGAGTAGTACCTTATGAACACTATTTTTACTTTAAGATCTGTTCTCATAATTCCCTAGCAATAGGCTCTCAATCCTGAGACATTGATGACTCAAGTTTTTATCTATTCATCTGCTTTGAGTCACCAATGAGTGAGGCCAACCGTAGGTCAACACCTCGGTGGTTTGTAGGTGGTAGTAGAGCTGTGAGAACATTCAATGGTCAACATGGAATCTATCTTGATTATCCCCTTGTACCAACTAATGGATTTATCATTGGTAAGTGCGCACCCATTCTGATTAAGAGTTAATTGGATAGGTACCTGTGAGTGCCTAAAAATCACGAACTTGATTAGTGAAGGTCTGGAATCCCTCGGAGGCTACCTGATGAGATTAGTATGCCTGCCCGAAACCTGAAAGTGAGAGAATAAGAAGAAGACAATCGTCAGAGACCCTGGCTGTAGGCAGCGCAAGGCCCTCCGATGTCTAAGTTAGTTCAAGGAACTCAACGGTAGGGTGGAGGAAGAAGAGAGGCAGAGTGAGGGCTCAAGAGTAATGTGTTCGATACCTTGGGTTTGAGAGGGCTTCTCTATTTATAGAAGAAGCCTCGTGGCAGAGGACGGTGGGGCCCGCTGGTTTGTCCTATACTTGGGCAACAGAGTCACATCAGCCCACATTCTCTTAAATGAAAGTCCCTTCCACCCGCCATTCATTAATTGATGATCCAATTGGATCCGCCTTTCATTAAATGGCGGTCCAATAGGCCCATAATGCATTGAGGATCCAATCGGGCCTCACATTGTCTGGGCCTTTCGGCGGTAACCCATCGGGTCGTCGCCTGGAGCCTTGCCCTGATGGAGACGTAGTCGCTGGATGTAGGTCTGCCAGGGATTTTGGGCGGCTGAGATGTCTTCTCAGTATCATCCACGCGTGCCCATATCTCATCATGCATTTTGTGACATGGCAGGTCCTCTGGTGGTGCTTTGGCAGTTGCGCCCGACTCGGCCAGCATGCTGGTACGGACCGAGATGTTTGACCGAGGCTGGAGTGGATTGCCGAGGCCAGACGCAACCAAGGTCGGCATGAGCTTGGCAACGGCTGGCTCCCTAGCATCACTGCCTAGATACACGTGGCTGAGCTTGAGGTATAATTAACCGGTCATCTTTACCGGGGTTAACATAATCTTGGTGTCTTTAGGAATATCCCCACACAATTGCCCCCTAGCTTTTGAGCTCTTAAGAGTTTCTCAACACTCTTTTAGGTCGGAAGCTATAAGACGTGAGGGCACTCGATGATCGGTGATAGAGGGCAACGTTCTTGAGGACATCGATCGTGCTGCCGAGCTACTCTCTTTCCGGACCGGGGTGCTTTTCAAATCTCACCTCGGTTCTGGCTGCTGACGCTTCATCCTTATCCATTGCCACTCTACCTGCCTGAGGCAATAAATGCTATGATGCACTTGATGCAGAAGGTGAACCGTCGATGTTATGTGTCGACGTTGGATGGGTGGTTCAGGTATTTTGGAGGCACGTGCTCTACGCCGAATAGAGGTGCATGACACTCGAGGCTTCGCACGTGCGTCCTCGGGATATGAAAGGGCGCTCTCCCCTTCTATAAAAGCGGAGGCTAGGGCTCCTCTCTGCTTCTACTTGCACTTTTGCGAGATAAAAAGAAAAGAGTTTTTTCACAGAATAGAGTCTGCCCCGGAGAGGAACGCCACCAGGATCGATCCACTCTAGGTTCGGCCATGCTTCTTGCTCATCCCATTTTTGTAAGTCTTTCTTCTCTGCTTCCGCCCTTCTTTTCATGGTCAGGGTTCTGTTTCCTTTATACGATTCTGCGATTCACACTTCGAGTCCTTAGGTTTTAGGAAAACCATAGGAATAGGCGCTTATAGCTTCTGGATAGAGAACGAAGGGTCCATAGCCCAACTCAAGTCAGAGTATAAGATACCCGCTGATGTTTTACTCAAAGTACCCCAGCCTGCCTCTTACATTGACGGCAGCATTTACGATGGCTGGATGCCATTCCCTTTGATAACCATAGTAGAGGGCGGAGTACGTTTCCCCCTTCACCCTCTTCTCAGGGATTGCCTCAGGGCATGGAACCTCTGCCCTTACCAGTTGATGCCGAACGGCTACAAAATCATCATGGGCACGGCCGTGCTCAATAGGATTTTAGAAATCAACCTTGGCGTCCATGACATCGTGGACGTCTATGACCTCTGTAAGGCTCGAGACAACACCTTCTACCTCCGGATTAGATCGGCTGGAGTAGTTTTATCAACGCCTTGGAGGACTCGAGCAAGTATGCAGGGGATGATCGCCTGCTTGTTTTAGGCAATTGGGAGTTCAGCGACGATGAGCCCACGTCGAATAGGCTTTCTCGGATTCCCCTTCGTCTCGGTGCTCCTCCAAGTAAATGCCGCACCCTTACTTTGCATTTATCCTCTTCTTGTAATGCCGAGCTGACCCTTTTTCTGTTTGCTGCGCAGGTATCGCTGACAGGAGGAGAAAGGCTCAGAGAGTCGGTTGCACCAGGAACGAGGCCTGGCTCCGGGCCATAAGCAGTTATCACGGCCACGCCGACAAATCAGCCTGGTCCCTCCTTGGCTATGATCCGAGCCTGGCCCCCTTACCCGCGGTTGAGGAAAGACTTCATCCGACCGGGATCGAGGCAAGTGACCAAGCTGCGTCCAGAGCAAAGACTTCTACATCAGAGCCAGAATCGGAAGAAGATCATTTTAGGAGGAGAGAGTCGCGCCAGTCATCTCGGTTCCCTTCTTCGGGTTCGGCAGAGGAAGAGATGGTGAGAAAGAAACATCTGGTGTTGGATGACCTGGAAGCCTTGGCGCTTGGGGGTCAATCTTCCGAGGCGCTGGCAAAGACAACCATCACGGAAGTCCCTGCCCCCGTGCTGCCAGAGATTCCTCCGACCACTCGCTGCCCGGGCACTGCTGCTCCCACAACTGCTTCCGAGACACCGTCGGTCGTCTCCGATTTACAGACGGTTGCCCGCGAGCCAAGGTCAAGTGCCTCGGTTCGGAAGCTAGCTCCCGATGCTGCGTTGGCGGAAGCTCGTTCTAGAAAGAGGCCCGCACCTTCTGCCTAAGGGGGGTCTGGACTGCTTTAATCGGGTGGACCAGACCCTCTTGTGCCTTGGAGGCCGGATCTGCTGCTGGAGCCTGGGAGACCGGTGACGACCCAGGATCGAATTCTTTGAAAAGTCGATCCTTTTGTACTCGGGGCGCTTGGACGGGCCTGCACCCTCCCGTTGGACAGCGCCCGGCTCGAGGAGTATGACGACACCAAGCTGGCACTGACGTGTTTGCAGTTGTCTCTTGCGATAAGTCTATTTAAGCCTTCCTCTCTTGCGTTTCTTTGCCAAAAAGAATTTTGTTTTGATCTCGATTTTAATGCC